>LDAU01000182.1:0-340953 GCA_001447515.1 Pseudocohnilembus persalinus
GTGATGGAATTAAAGAGTTGAAAAACCTTACCAATTTGAACATAAATTAAAGGTAGCTGAACATATTATCCTAATATTGAACTTTTTTTCTTTAATTTTTAGTTTTTCAAATACTTTATATATCGAAATTAAATCAATCGATCATAAAAAATAAAGGTATTTATTTGCAATTGGAAAAATCGGAATTGTTAGTTTTTCTAGCATAAATTTTTAAATATTGGACTATGATTAATTTAAAAAGTCATAAGTCAAAATAAAAAAACAAAAATATAACAAATTAAATTCCTTAAGTTTATTAAATAAATAAATAAATAAAAAAATATTTTAAAAACAATTAAAAAAATTATAAGATATTTTATATTTAGTATTAATTAATATCAATATTATATCTAAAAATTGACCGGAATAATAAATCATTAAATAACCTAAAATTATTTATATTAACAAATTTTTGTTATATCTAATTTAATTATTAAATTATAAATTTACACTCGAATACGTTACTTCATTGTAAAAACCCAAAATTATATGAATAAATAAAACAATAAAATTATATTTATAAATATTTTTTATATAGGAAATTTAATTAATTGATATATAATTTTGATAATTCACTTTTGAATAATTATTTTTTTAGTTTTTTATATTTTAATTTAAAAATATATTTTTGCATAATGTTTTAATTTTTAAATTTATAGATATAATAAACTATTTATTTGAATGGGCAGAAAAGCTGAAAAAGGATAAGATACAGAAAAAAATTATTTATAAAAAAAGACTAAAATTTATATTTGATTTGTATTTAATATATAGTTGAAATTCTTAAATATTATTATTTATTTAAAATATGTAAAATAGTCTTAATTTTTTTTTTAAATATTAATTATAATAATATAAACGAATAAATTATTAACCCAAATCTTATTTTAAATTTTTTTAAATCTAACTTATAAATATGTTAATTAAAAATTTTTTATAAGTATAAATAGTGTTATATCTTAAGTTTCTGTTAATATAAAAAATATAGTTTATTGCATATAAAATAGATAAAAAATATATATTTAAAATATTATATTAAAATATTTTGCCATTTAAGTATGATTTAAATATTGTTAAATTTAATTTTTAAATTTAATTTTTTAACTAATCATTTCAATTGTATAGTTTTATTAAAGCCATCTTAAATGTATATAATATATGTATATAATATTATATATATTTTATATATCTGATTTACTTTTCTATATTTGGTATCAATATTCAATACTAGGAAAAAAAATATTCATTTGAGAACCAATAAATAACTCATTTATTTAAAATTATCAATTACTTAGGCCTTACAATTCCAAATTTATTATGAATTTAAATTTTAAACCAAATGGACTTTTTAAAAATTTATAGTAATTTTTTTAATAATAATATATTTTATATAAATTATTTTGTATAAATAATAATACAAATGAAAAATAAAATGCATTAATATTAAAAAATTAAAATAATTATTATTTATTAAATAAGATTTTTATATGAAAATAAATTTAAATACTGTTTTATATAAATATAATGTATTATATCGGTTAAAATTGTGAAATTAATCTTAAATTATATTTTTCTATTAATATTTAATTAGAAATCTATTAATCTTAATACATAATTTAAAATTAAAATTTATGAGAAATTAGTAAATATATAATTAAATATAACCTAAAAACCTAATTAATTATAATAAGGAAATATAATTCAAAATTTATTTCATATTTATTTAATATATTAAATAAAGATATTTTATTGCAAACCAATAAAATATGACTAAACAATTTTAAATTATTTTAATATAATTTTTTTTTATAGTGCAAAAAGCAAACCAAACAATAAAATACAAGTTTAATAACTTGATTCAAATATTAATTTTAATTATATTGAATAGCTATCCTATCTTTTAAATTTTTTTTAATAATCAATAAAATTAAAAAATACCAAAAAAAAAATATATTTATTAAATAAATAAAAATAAAAATTAGGAAAATGAAAAGGTTATTTTATTTAATAACACTTTTAATTTTGTTAACATAAATATATGCTACTGAATTTTCTTTGAGAAACAAAGGAAATTAAACAGTAGACATAAATGAACATACCATACAAACATTTATTTTAAAAGAATACGATCATGAAAAAGACATAGTTTTGACCGTATTTCCTACAGAAGGTGGAAATGGCTTTGAAAAATTAGTTTTTACGATAAATAATATAAATAATTATAAATGTACAATCGATACTATGTACGGATTTTGCGTAATTACTACAGATCAAATAAAAGAAGCTCAGAAACTGAGAAATAAAGTAAAAAACATAAAAAAATATCAAATGAAAATAATTAGTTTTTTAAAAAAATTTTTTCTTAAAATAGATATTTTATTTTAAAAATAAAGATAATTAAAATATCTTTGTTTATTATATAAAAAATTTAAATTTTTATTTTTTAATAGGGATCTGAAAAAGGAAAATATGTTGTCACTACTTTTGTGCAGTGTATGGAAGGCCCTTGTCAATTTGATTTGTAAATGTCAAATGAATATGAAATTTTTGTAGATGATGAACATAATTAAATAACTTTACCAGGTTTTAGAGAAACTTAAATTTAGGTAATAAAATTTAAAGCCATTTTGAAATTTGTTTATAAATTTCTATATATCTATAATTAATCATTAATAAAATTATAAAATTTTTTTTTCTATAGCTTTTTAATCTTTATATCCCATCAACTGTAGAAAGATTAATAGTTAAAATACAATTTAGTGAATTTATTGAATAGTTATAGGAAAATTAAGTTTAAATTGAAGAATTAGAAAGAAGTGATTACATATAAAAACATGTTTATGGAGATCAAATAATTTTGGAATTTAGAGGTTTAGACAATAATATAAGTAATTATTTATTTTAATTTTAAAATTTGTAATTTATTTATATAATAAATGAAAAAAATTACTTATTTTTACTATTTTTCACTATAGTTTGCATAGACTGTGATTATAAAATATAAGTATTGAGTTTTTAATAAAGTACAAAAGTGGATGTAACCGCATATTATTATATGAGAGATATTGCAACATTAAATTTAAAATCTAAACAAGCATACTATGATTCTATTTTGTAAGACACCCCTTAAATATACAAAATTAAAGCCCTAGAAAATTATAAATTTATTTCTTTTGATTTCAAATTTTCCAATGAAAATGTACATTCTTCTATTGTGTTAAATGCATCTGTAGACAATAAATAAACGGTATCAGCTTTAGAAAAAAATACAATAGAAACAGCAAAAAATTCAGGAATTAAAACTGATTTTTTAAAAAATAAAGATTTCACATTAGTGTTAAGTTAAGATGATGCAGAAGGTAAAAAAAAAAATTTTTAAAAATTATCTGGTATAAAAATAAACAATTATATTTAAATTTTATTGTAGGTAGTTTTTAAGGAAAAGAAATACATCTTGTTATTTACAGTTTTGTTAGTGGGTTTTTTACTTTAGAAGTAAATGGATATGATAATGAAATATAACCTGTTTACGTTGATTAAATAGTTGCAGGTCAAATAATGAAGGGTAAAAATGATTATTTCTTGCTAAAAACTCCAAATCTTTTAAAATCAGATACAAAAAAACATATTCTAGTCGAAATTAATGCTTTCAATTTGTAAAACTAATATAATTTGAAATTTATTCAATTTAAAAACAGTTCTATTTATAATATAAAAATACCAGCAAAGATTAATTTTTTTTAATAAATTTTAAAATTTTAAAGTAAAAATGATTTACTGATTAAAAAATTGCAAAACGAACAACAATATACGATCCAAACTCCCTAAAATTCCGAATTTCAAATCCAAAAAAAGAACAATCTGATAAGTTCCTAAATCGAGGCAGTCTGCGAAGAGGAAAAAGAGTACTGTTACTTCGAAATTTTCATTTAAAATAACGACGAAAAAGACCATATGGGCAGATACCAAATGGAACTAAAATACGTTTCGCCGAACGGAGACGACCACGACGAAATTTACTTGCCTCAAAATAAGGCCTTCAGCGACACAATCCAAGCCAACGAATACAAAGACTATTTTTTAAAATTCGACAATTCAGACGCCTCTGTTGAATCTATAGAATTGTCTATTACAGGTTCCGGACTTTCTTTTTACACTTCTCCGGCCAGCAAATGCGTTAAAGTAAGACCGGAAGATTAAAGGTGCAAAATCAAAAGAGGAAACCACTTGAATCCTATTAGGTATACGAAATTGGCGGATAAAACACTTGTGTTGGCTATCAGTGTAAAGGCGAATGAAAGGGCCACGGATTTTACTATAGTTGCCGAAATTGTTAAAAAAATTGATGAGCCTAATGTTCTTGAGGTAAATTTAGGCTTTTTATTTCTATTTTTATTAATTAGTATAAAAAAAATTATTTGGAAAATTCTTATTTATTAAAATATTTCATACTAATTTGATAAAAATATATTTAACTATATTCTTTTTAAAATTAAAAATTAAAATTAGCTTACTGATGCCCACTCGATAAGCCAAAGTTTAAATAATAAAACTCCTTTTAGAGTTTTTAATTATTATGCTGATTTATTAGATGAAGAAGATTTAATTATAAATTTAAAATGCCCTGCTTTTAAATGTGTTATGGTAGTAAATACCTTTTCAGACGAAGATATTCCTAACATGGGTATTTTTTTAAATAAAAAAGCTTTCTTTAAATTTTAATTTTAAGTTATTTTTAGATTTTAAATAAACATATAAATTATTAATTTGTTAATTAATATAATTATTTTTATTTTTAAATTCAGAGGACCCGACCACATACAGATGGATAAGTAAAAATAATTTCCTAAGAATCCCTCATACATCTAAAAAAGGGTTTATCAAAAAGGGGCTCTACACAATTACAGTAGAAGGCTTAGATAATATGATTGATAGATTAGATTCATAAAATATGTCTATTCCTTTCAATATTATGGTTTCAGGATCAAAATCTTTAAAAGTATTTATATATTTTTTACCATAAATTTTATTTAAATTATTTTTTTATTCATTTTTTATTTACATTTTATTTACATTTTACTTTCGCTTTTTTAAGGTTGTAGATTTTAATGAAGCTTTCTTCGATAGCATTTACGCAAAAAAAAGTTAATATTATGAAATTGTTGTTAATCCTAAATAAATTAAAAACGTGTATTTGTCGAGAAATATTTTAAATGACGAAACTGTTCACTCCGACCTTATTTTCTACATTGATAATGAAATAAAACAAAACGAAAGTGATTATGCTTATGTTTTCAAAGGAGAAGATACGGTATTATTTAATTTAATATACACAAATTATAATAATTATACTTTTATAATTAAAAATAATTAATTTTTATAGGCTACATTTGAAGTAACCTCAAAGGTCCTCTAAAAACTATGCTCAAAAGAGCTTAACCCAGAATACTGTTCTCTTTATCTGGCTGTTTAAAATAGGGGTTTGAAAACCATTTAATATTCCTTAACTATTTGGGAGCAAGAAATAGGGATAGAACTTAAAGACGGGTAAAAATATTCACAATTACTATATTTAAATGATAAAAATTTTTATTTTCTTAAATTTTATATTAATTATTTAAAAGTTTATAATACCAGTACACCTTGTACGACGTGGACGGGTATATGAATTTTTATTATGTTCCCACCCACAACTAATACCAAACGACTTTCCACCTTTATTCTTACTTTGGGTTAACAAATTTCACAATGAAAGTTTTCGACAACAAGCACAATTTGCCAGTACAAGAGTGGCCCTTCCCCAAAGACAACTACGGGATTTTAGAAGGAAATCACATTTCCAACGAAATTGACTACACTTCAGGCGTCCACCACACGCACACTTTGTCTTTAAGCGCTTAATAAATGAATAAACTTTCAAAAAGCTCGGTAATTTTGATTTCAGTCGGATTTATGGCCTAGGATAACTAGGGCACAAATTTATAAAAAAAAGGAAAAGATTAGTTCACAATTGTTGTCAGCACAATTTTTGAACAAATTCACGAGGGCGAAAGAAGTAGCTTCACTTTGGAAGAAGGAGAAAGAAAATATATGTTTTTAAATTTAAGAAATATTATTAAGGAAAAGGAAAATATAAGTCTTTAATTGACCACTTTGTCTGGGTACGCCTCGATGGCCGTCGCTATAAGAGATGATAAAAATGATAGAATTCCAGTTATAGAAAATAATGATTTCCACACCTTTTCTAATTACTTATCAGTCCCTTTTTCAGAAACAGAAAAAATTCTCAAACTCTATAACATGTCATTAGCCACAAATCCGACCTTAGTAAAAAAATAATATTTCTTATATTTTTTCAAATTTATTTTATATATTTATTTAAATTTAATTTAATTTAAATTTATTTACTTTATTTAATTTAGGTGATTTAAATTTAAGCATGGGAAAGAAGTGGGCATTTTGCCTTTGGATTATACACTGATCACAATACCCATTTGGATATTTTGCACGGGCTTCCCTAGGAAATCCACCTTTAAAAGTAAAAACAAAGAGTATTTAGGTATTATAATTATATGGATGAAGATATTTAAGTTAGAGTTGCAAGAAATTTCGGCCTAGGATTTTTAGGTATTAACAGTTGTATAGAGTGGGAAGATTGTATAGTAAGATAAAAAAATATTTAATATATTAAAAATTATTTATTAAATAAATTTAATACTTAACAATTATGTATAATTTTATAAAATTCATATATTTTTGTTTTAAATTATATCATAAATTTTCTATTTAAAGGAAAATTAAGGAGAAATGACATTTTTAAGTGGAGAAACAGGATCTTTGGTTGAAATTAAAAAAGGAGGCAGTTTATGGTGTAAAGATTGCTTCTATATGATTATAATAAAGTCTTATGATATCAGTGATTTCCATGGATTTTTGTACGTTTTAATGGACAATGATGCTATTTGGTTATAAGGTATATTTTTACTTAATTATTTATTTTTCTCATCATATTTTAATTTATTTTAAAATATTAGAGGGTAGAACAATTCTAGATAACAACGATGAAAAGGAATCCAATTTATATGTTATTTCAGTTCCCCAAAATGAAGATGTAGATTTAAATATGATGGTTTATTGGGGTAATCCTTACGTTTATGTAAACTATTTCTACGAACTTGATTAAGCTAAATATCATTCTGGACCATTCAAAAAAGGTTAAAATAATCAAATCAACATAAATATTCCAGCAAAATAAGACATATAAGATTCTTACTCTAAAATAAACTTTGAAGATGAAGAGGAAAAAAATGACGAGCTTTATTTAACAGAAAATTCTTTTTACTCTAATATTATTGAAAATTAAATTTATATTCTGGTAGTTAATCCTGATAAATCAATACTAGCTAGTAATTACACCATTGGTTTCACAGCAGAATCAGAAGAAAGATTTATAACTGATGGTCACATTCTACCTATTGTCTTAAAACCTTTGGAAACCAAATAATTTATATATTAATATTACGACAATTAAGCCTAAACTATTATTTCCATAAATTTGGAAAATCATCATGTAATAAATAAATAATTAAATAAATATTATAATATTGTACTTAAAAATAATAATTCTTTTTATATATAAAATTTTAAATTAAATTAATAAAAAGGAAATAAATATAGAGTAGCTTTAAGTTTCTTGTTCCGTTCACGAATAAGAAACCAGATTGGAAAATAAAAAAAATGCTTAAAAAAAAGAGGTGGTTTTATAACTTCTAGCCAGATCCAGAGAGCACTTAACTTACGCTATGCCAAAGGTCCAAGGTAAAAAAAAATAAAGAAAAATTTTATTATAAATTATAAATCTTAAATTTGAAATTTTAATTAAATATTTATAAATTTAAAATATTAAATTTATTTAAAAGGAGACTATAATTTCGTAATTAAAAACCCACTAAATAGAATTATTAATTTAACCATGTATATAAATGCAAGAGACATGACTTTGGTTCCTCTAGCCCACCAAATCACCCACTATTTAATAAAAGACTCCATTAACTATTACGAATTTATTATTCCTAAAAACGGTTTCCTTTCAATTGATTTCTCGCATTGTATGGGAATAGTTCACCTAGGATTTTCTTAAAATTACTAAAAATTTATAGACCACAAATTCGACGACGAAACAGCCCAGCCCAGTTACCCTGGAAATAACTATTTAGATATTGTGCCAGTTAAATAAGGAAATTTCTATTTGGCTGTAATGTCCGACCCTGACGAAGATGCCTTTTATAAATTTAAAACTCATTTATATAAAAATTAAGAAGGAATTCCTCATTATAAAATTGACGCCGGAGGCGACGGCTATATAATGGTCGACAGAAGTGTCAATGGCTAAATAAATTTAGATTTTGCCCCTCTTTAGTGTAGCGGCTGTAACAGGGACGAATATGATAAATCAGTAGTTTTATATAAAGTCATCTATTCTACAGTAAATAAATTAACATTAACTAAAAAATTAAAAACAAAATTAAAAATAAATTAAAAATAAGCTAATCAATAATTAGCATTATTTATCAAAATTTGAAATTTTAATTTTTAGCTAAAAATGAAATTAATGTTAATAATTAGTTTAAGATAATTTGAATTTACTTATAAATATACATTTAAAATTTAAATTATAATTTTTAAACAGGACTTAGAATTCCTAAATATTATGGGAAAATGTGAATTAACAAAATTTTTCGATCACGATTATAAAGATGTAGATTAAAATAAGTTGGTTTCCGCTTACGTTTTGGCCAAGGGACAAACAAGTGAAACTCAATTTAGTTTGGGTCTAAATTAAAACGAGAGAATATAACACTCTTTTACAGTATAAGATACTTCTAAAGATTATTATGTAACTATAAAGGCAATTCTTAGAAATTTCCCTGAAGTAATTAACAATTTACTTATATATATATTTTTAATTCTAAATAATTTAAAATTTAAAATTTATTTTAAATTTAATTTTGATATATAATATTTATTATTTATATATATTTTTAAAGGCCGACGGTGACATTGAAGTTACTTATAATAATGTAAAAGTTTCTAGCACTATGACATTTGGAGAAACAATTGAACATGAAGTTTTGGTTGTTATAGGAGCTATTTTGGTTTTATTCAGTTTTTCAGTAGTTTGTCTTTTATGCAGAAGACTTTTCAGAAAATCTAATATAAGAAATAATTTCTAAATTTAGAGAAATATCGAATGTAATTATAAATAATACATTAATCGATTTTTAATAAAATACAAGCAATATCAATAATTTAAACTTATATATTAATTTTTTAGTAAACAGAGAGCACGTCAGTATTTTAGATAATTCATAACCATCCTTAAATGAAAGCGGCTAAGGATTTAGAGACATGGAAATTTTCCAATAAGAATCTGATAGAAATGAACAAGATTTTACTTTTTCAAAAAAAATAAGCAGAGAAACTGGTGCCAAGTAATTTAATAAATTTGAAGATGAAATTTGAAAAAACTTAATTAAATTTTTAATACATATTTATTATAATAATCTATTTTATAATATATATATAAAATTATATTACAAAAAATTTGTAAAATATATATTATTTAAGTTTTCATGTATTGTAATATGTAATACAAATTTAATTTTTTAAATATTTTATTCATTGTTAATATTTAAAAATCATATTATTCCTTTATTATTAAGTGTAATAAAGTAATTAAATATTCAATATTTTTATCAATATTAATCATATGTTAATTTATTTTACTGTTTTTGCTTCTATCTATTTATTTATTTGAATTCTTATTAATTAATTCGTTAATTTTGAAAATTTTTTATCTAATTAAGGAGATTATAAAATAAAATAATAATTACCTAATTAATTAAAAAAATTATAATAAAATATTAAATATATATTATTTATTTAAAATTTTCCGTAAAACTAAAACTAAATAAATTAAAATAGAAAAAGAATTTTCGATCAAATTTCATATAGGCAAAAATAATTAATGGAAAACATATAAGTTTCAGCTAGAATTAGGCCGATTAACAATAATGAAAGAAATTAATTAGAAGTAGATCTTTGGAAAAATGAACCATAAACAAACACAATATCAGCATCATAAGATTCTTATAATGAACTAATTAGACTTAGAAAAATGATACCCGGTTAAAAAACCACATATACATTGGGTAATATTTTATTTAATTCATTAAAAAAACTAAATTTTTAATATATTTAATTATTGTTGGTAGCAATTTATTTATTTATTTTTCACTATTATTATTATATTTCAAAATTTAAAATTAGATAAAACATTTGACAAAACAAATAGCAATTAAGATATTTACGAAAATATTGTAAAAAAAATTTCACTTTCTTCTCTCTAAGGAATAAATGGTACAGTATTTATGTACGGGCAAACAGGTAATATAATATAATATTTTCTAGTATTTCATAAAAAAGATATGAAAATTTGTTTTTGTTTTTTTATATATTTGCTAAAAATTACAATATATTAAAAATAATTATATGGTGTAAATAAAATATTTTAAAATTTAAAGTTGATTAATTAAAAAAATAATTAAACAAGGAAGTGGAAAGACTTACACAATGATGGGAACGAAATATCAGCAAATGATTTAAAGGTAATAAAATAATTATTCCAATGCAAATTCACATAGAAAATAAAGAAACAAAAGTTAAGAAACAAAAAAAATTTATCCTATAATACATAGAAAGCAGTTTTCATCCAAGAGTCCTGTAAATAAACAAATTAATTTATTTGAAATAGAATTTCACTATATTATTATATATATATGTATATATAAATAATTTACATATATATTATATAGAATTCCCACGGGCAAGGAAGTGACATTTGTTTTAGCGAATATAATACATAAAGGCTATAAAATTTTAATAAAAATGAAAATTAAGATAACTCTCCAACAAAAAATTAAATCCTCAGTAAAAATAGCTAAAGAGATGAACATGATAAAAATTTCGCAAATTAAAACGAAGATGGTATTTTGGTAAAAGCTTTGGCAGATCTTTTCGAATAAATAGAATAAGTAAATATTTATTTAATAATTATTTTTAATTTATTTATTTATATTTTATTTATTTTTTCATTTTAAAGGCCAAATAGTAAGATAAGTAATATTATTTAAAATGCAGTTATGTCGAAATTTATACTGATTTCGTATATGATCTATTAAAAGAGAGAGATTAACTTTCCGAAACCTGCTCAATAAATGAAGATTAAAATGTATAAATATCGCTCAAATAATTATATAAAAAATTTAATATACTTAAATATTTATTGTAATGTTACTATTTTTTAGAAAGAATTTTTCATTAAAGGAGCAAAAGAAGAAGTACTTACAAATATTGATGATATTTTATAATTATTATATAAAGGTGAATAAAATAGACATTATGCATCTACTGCAATGAATCATGTGAGTAGTAGGTCTCATACTATATTTAGGTTATATGTAAGGTCAATCCCAAAAGTATTTAACAATTAATAAAAAGAAGGAATTACCGAATCTGTTTTGGTAAAAATAATTAAAATTATATATCATTCCTTTTTAAAAATTTATATATAAAATTTTAATAAGAACTTTGTCGATTTGGCTGGATCTGAAAAAATAGTTAATCACAACTTTTCTAAAACCAGGAACAATTCTGGATCTATAGGAAACCATCTAATGTAAACTCAGTTAAAGGAAAGATAAAATGAGTCAAAAAATATCAATAAATCACTTTTTTTCCTTACATAGGTAAAATTAGTTTTTCAATTTTATTAATATTTATTTTAAATAATTTCATATATAAAAAGGTAATCTCACTCAAATCACAAGGAAAACCTGATATAATGATACCATTCAGAAATTCGCCCTTAACTAAAATTTTAAGGTCTTCTTTAGGAGGCAATTCAAGAACTGCAATTATTTTATGTATTAATCCTTGTGCTTCCCAAATCGAATAATCTCTTAGTACTTTAAGATTTGGACTTTGTGCAAAAAAAATTTAAAATTAAGTTTCGTAAAATATAGTTTACGACAATAATCCAGATATTATGAAAGGCTTAATTGAAGAGTACGAAAAAAGAATACATGATATGGAAGGAGAAAAATAAAATTCAAAAAATCTTCTAAATATTATTGAAAGGTTAAACGAATAAAAAAATTCCTTAATAAGCAGATTAAGTTAGGCTAAAAAAGTGATATATTTAATTACCTTTTTTGATAATTATAAATATAATTTTTAATTTTTTATTTAGGAAATTAAAAGCAAATAAGGACAACTTAATATAGGTATATTAAATAGAGATTATATGGGAGACTAAAGATAATCAATTAGCATTTCTTAAAATGAAATGTTTTATGATGCTATCCACTATGATAATATTGGAATAGTTTCAGTCTTTTAAAAATTATAAGATAAGGTCAAATAAGACAGCTAAATTATGAGTTAAATATAAAATCAAAATAATTAGGAAAATAAAGATTATATGTTAAAAGCATTAAAAAATATAAACGATTAAAAATCCATTTTAAGTAAAAAATTTTTATTTTTTATATTATAAAATTATAAAAATATCTTAATTATTAATAAAAGTGGAAAAAAATATTATTCTTGAAAAAAAAATAGAGGAATTAAAGCATGTCAATAATTAAATAAGACTGGGAAAGGAGAATAAAAAAAAAAATTCAGTAATTAATTTATATTTTTTTAATTATCTATATAAATTTATATATATTTCTTATTAAATATTATTATAATAAATTTTAAGGAAAATTAGACAGATATTTAACATTTAGAAGATGAGAATATGAAACTAAAATAAATAGTGACCTTTTATCAAAACCGAAATTTACCAGGCCTTAAGGCATTAAATGTTTAAACTTTGAATTTGTTGGAAGAAAGTGTTTTAACTCTATTGGACAATATAAAAACATAAAAAAACTTTTAATTATTTAAGGCAATTTCTGAATAAAACCATACAAATTTATCAAATATAGAATAAGTTTAAGATGTAGTAACATTTAAAATTGCAGATTAAAATATTTAGTTCCCTTAAAAATTCTATGAATGTACTATGACGAGAGTATATATATTAAAAATTTGAGTAAATTTATTTAAAATATAAATTTATACTTTAATTAATTTTTAGGACATTCAAAGCTTTTCTACAACTTCTTCTGCTAGAAAATTAAAATAAATAGAAAGTTAGTTGACTTCAATTTAGAAATAAAATTAATCACAAAATAATAAATCAGATGATTAAGATAATTTTTTAAGTTTTTAGAAATATTTTAACAATAAAAAGGATGACAATTAGATACTTTTGGAAAGTTATGACGATAAAATAAATCAGTTAAATTCTTAGTACGAAAATTTTATGTAAAAAATAAAAGCTACTCCGTACTAAACTAATTTTAATTAAGGTAAATTAAGCTATTTATTATTATTTAAATATATATTTAACTTTATTTTTGTATAATAAATTAATTTTACTTTATAGAAATACTAAATACAGAAACTTCTGTTTCAACACAAGCGTTTAAAGAGCCTTTCAATAATTTAGACATTGATGAAATATAAAACAGAAAACCAAGTCTATAATCTGTTCAAAGTTCTCATAGATTTTCCAACAAATTTGATTCAATTTAATCATAAAATGTTCAATAATAAAAAATCAAAGAAAATAATTAAATAGCTAATTAAAATTAAAATTTAAATAGTAACAATACAAACTACAATTAATAATACTAAAGATATAAACCATCTATAAGTCCTAATCCTTATTCATAATAATCAATAATAAAAAATAACATTTATAATAATTAAAATAATATTTAGACAAATTTAAATTAGAATTAAAATTAATATATATAACAGCCTTAAAATTATAATTTTTAAAAAAAATAAACCAATTAAATAACATAATAATAATAAAATATAAACAACCATAAAAATACAAAACCATAAATTTAATAAATCGATAATTTTAGAGATGCGTTAAGAATATAATAGTAATAATATCAATAAAATTAAGTTATCTAAAATGAAAATATATACAAAAAACAGTAGTATTATTGATCTAAATTTTTAATTAAAATTAATATATATTTATATAAACTTAAAATTTTTCTATAAATAAATATATTTATATATTTTTCTATTAAAATATAAAATTATAATATAAAATTAAATTAAATTAAACATTTAGAATGTTTATAATAATAATATAAAATTGTTTCCATTTATATATAATAATTAAAAACTATTCTATAAATTAAATAATTCACATTAATACTTATTATTTATAAATAAATAAATTATATTATATTAGATTAAATAATTTCAATATTATTTCATTTTAGTCCTTTATACTCGTGTTCCTTACCCAGTCTAAATAAATGTATATATTAAGGTTGGCTTCTGAAAAAATTAATTAGTGAAACATCTCTATCAGAATAGCATAAATCAACTGGTGATAATTTTTCATTATTTTAAAGTCCAGCATCAGCTTTAAATTCTGTTAATATTTTCATTGAATTTAAATCTTTATTAGAAACTGCTAAGTGTAAAGGAGTGTCGCCATTTTTATCTTATGCATTAATATTTACTTTATGTTCTAATAAATACCTATATGATAATTAATTTATCTTTAAAAATTATTTAATGATAATTTATAAAATAATATTTATTATAAAAAGTATAATTTTTTATTAACCTAATACATTCTTCCGATTTCGCCAATACTGCAAAATGTAAGGGAGTTGCTTTATATTTATCAAGTAGCTATAATTTTCCTATTTATCCATTATCGGAAAAATAATCTAACATGTCATAATTTTCTTATTAGGCTGCCAAATGTACCTCTGAATAAACATTATCTTTAATTTACTTCAAAGTATTTTTAAGAAGTTTTGCAACTTCTATATCACCTTTATTTTTTATAAATTTTTTGAATGATTTAATAATACAAATTCTTAATAATATATAACAAATATTATATGTATAAATAAATATATATACCGGCTATTATAGCTTCATATATAGGATAATTTCCTTAATTATTTTTAATTAAATTGTTAGCCCCATTTTCCAGCAAATATTTTACTACTTCTTGATTTTTACCAGCAATAGCTAAATGTAAAGGAGTATCACCATCTTTATTTATTGCGTTTATGTCCATATTTTATTCTAAACAATATTTTACTGCATCTATTTTACCATAAAAACAAGATATATGTAATAAAGTATTCAAATTTGTATTTGGCTAGTAAATATTAGCTCCTTTGTCCAATAATTATTCTAAATAATAAAATAATTTAATATTATATTTAACTTCATATTTAAAGTAAAGGTATTAGTTGAATCAAAATATATGTATACATGATATATCCTAAAGATTATTTATAGTAGAAAATGTAATTGGGAAAAACATCGAAGGGTTATTCTAATCTATTAAAACATCTTCTTTATATTTAATTTTGTCTAAAAACACATCTATAAATTCCTTATTCTATTCAGATATTGCTAAAAATAATAAATTATAGTCATTTAATCTAAAATTCTCATATTTTTAAAAAGTAGACAAGTTTTGGGCTATTTTATCATATTTTTAATTAGAATACAATTTCAAAATCTGGTCAGTTTTATAAACTTACCAGTAATATTTCATTTTATCTTTGACTTATTAAATAGCTTTCATTATTATAGAAGTATTTTTATTTAGTTTTTTAATATCTTAGATTTTTTTATTTTGAATTATTTAAAAATTATAATTTTACTTTTACTATAACTATTATTAATTGCCACAAATTAATCAATACATAAAATAGAATTAAATTTATATAGCATTTTTATATTTTTAAACGAAAAATAACAAAATTTATTTCTTTAAATAACAAATATGGTTCAATAAAAGGACATTTGCAAACAAGTTTAAAAATAAGTGTTATAAAACATTAAGTAATTAAATCTTGATGGTAAAATAAAAGTCACTAAATAATACTTGACCACACTAAATAAGGTTCCTCAAAAATCTTGGTAATAATTTTTTTTAATTTTTTCAATTTTATTTAATATTTATATTTAAAAGGATGCATTTAGAAAATAGATATTTAAATATATATGGAGACTTGTCAGAATTTTATAATGAAGAAATAAAAAAGGCTTTAAAATTAGAAGAATCTGTAAAATCTGACAAATAAATATAATCCGTATTGACTAGGATAAGATATGATTTTTTAAAAAAGAAAGGTTAATAGGCAGATTTTTTTTAATAGTTATAAGAAAACAACCTAATTTTAATTAACAAACAATAACAAAACTTTTAATATAATGAAAAATAAATATATTAAATTTATTTTTGGGCAAGCTGGAGCAAAAATTCTCTTTATATATTAGATGATCTTTTCTAAAATTTAGAATAATACAAACATATATTTGATTAATCATAGATAGAAAACAAAAATAATTATATCTTTATAAATTTGGATGAGAATTTTGATTAATTTTAATAATAAGTGGAGTTTTTTCCTGAATAAATTTAAAAATAATTTTATCATTTAAATTAAAAGTAAGATGCGTCTACTTTAAATGATGAAAACTTCAATATTCTAAAAAAAAAGTATAGTTTAAATTCAATTCCTAGCATTTTGATTATTGATGATGACAATAATATAGTGTAATTAATTAATATAATTTTAAATAGTAAAAGAATAAATTGTAAGATCTTAAAATAATTAAATAATATATAGGTAGAATTAAGCACCCGAGAGTTTCAAAATTTTTGATAAGTCTATAATTTAAAAATTGTAAGAAGAGAAAATTGTAATCAATAACAATTAAGTATAAGAAAAGATATAGTAACATTAAAACTTGTCTATAGATAAATTATTATATAAATAGTTTTTAAAATTTATCAGAACCCAATTTAAATAATATATTAAAAATGATAATGATTTATGGACATTGTAAGAGGAAATGAGCATTAAAATGGAAAGATTGGAAGAAATATAAATAGATGATAATAATTAAATGTTTAAAAAATAAGGAATTTATCTTAAGCCTTAAATAAATTATCTATGTTCATAGCAAAATGAAAAATTATTAAATAAAATTTTTGAACATCTTTATAAATAATTAGATCCCCTTTTATTTAATGTTGATGGTTTGGTAAAAAATCCTAAATTAACAGAATAAGAATTTGAAAAATTAATAGAGAAAATTTAAGAATAATTTAAATTATAGGATTAATTTGGTGTAATAAAAAATGTTAATAAATTTTATTAATTTTGTATAAAAAAAAATGAATATTAAGTGAAAAGAGAAATTGATTATATTCAAACTTAACTAATATCTAGTTCCGAACTAGATATTAGATAATAAATTTAAGAGTTTATGGAAAATTTTTAGCTAAAATATTCTGGCGAAAATTTAGAACCATTCTAAAACTTTTTATATAATAACATAAAATTTGAACTTAAATATTAAAATTAATTGTATCCACTAGAAAATGTTATAAGTCTTCAAGATTTTATAATTTAAAAACAATTTAAATTAGATGATGAATCTGATATAATATTGTTTGTATGGGAATTTAATGATCAAAATAATCATTTAGAATAATTAGTTGAATTATCTAAATTAAATGAAAAATATAAATTTAAATTGATTTCCTTGAACTTATAATATAACGAAGAGCTTGCTGCTATGGGTATTTTTAAATTTTTTTATAATTTTAAAACTGTTTTATATTAAAAAATATTATGAAAATTAAATTATTAGGAATAGATAGAATTTATGGGATAAAACACTTAGCTTTTACAAAGACAAAATTTAATAATAGTCATTTTTTATATTAAAATTATTTAGGAAAATACATTATAGTTAAAGATAAAAAAATTGTAAATATAGTTGAAAGTTTAACACCAGAAACCTTGAGTGAATAAGAAGAAAATTCATAATTGGTTACAAATGGTATTTCTAAAAAAAATATTGAATTACAAATAATAAGTAAATCCTTTCATTAGTAACAAATTAACAATTTAAAATAATCATTGTAATGTCTTTAATAATTTTCCTATGATAATAAAATAGACTTTTAAATTATAAATAAAAAATAAGTAGATTTGGAAAAATAATAATAATAATTGTAATAAAACAATAATTAAAAAGTACTTTATAGTCAGTTACAATTGGAATATGATATACAAGAGTCTTAATTTTAAATTTTAGAAAATTTAAAAAAACTTTTATAAGAAAAAGATATAGATTATCATGATATTGGAAAAATTTAAAAGGTTTTTTATATATAGTGTTAAAATGATTAAATTTGCAATTTATGTTAAGATGACTAAAAAAACAATGAAAATTAATTAATGTTGTACAATGTAAAAAAATAAAACATAATTTGTATTAACTGTTTTTCTAAGTAGCGAGAAAAACAATATATCTAATAAAATAATATAGATTAGCAAAAATTAAATTATTATATTGCATTTCCTAGTTATGAACAGTTAAATAAGCTTATAAAAATTGATGAAAAACAGTTAAATAAGAAAAGCTCCGGATTTTGTTTGGGTTGCTTTAGTCCCATAATAACTTAATTTGCTTATTCATTATAGAATGAAAACATCGAAATTTGCCTAAATTGTTTTACTAATAATTATTTATGCTTAGAAGAAGAAAAAAGAAAAATGCTATTAAATTAAATTTTTCAAGTTTATAAGAAATTTTAATATGATTAAAATTGTTTTCTTGTTAAAACAAATAACTTTGAAAATTGAAAAATAAATAGCTTGATATGTTTTTTTTTTAAATATATTTTTAAGTTTAGAACATATTTTATAATAATCATATTTAAAATTAAGTCAAAATTTCACTTAAATTATTCTTTTATATATTTATAAATATTCTAAATTTATTTTAATACCAATTAATTAAACTTTAATAAAATTTTTCAAAAAATAAATAATTAATATATGGAGGAAATATCCTTAAATAAGACAAATAATTAACCATTAGTTGGAATTATAGCTTGTGAATTCCATGACAGGGTCGGAAAATAAATAGTAGCATAAATATTTAAAAAAGAGTAAAAACAAAAATTTTTAAATTAATAAAATCAATAGTAGAATATAAAAAATAATTTATTAATTTATATCTATTTATAAAGTGAAAGTATAACTAAGTCTGAGTTCGACTGTATTTCTGAATTTATTGTTCCAAAAGATGAACTTTGTGGAAAATTAATATTTTCGTAAATAATATATTTTCTATTAATATTTAAATTTGGAAAAATTGTATATATTAAATAAATTATAGGCAATTTAGAGAATAAAACTATATTATTACTTTGCCTACTCTTTTAAAAAATACTAAGGTAATTCAACTAAAGAAAAGTAATATTTTTTTGTAAATCTGTCATTTTTTTTATAATTTATAGGAAAAAATATATAAAAGAGAAAAGTATATATTTGGGATTTCTTTAATTTTTTCTAAAGAAATGTTCTCTAAAAATCCATATTCATGCTAAGAAATAACGAGAAAGATCGCATATTTTTTTGCAAATATAGAAGTAATTAATAACTTATATATTAATATGTCATTTTGCCTTTATTACTTATTATTGTTATTAAAATATATTAGATGGAATATAATATCATTTACAAAAATATGTAAAGTGAAATAGTCGAATTATTATCAAGTATATATGATCAATTAAATAACTAAAATAAAGAATGTTTGGTATAGTACAATAATTAGTTCTATTTGATATTCAAATTAATAGACTAAATAGATTATAAAAATTAACATAGATAAATTTTAGTGCATGAGGTAAAATTTATATAATTGATAAGATTATATTTTTTATAAAATTTTTCATTTTTACTTTATTTATTATAAAGGTGCCAGTTCCTAAAATAAATCATGCTATTATGGAAAGTTCAATGAAGGAATATAATTAAGAATTTTATAAAATTTATGAATAAATTGATGGGATTAAGTGCGTTAAGAAGTTGTCAGAAGACTTAAATATGCCTCTTAAAGAGCTAAATAAATATTTGTTAAATTTTCTGGAATTTCAACTAATATTTTTTGCTGATATATTTTAGTAATTAAATTTTAGTATTTAGAGTTAAATCTTAAATAAAATCTATATTTTATTATTTTAATAATATTTATTAGATTTACAAATCATTACTCAATTACCTAAAAAATACATAATTTTATGAAAAATGACTATTTAAAATAACAATGTTTAGAATATATTACAAAACCCGAAATAAACCCAAAAGATGTATATATTTTTTATTTTAAAATTAATTTTATTATTACTTTTTATGACATTTTATATATAGAATAACATTGAAGACGTAATTAATCTATATTTATAATTATAATAAAGTAGAAGTTTAGAGTATTTAGTAAATTAAACAAGCAATAGATAAAAATTTTAAAAAATTAATTTAATTGATTTTATACATTTTGGATTGTTAAATGGAATAATAAGAAGAGTTTATGAGTAACTTATAATTATTTTTTTTTAACTTTATTTATATAAACTGTATATAATATATTATAATATTTTATAAGTTAAATTAATCAAAAAATATTAAAAATTTAGATATCCTATTCTTGCAAGAGAATAAATTTTTGATATAGAAGATATTAAATTATTTCCTTATTTGGTAAAAAAATAACACTCTTCTGAGGTTTCTAAAGATGATGTTAAACAGATAAATTTTGAAATAAGCTAAATGATTAAATAAGGAAGTTGTTTAGACGAAATATTAATTCATTTTGAAATGAACAAATAATAATTTGAAAGAGGAGATGCTAGATAATAAACTAATGATAAAAAAAACATTATTATTTATAAATGATTTTTGAATAACTATATATATATATGTATCTGACATTATAAAATATATTTATAATGGGGGGAGGGAAATTACCCTTATCTTTTTATAAAAAATCTACTCAATTCTTTAATTTTTTAATAATTATAATTATTATTTTAAATATATATTAATTATAATTATTATATTAAATATATATTAATTATAATTATTATGTTAAATATATATAATATAAATATTTGAAATTGTCTATTTATATGTATAAACATTAGGAACAAAAAGGAATATCAGGAATAATTTAACATTTTCAATATAAGAAATTAAATTTTTTCTTGAAAAATGAAATATTTATTAGCAAAACAATATACTATCACCAATATTTGATAAAGTCTTTTAAAAATTAAAATAATCAAATAGTTTTCCAAGTGATAATATTAAAAAATAAAAACAAAAATAAATATAACTATAAAACATATTACTAATAAAATTTATATCTATAAGTTATAATTAAAGTTAAATGGAGTCTAGTGAGGAAAATACAACTCGATTCAAAAACTAAGAAGAAATAAAATTAGAAGATAATGAAGGGGATTCAGAAGAAGAAGATATTTAATATCCATTTTAATGTGGAATTCCAAAGGGATATATTGTAAAATATTAGGTTGAATTAGAACATTTATAATGCCCAATTTGCTATAATATTTTATGGAAGCCAGAAGCTTGTTCTCAAGATAAGTGTTTTTCTTCTTTTTGCGGACCTTGTATTGATTAATGGGTAAATAAAGATAAACCTAGAGAAAATAATAATTAAAACTAATAAGCCAATAACAATAATAATTAAAATTAAAATGGCTAATAAATAAATGAGTAAAGGGGAGTAAATTCTTAACTAAATTTGCCTCATTTTTCTCCGAGAAATGATGAAAACAGTATATTCAGAGTATAAAATAATTAATAAAATTAGGGAAATTAAGGTAATAATAATGTTCGTAGTAATTTACACCATTAGTAAAGGCAAGCAATTTCTTAATAAGTACATGAATATACAAGCTTTTTTGAAGATGCAGAAGAAGACATAGAAGAAGAAACTGAATTTAATATTGGAAATAATAATACAAGCAATAGATAAAATCCTGAAAGGTAAAGGATTTAAAACTAAAGTCAACCATTTTCATATACTGGTTCTCAATAGCATAATAGAAATAATAATTTAAATTCTAATAGAAGAGTTTTTTTTCACTCCGAAAATGATGATATATAGTTTTAAGTGACAGAGAGTAATGACAATAATCTTTTTAATCATAGAAACTATAATTCAATACCCCCATTATATCTATAAAATGAACAAAGTATTAATTCCTCAGATTCATCTAGTGATATAAGAAATGATATCGAAGAAGACTTGCTAGATTAAAGCGTAAAAATATAAAAACTATATTTTTATAAGATAAATTATATATTAAAAAAATGTATATTAACTTAACATCAGTAAAATTTTATTAATAACTTATATCTTTAATATAAATATTATTTTTATTTTTTAAAGTATCTAGATTAATCAGTATTACATGACGATATGGAAGCGGATGATTCATATAACTAGTCATATGAAAATGACATTTTTGATGTATAATAACCACATATATTTTAAAGGAATCTTATGAGTAAATGTCCAAAATGTAAAAGGGAGTATAAAAAAACTACAATTCCAGTTATAAATAGTTTGCTTTCTACACTAAAAATTAAATGCATTTATCATGTAAACTTTTTAAATTTCTATAAATTTTTGTTAACAGAAATAGTTATTATTATATTTAATTTACACTAGAAAAATGGTTGTAAAGATTAACTTAATTATGATTTTTATGAAAAGCATATATAACAATGTAACTTTTAAAAAGTTTTATGTAAGGGTTGTAAAAAAAATTATTTAAAAAAAGATTTTTAGAAACATGAGGTAAAACTATTATTTTTTATAATAAATATATTTGGCCAATAAGGAATCATTTAAATTAAAATTTTAAATTTAGTAAATATGTGAATATATAGATGAAAGTTGCCCAAAATGTTAAACAAAATTATCAAGAAAATAATTCAAGGAAAACCATAATTAATTGGAATGTTTTTAATATTAAAATTAAAGCCTAAAAAAAGAGGTTATAAAATACTAAGAAAAATAAAAGTAACAGGAACAAAAGTTGACAAAATTAGAGGGCTATTTAAATTCTGCTATTTTGGGAACGCCAATATATATAAAAAGATTTAAATTTCAAACATGGTTTAATTAAAATTACACATTTAATTAAAGGTCTAATCAGGTTTAGCTTACGACATAATGCTATAATGATAGAAGAAAAAGAAACGATTTTTTACACTTTTATTTACTGACCAAAATTTTTACTCAAGGAATTTGTTCTGTTTCCTATAAAATTTGCTTAAAATAACTTAATGGTAATTTTATCATAAGAAAATTTTTTTTATATATATATAAATGTAATTTTAAATTAATAATATTTACATATAGGAAATTTATTAATTGGAATATGCAATTCTTTGAGCATGGATTCTATTGATTTTATAATTAATACAAGTGGTGAGCTAAAAAAAAAAGAATCAACTGACTCGAAATATAAATTTATAAGAAAAACTGACTTTTAATTTGCTTAGGGACATACAATCAAATTTACCTATTATCCTTTCCAATAAAGATATGAGGTAAAAAATATATCAAATTAAAAGAGCTTTAGTTTTGCATAATCTGAAATTGAATAGCTAGGAGACTGTTTTTACAGTTTTTTTTCTTTGGAAAAATAAAATGACTGTATAAAATTCTTATGAATATATAAAATAAAAATAATTACTAAATTGTCTTTAAATTTATAATGTTTATCTAAGAGAAGAATTTAATTTAATTAAATTAATAAAACTTATATTATTATTGATTAATACTTATAAAATTGAAGATTTAGAATTTTTATTTCTTAAATTAAGTACAGAATAACAAATTAAATATTAATCAAGTAATATTAAATTATTTTATGATTTTTTCCTAAGATTATTATATCATATTAAATCTAATTAAAAATTGTTCATTAGCTTTAATACAATTTATTGTTTAGAAAAATAATCTTAAAAAATTAATAATAAAAAATACAATAACGTCATTTAAAAGTAAAATAAAATAAACTATAATTAAAAATTATTAAAAAAGTATAATTCTATAATAAAAATTGTAAAAAACGCAGGCTTGTTAGCTTATAATATAAGACATTTTAAAAATAAATTATAAATAACTATTTCATTTGATAATCAGATATAAAATGATATAAAACAGTGTTAACGTTGAAAGACCAAAAACTAGTCAAAGGTGTAAAAGAAAAGACACTAAAAATAAATAAATAGCAGATGATAATAATGATAATTATTTTTCTCATATTCCTTACGATACATGTGTGATAAATACTATAATAACAAGGCCATTAACTTAATAAAATACAACAAAATATATAGATGATAAAGGATAAAGAGTTTATGGTAAAAATTATATAAACATTTATATGTGATTGAACGCTATATGTTAAATATATAAAACTATCATTTTTAAACTTAATTCTACATGTAAATTTATTAAACAAGATAAAGCTTCATGGGATGATTTATTTGCTAAGCCAAATTAAAAAGAAGATTTTGATTTGTAATAAAATGAAATATTGATTTAAAATAATAAAGATAAGTTAAAAGATTCATAGATATTAAGAAATTATAAGAAAAATAATAAACCGTAAAATTAAGAAACTTAAAACAAATATAGAAATTACGATAAAATTTCCAAAACATTTTATAATGCATCTTCCTCTTAAACGAAAAATTTAGAATTCCAATCATAATATCCCTAATAAAATGGAAAAAGTCCACTTATCAAAAATAAAAATTATTAAGAGAAAAATAATAATAGCAATTATGATAATAATAATATTATGGATCACTATAATAATATATCTTAGTAATAATTATAACATCAGTAATAAATTTTATAGCCAATTTAGGAATAAAAAAATAAAGATATATTTAAAAATACTAATAATAATCATAATAATAAATATAGCTACAATTACTAAACATATTATAAAAACTAAAACAGTAAATAATAAATGTATTTTAGAAACTAGTCTCCTTAGCTGTTAAATTACAATAATCATAGTATTTTATTTTAATTTTAATTATAATCTTAAACTTTAAATTAACCATATATGATAAATATTTTTTTATTTTTAATGTCTTTATTTTATTTTTAGATATTCCAATAAATAGTAGTATAGTGAATTAACAAAGCAAAAATTCTAAAAATTTTAAAATCCCATCTCATTCTCCACAAATAAATACAAGTAATTCAAATAAAAATATAATAATTTTGACAAATATTAATAAACTACATTAATTTATATATTAATTTTAATGATTTAATATATAACCAAATTTAAAAGTCTTTAAATTATTTTTATAATTATTTATTGTAGATAATAGTAAAAATGCAAAAAGTAATAGATATTCAGTAAATAATGGTAGTAATAAATAGGGAAAACTTAGCATGTCAGTAACTTATTATAAATAAGGATTTGGTTCTACTCATAATGATTTTTAAGGTATTTTTTTTGTAATAATTTTAAATCTTTAATAAGAAATTTTAATTTATTTAGAGGAAATTAATGAAATTGATAAATCAGATAAATATTTGAGAAAAAACATATTTAACAAATAAAAAACGTAGCGAGATAGTTAAATTTCTGAAATTATAGCGTAACAAAAACAAGAGTTGCTTAAAAAAGACCTATAAGAATGTGATTATTATAATAAACTAAAAATTTATAAATATTTATTAAAATTTTTAAAAAATTATTTAATTTTTAGGTAATAAATATAGATATAAAATTAAAGATAAAATATAAAGTGTACATATAAATAAGGGAAATTAATCTACAATTGTGGGTTAGGATTGGCTTAAACAAAATTTAATTAATAATAATCAAGTATAACTCTAACAATAAAATATAAATAGCAAAATAAACAATCCTAAATCGAGTTAGAATCAAAGATCTAATTCATATAAAATGCCTAGTTATCATTGAACGAAATTAGTATTTTTTTATTAAGATTGTTAAAATTAGAATTATATATATATATTTATTATAAAAATATTCCTTTTACTAATTTACTATATAAAAAATCGAGATAGTTTAACTTATAGTTCTGATAAATCACGACTTATATAATATTCCAAGTTTTTATATAATTTTTATTTATATTAATATATATCTAATATATGAAATTTATAAAAAATAAAAAGTTTAACTTACATATTATATAATTTTATTATCTATTATTTATATCTCTTTATTTATATTTTAATAATGAACCAATATCATATATTATATAACTTTAACTATTTTTAAAAAATTTTTATCATGCCTAAAATAAACCTGTTAAAAATTAGAATATTTAATTTAACAACACTAATAAAACTTATTGTTAATAAAAAAAAAATTCTATAAATTTTAACTAGAAATAAAAAAAATAATTTAAAAAAAAAAATTTTTAATATAAATATTTTAAATATATTCATCTTTAAATTATTGACTAAATAAAAATGGACTATATTTAAGACTTTAGGAAAAAAAGATATTACAAAACATAATTTTAGGCAGAAGAATAGCCTATAGAGGTTGATGAAAAAAAAGATTATCGATAAGTGTATGTAAATAACAAATAGACTTACAATAAAATGAAAAAAACTTGTCAACAGGAAAATTAGTAAAATTTCTTTAAAAAAATCTTTTAAAATCAAAATTAAAAAAAATATAAAATTAATAAGTTATAAATTTTTAATTTTACTAATCTTAAAGAAAACATAGTTTTTGTAATTTCGAATATTATTGGAAAGATCCTACTTAAGATAATTAAGAAATGTATGATCCTTAGTATACAGTATAATTGGATAATGTAATATATAAATCATTATAATATAGAAAAATAATAATAATGCTAAGTTATTCGCATTTATAAATTAAAGTTATTATTTTTATTTATGGTAGAAAAAAATATCTGGAGTATTAAAAAATCCTAATGAAAAATAGTTATAAAACTTTGATTTTAATTATATAACTGAACAGGGGTTAGATGACTGGATAGCTTAGTCAATGAATAAAAAGTAATGTTGAAATATTATTTGAAAAAATAAAATTTATATATGGTCTTATAAATTTTAATAAAAATGAACCAAATTTTAAATTTTAAAAAAAACTAAAGTATGAAAGCTATATTACAAGGAAGGAAAAAATATCATATGCCGAAATAAGTTTATTTAGAAATTAAAGAAAGAAATAAAAAAGTGTTAGACTAAGGAAGATCTAAATTTGAATTAAGTACAATTAACATGTTTTGAATAATAGTATAAAATATAATTTTTTCTATTTATTTTAGTGAACTAGAAAAAATAAAATTATTTTAATATTGATGATGATGAAATGATTGAGTATAATAATATTGTAGAATTTTTAAGTCCTAAGTAATAAAATAGTGTAAATGATAGTAATTTAATAAAATTAATTTATAAAAATTTAAAAGGAATGTTGAAGGACAATTAATATCCTTAAGGGAAAACAGAACAGTACAAAGAAAACTCAAACATGTTCAAAAAAGGCAGGGTATATTAAATTTACAGGACGACTTAATATATAGTAAATTTTATTCCGATTATGTATAAAACTAGAAACAAAAAGCTGCTTTAAATATAAATTAAAATAATTTTTAAAAAAATACAAAAGAAATTCATAGCGATGAAGAAGATGATGAATTTAATGGTAAATTTATAAAAAATTTAATATATTTTAATGAAATTATATTATTAATTTAGAACAAGAATAAGCTCTATATAGTTATAATATAGAAAATTTAATGAGAAACAGAACTTAAGACACAGAGGTATTAACATCAATTGCATAAAAAGAAGTAATTAATATCTGAGTATTTATATATTTTATTAAATATTACTAAAATATATTTTTTAATTAGACTGAAGAAATGCATTACTTGACATAAATGTTAAGAAAAAATAAAAAAAATGGCAACAATCATAATGTTTAGGAAACTATTTAAAATAGAAATTAATTAAAATAAAAAATTAATTAAATTGTAGACGATACTAAAGAATATTTTAAAAACCCACCTCCTTTAATTATACCACCAAAATTAAAAGACTTAACTACAGAATAAGTTGATTAAGGTAAAAAATAAATTTATTTTTATAAAAAAAATTTAAGATATAAACTTTTTAATTTTATATTAATTATTAAATTAAGATTTTGAAAGATTAATTGGAAATCAATAAAATATTTTTAAATAGCCTACAAAATAAATTATTTAAAAAAACCCTTTTATGAAAAGTAGTAAAGAAAGAGAAGTATATAAATTTGTTTTGGGAAGGACATTTAGGTCAAACACAGCATATAATTATTAATCATGTTAAAATAATTAATCAAAATAAAGTTAGAGTTAATTATTTAATTAAGAATAATAATTTCCAAATGGCAAAAAGTAATTATATAAAATGTTTAAATAATTTCTTATTTTTATTTAAATTATTCATAAAAAATCAAGTATCTATAACAGGAATTTTTCTATGGCATCAACAGCAATAAGTGGATTTTATTAAACTAATTAAAGTTAATTTTAAAATAAACCTTAAAATCTATAATGCACAAAAAATAATTTAAATCTTAATTAAAATTAAATCAATCTGGAATTAAGTTAGAATATTACAAAATATTCACCTAAAAATAAATGGTAGACATCAACTAGAATTAAGAATATAAATTAAAACTTACATTGCTATAATTAATACAATAATGGAAAAAAATAAAGTTTTAAAAGTGGTATAAAATAAAAAAAAGCTTTAAACTAATCTCAATATTTAAACATTGATAAAAATGATAGTTAATCAAACTATATAGGATAAAAATAATTATTAAATTCCTTTTAAACATTTTAAAATTAAAATATCATTCAAAAACCAGAAAAATAAATATAAATTAATAGTAATACTCTTAAAAATAATAATCCTAAATTTAATTTATAAAAAGTAAATAGTGTAGATTAAAAATAAAAAGTTAAATTTTAAAATTTTTCATAATAAAAAGATTAAAAAAATGTCGAAACTAATTAGGCAAGTATGAATTCATGCTTAAAAAATAGTGCATAAAAGTTATAAAAAATTAATAATAAAAGCATTAATTAAAAAGTTATGAAGCTAATAAATTCAAGTTCATAAAAATTTTTACACGATTTTTAATCAAAATTAATTTAAATAAACCTACATCTCGAACCTGTTTAACATATAACAAAAAGCTTAGTTGTAAAAATTATTATATATTTTGTTATTTTAATTATTTTCAATTAACGAATATTTATTATTTAATCATTAATTTAAATTATAATTAATTTAAAATTAATTAGTAAAATACGCTAAGTGATTCAGATTATTGGTTTTATAAAGGAATAAAATAATTGCAATATAATGATATAGAATAAGCAAATGAATGTTTCAAACAATCCATTTTATAAGATAAAAATCATTAGCAGTCTATTTTTAATTTAGCAGTTTTATATGAAAAATAAGAAAAATATGAGAACGCCAAAAATTGGTTTTAATTGTAATAAATACTTATAAAAATAAAATATGTGATATATATTATTTTTTTATAAAATATTTATAATATAGGCTCCTAGAATTTAATATAGAATATAGAGAAAAAGTTCTATATGGGGCATCTTTATGCTGTTATAAAATGAAACAATATGAGGAAGGAGATGCTTATATTAATAGTTTATTGAATGAATTCGATAATAAAAATCTGAAATATATATATTTAAAAGCAATTATTTCGAAATAATTAAGAAAATTTGAAATTGCCGAAAAATATTACGCTGAATTGTTCAACAGGGTCAGTCCATTTGATCATTTAATCTTGAGAGATTTTATGTTTGCATTTTTATTAAAATATAAGTCAAAAATTAAAAAATATCAAAACTAGCAGTTAATTGTAAAAAATAACAAATTTATTAATTTATGTAAATTAAATTTATAAAAAATTCTTTTTTTTCATAAATATTAGTTCCCTCCTAGAATTCACTAATAATTTGTTGATGTTTGCCACCAAATCTTAGAAAAAACTATATATGTACCAATTTTGTCAAAATTTTGGAGCTAATAAAAAAAATACTGGATTTAGGATAAATTTGAAGAAATAGTGGATACCATACATAAGTTACCATTTTTCAAAAGGCTAGCCAAATCAGTTGTTGTAAAATTTATTAATATTTAAAAGTATTAAAAATTAATATAAAAATTTTATGTAGAGAAAATTTTTACCTGAGCTTAAATTCAAATCTTGCAATAAAAACTAAATTATGCACTCATAGTTGGGAACATCTCTTATAATAATATCAGGTCTAGTTTTAATTTATGACCATACTTAATAATTTGACAAACCTCAAATTGTTGCTTAGTATTCAAAAGGTAAAAATACGATTTATTTTTAATTTTATTATGATATTTTCATTAATATAGGCGATATCATATGTGGAAATGAATACGAAAACTACATAAGTTTGTAGGCAAATGTTTGGATGATTGCCTAAAGCGATAAAGTAGAATATTTGGAAATAGAATACAAAAGATTTAAAGAGCTTTGGAAATCGTAAATTAATAAATTTTTATTTATTATAATGAAAATAATAAGTATTTTTATTAATAATAAATAATCAATAAATTTTTATCAATCAAGTTAAGAAACCGTAGATGGGGAAACAATTCTACAGACCCTAAAGCATTTGAAACTTTTTTAGGGTGTTAGTGAATTAACACTTTATAAGCTTGCATATGAACTAATAGAAATAAAGGAATTTAAAAAAGGAGATGTTATATATAATGATTGTTCCTATATTGAATCAAAACAATCCGATTACATTAAAATGGTAAAGACAAAAGGCGGCAAAACACTTTTATAATATATAGCCAATTTTTTCAAAGTACAAGATGGTTTAGTACAAAAATAGCCTTAAAATTGCAGGTAAAATACCTTTATATATATATAACCTATAATTATTTTAAAGATTTATAAAGAATCAAAAGTATACTTTTATTTAAAAAAACATGAAATATTTTTAAAATAAGTGATAAAATTAAAAACATTTTAAAGGTTTCATAAACTGATTATTAAACACAGGCAAGCAATTAGGCAAATGCAATTTAATTAAAAAAAAACTGGTGGATTTTACATACTTTTAAGTGGAAATGTGGAAATTGAGAATGATAAAGGTTTAAGAGGCATACATTTATAAACCAAAGATTATTTTGGTGAAAATTTAATGATAGATGTTAAAGGTGTTGCAAATTTTGGAAGAATTTAAGCATCAAGTTAAGACGTGAAATGTCTTATGATACCAAAATACTTATTTGCAAAAATAAACTAAATTGATGTAATTATTTATATATAAATCTTTTTATAATATAATATAATGATTTCAAAATACCTATTTAGAAAAATTAATTATATTATATTTATGTAAATGCTATATAATCAATACATTTATTATATTTTTTTGATAAAATAATTTAAATACCAGAAAGATGTAATGAAAAAAAACTGTTAAAAAGTAGATTTTGTCAAATTAATCGAATATAAAGTAATGAGGTTTATGGAGGTGAGAAAAGAAAAAATAAAGAGATAGGAAAAAGAAAATGTAGGAAAATTTTAATATAAATGACTAATTTTTATGAGATATTTTTTAATTTACTATGAATTTAATAGATATAAATTTATATTGGTATCATTAATACTTGATTTCTTTTTTATATTCTTAGATATATTATAATTAGTGATATTAAACTGAAATATTCGAAATAATATCTAATATGATAAAATGGAAATATCATAGCATTTAATTTTTTATAAAATATAAAAATGCATTTTTAAGTTTTAAATTCACATGTGTTAAAATTATATGTATAGTTTGCATTAAATTTTAAGATTTATTAATTTTAAAATTAAGGATAAATTTAGTTTAGTGTATAGTAATATATTTTTATAGTTATTTATTTTAATTTATTCAATAAAAATATGAAATATATTTAGTCATATTGTAGTAAAATAATTATTTAATATAAGTTTTTTCAACTAAATTATGAGTAAATACTTATTTGATTCAAAAAAAAAAATCAATTTAGAATATTTTATGAACTTACTACACAAAATTAATTAAATTTTATGTTTATTGAATCACATTTATGAGGCATCATTAAATTTCATCATTAAAATGTAATTTTACTTAAATTAAATAAAAATAAAAATAAAATAAAACTAATAAAAATAAATATGAATAATTTTTCATTTTTTAATAGCACAAATTCTCAAAATGTTCCAATTTTTTTTCCTTAAAACCCAATGAATCCAGTAAAAAATATTATTTCTGATTAAATTATTTAAATTTTATAAAAATAAAGGAGTATTATGAATAGGTTTGTTAAGCATTAACTTAATAATCACAATAATTAAATAATAATTTAAATAAAAATTAATAGGTTTAGAATTCAGAAAATTATCCAGAATTTAATAATTAAAATGAACAATCAAATATAAATTAAAGTTAGTAAAAACCTAGATTTTTCCCTAGAAAAACCAAATCAGATAACCTATCAAATAACTAGGAGGATGCACATAAATCTCAATAAATAATTAACGTAATTAGAGAAGAAAAAAAAGAAAACAATAAATTATCACTTATACACCAGCAAAGCTCTTAAGATTAAAATAATTAATAAAAATAATAAAAAATTCCCTAAAAATGCCAAAATAAATATATAAAGTAGTCTTAAAATTTAAGTACTAATATTAAACCTAATAATAATAGCCAAAGGAATTTTAATCAACCCAGCTAAATTTATGATAATAGTAATAACATAAATATAAATAACAATACTAATAATAATGTTAATAATAATTCCAATAACATATAAAATAACAATAACATAAATAATATAAATACAAATAATAACTAAGAACTTTCAGATTTCACCCAGTCAGTATAACTAGACCCGATATAATAACAGTAATAAAATTTAAGGAATGCATATTAAGTAAGGAGAAATTTTGCTTTCTAAGTTTAAGATGCAGTAAATGAGTCAATAATTATAAATGCAGGAATTTTATTTGTTAGCCTTTTAAAAATAGTTGTTAGCATAAATGTCATATATGGTGAAGATAATAATGTTTTATGTAGTTCTGATATCCAAAATTGGCTATTTTTGATGTTGTTTTATGATATTTATAATTCTTTTACGATTTTAGTTTTGATGTATAACATATACATAGCTCATCCATTAGTTTTTTTTCAAAGAAATAGCCTTTAGATTTTAGTTCACCGTACCCAGTAATAATTATAATAAGAACAACAATAATAATAAAATTAATAATAGTAATAATAGAACTAAGAACATAATAACAACCATTTTGAAAACAATTATCAATAGTAAATAAATGTTATTGAAGAATGTAAATTTGAACAATTAAGTAATTCCTCTTATGATATGGAAAGTAGTTTGAAAAATTCATTGATTAAAAATGATTTCTAGCCTACAAATATGACTAATAACAATATAGAAAAACCAGAAAAATATAATAATTATAATAGATAACTACAAAAATTTTAATACCAAAGCCCTTCATATTTTAATAAACAAGACAATGAAGCAAGTTCTCTTGTTCAAGAACACGAAGAAAAAAAAGATGAAGAAGAATAAAAAGTAAACAAAGTAACTTAAAATTAGCATTAAAACTAAATTTTTTAATAGTCGCCAACTAGAAGAAAAACCAGAAAATTTACTTAAAGTCAATAATCTGCAACTGCAAATTCCAATAATAATCTTAGAATCAGAAAATAGAGTAATATGAGTTATTCTTAACAAGATGAAATTAGCAGCAAAGTATCATAAATACACAGCGAAGTAAGTAATTCATATATAAATTAAGAATTAATTAACAGCATATAGTAAGATGATTTTGACTTGGAAAATTATTCAAGGTCTAGTATAAACGGATACCATGTAAACAGAAGGGCTGAAAATAAATATAAATATTTAAAACCTTTGAATTATGTTGGAAAATTGTAAAAAAATAATTAAATATGCTTAATAAAAATATAAAAATTAAAATTTTTTTTAAAAAATTATTAAGATTTTATTTGCTTATTTTTTTGTATGGAAATTATGTTTTGTATAATATTGACCTAGATTGCTAAAATCAAGCTCCACACTAATATTATGTAGCGGTCTTTTATTTAATACTAGTAAATTATAATAAATATAATTAAATAATTAATTAATTAAAAAGTTAATACATGAAAAATTTACAAATAGGGATACATATACTTAGGAATCCCTTTATTTTTACTAACAAGTATGTGCTTATGTTTACCTATATTGTTGGTTTTGTACTTTTTTATAAGAAGAAGATAAGATGTATAATGGAACCCTGCAAATAAGGAATTTATTAAAAATTTGGATAGAAAAAAATATTCGCCTTAAGTTATAGGAAAATCTATTAATAATGAATGTTGCATATGTCTCGCAGAATACACACAAAATGATGAACTAATTGTATTACCTTGCAATAAATTGTAATAAATAAATTTTTATTTTAAGCTTTTTATTCTATTTAAAAATAATAACTCTTTTTTTTTAATAGACACCATTTCCATTCAAAATGTATAGTAGAATGGCTAGAAAATAATGGAGTCTGTCCTATATGTAAGGCTGATTTAAGTTAATATTACTAAGAATTATAAGAACTATGAATTTTAATATATATATAATAAAATAACTTTTAAGACATATTAATTTCACTAATGTATAAACTAAATTTAATATGTTTTACTTAAAATTAACATATTTTAAATTTCAAATTATAATTTTAATACTAAGTTGAAATGTATCTGTAAAAAATAATAATATCAAAAAAAAAGACTAAAAGGAATGATAAGTGTTCTAAAAATAATAAAATTTTATAAAAAATAATTTCGTAATAAAAATTCATAATTTAATACATTTTATAATTTTATTTTCTTAATTTTAACTATAAATTTTTCACTATACTATATAAAATTCAATTAAAATTGTTTTCTTTATTAAAATATAATTTTAATATAATGTTTTAGTTTAGATTTCAATAAGATATATACATAAATATTAATCAAAAACAAAGTATATTAAATAATTCATTTAATAATCTATCAAACAATAATTTTATTTGTTATATTGATAGGGCAGAATAAACAGGTTTATTAATAATTAAAAATCAAATAACTTTAATTAAAAATATATAAAATTTTTGGTTTATATAAACACAAATTAAATAATTAATAAATTAATTACATTAAATACATAAAGAAAATACAATATATTAAAAATTCGTAAATAAAATATAATAAACAGAATATTATATATAGAATAAAAATGATCTCTAGACAATTCTCTAATATATTATAAAAAGTTAAACTCAATTAAGGTAAAAATATAATATTAATAGATGATTAATTTTTTTATATAAGCAAATTCTTAAAATTTGGATATAAATTTGATTTGAATGATTTGCTTCAATTACTAAATAATCATTATAAAATAAAATGATTAATAAAAATCTACAGATTATCAAATATTTTCTAAAAATCTATAAAAATAAAAGATTAAAGGCAGTTTAAAAAGATTTTTACCATTATAATACTCGAAATTATTTACTAATATTATTTATAAATTTATAGCTAGTTAATATAACTTTGGGGTATTAAGTGAATATAATAATAGAGTTAATAAAAAATTACAAGGAACCCACTAAGTATAAGAAAAACCCTAATTCTTTGTCACCTCTGCTAGACCTGGTAACTTTGGAGACCATTTAGATTTCAAAGTAAATATTGATAACTGGTTTGACGAAAACAGGTAATTAAGAATTAAAATTTAAAAAAATTAGGTAGGATCTACAAAATTAAAAATTAAAAAATACAAAAGATAAAATAATTTTTTTTAAAAAGTGCAAGTTAAAAAATTATATAAATGGAATTAAATGTTGTTTAAAACTAATACAATAATAATTTTATGTATAAATATTTTTTTTCAAATAGAGTCCACAACGAACACGAAACTGATATTAAAAGAACATAAATATATACTTTAACCGCTGTTTACTACGGAGGACTTTTGAGTTTCGCCAGAATTTATGCCTTAGGAGTTATTGGAAGGTAAATTATCCATATAATAACAATATTTAAATAAAAAATAAATAATAATATTTAAGTAAAATAGATTTTATTTTAAATTATTAAATTTTTTTATAAAAACTTAGATTAAATGGATGGAAAAGATATGATAGAGATACTTATTTAGAATAAGATATTGGAGAATTACCCCCTGGAGAAGTTATGCAAATTGGTAATTATACTTAACATATTTATATTTATATAATTAAAAACATATAATAATATATGTTTAAACCATTATATATAATGGTATGCTTTAAAAATATTTTTTTTATATTTATATTAACTCACCCCTTTTTATTTAGTTTGGAACGGTATTCCCGTTTTCATTAGAAGATTGACTTTATAAGAAGTTTAAGCTGAAGAAAGTTTACCTGATGCTACTTTATTAGATAAAAATGTTGGATATGTCTTAAATGATGCCGGAAATAGTAAAGTCATTGTTACTTCTGCAGTTTGTACTGTAATAAATTACAAAAATTATTATTATTATAATTACTAATTCTACTTAATTTATTAATTAATAATATTTTTTTAAAATTATAGCATTTGGGTTGTATTCCTATCCCCTATTTAGGAGCTTATAATGGATATGTAATATATAATATTTTTTATAATTTTTTTTTACAATTTGTTTGAATTTTTATTAAAATATTTATTTAAAAATTATAAATAAAATAAATATTAAAATACTTTTAGGTTTGTATTTGTCACGGTTCCGTTTATGATAAATATGCTAGAGTTAGACAAGGACCTGCTTTAGAAAATTTACCTTATATCAATAACTCTATGTACGAAAACGGTACTTTAGTTTGTATTGAAGAAATGAAATATCCTAGAGAACCCTCTGTTGCCTTCTGGGTCTGATTTAATATTAACAGCATTTTTTTAAATAATTTAAAATTAATAGATTATAGAATTGCATAATTAAATCCACTAACAAAATTTAATTGACTTTCTATGCTACCATAGCTTAAAAATAATTATAAATGAAATTATTAAATTTTGTTAAATATATAAATATTAAATATAATCTATTTTATAAAAAGAATTTAGGTTTTTAAATATTATGATTTATTATATTAAAGAAGTATATTTGACGAAAATTTAAGTAGATGAAAAAATTAAAAAAAAATATAATTTTTCTTATTTGAATTTAAAATTAAAAAATTTATCTAAAGTTAAAAAAAATAAATTAATATTTATTTTTCTAAGAAAAATACTATATTAATTAATTATATTAAAATATTTTAGCTAAAATCGTTTATTTCTAAACTTTTTATAAAAAATAAAATTAAGAATGGAATTACAAAAAAACTAATAATAATAAATGAAAAAAATAGAGAAAATTTTCACCCCTTACCTTCAAAATATAAATATCAAAAATAATCAGCATAAAATTTTAATTTTAGGAGATGGGAACTTTTCATTTTCGCTGGCATTAACAAAAATGTTAGATAAATAATTAAGTTTGGATAAGGAATTCTAAAATTAAATATTGTTATACTGTTCTTCATATGATTCCATGACTGAATTAATAAATAAATACCCTGAATATATTTCAATTCACAATAAATTAAATCAAATTTCAAAAAGTAGTAATTTCGTTAAAGTATAAATAATGCACAATATAGATGCTACAAATATTAGTAATTCTTTGTAATTATTTGTTGAGAATTAAATTAATAATAATAATTAAGAAAATAAAAAATAAGAAAATTAAGAATAATAAGGAAAAGTAGATTAAAATATGGATTTGTAATAATCTAATCAGTCTCAAATTAATCAAGGTTTAGGAAAAGGGTTTTTAAAATAAAATTTAGAAATTCAGCAACTTTCATAAGATTTTTCTAAAATTAATCTCTAAAACTAAGTTGATTAAAATATGCTAAAAATTTTAATAGATAGTTAATTTAAATTTGATAAAATAATTTTTAATCATCCTCATAGCGGCTAAGATGACTTAACTAAAAATTCATCCCTCGTTGCGCACTATTTACATAATGCTTAATAAAACTTAGAAAATTTAAAATCTGAAATTTAATTTTCACTTCTAAAAGATTAATTCGAAAGATGGCAACTAAATAAAATAATGGACTATTAAAATTTAAATATGGTAATTAATACATAATTTTAATATTTTTAATATATATATATTAATAAATTAAGTATTTACTATTATATAATATATTTTTATCAGGTTTATAGAAGTAACTTGCCAAGAGAAATTTATGAGAATGGTTTTTAAGCTAGAAGAAATTTAGTTGGTAGTAATTTTTAAAGCGGTTAAGTTGCCTCAACATTTAATAAAATCTCTATTGACAGTGAAATTTTTATTATATCTTAAGACCAAAGTATAAAATAAGATATTTACGATCCTTTTAAAAAATAATTAAAAGAATTCAATGTTTAAAAAGAAGAAGAGGGAAAGTTAGCTTAGTTATAAAAAGATTAGCAAAAATAAGACAAATAAAATAATTAAGAAAAAATATCATAAACAGAAAAATAAATTTAAAAATAAAACGATTCCTAATTACAATTTTAATGTTAATATTGTTAAAAAGGATTTAGAACTTAGCAAGGCAAAAAAACTCATGAAAGAGAAGAACATGAAAAAAAAAATAATAAAACTAAAAAAAATGATTAGGTTTTTGAATGTAAAGAATGTGGAAGAGTTTTTAAAAGATAAGAAGGACTTAATGATCATATTTTAACAAAGCACAATTAAAATTTAAATGAAAAAGATTTAAAGCCAGACTTTGCGGGTAAATTTTAATATATATATGAATTTTTATTGAAATTAAATACTCATTTTTATATATTTTAAAACTTATTTTAGGGACAGTTTTAAAAATAATAGATAAAAATGAAGTAGAATCTTAGTAGTATGCATGTAAAATTTGTTATTAAGACTTTTTAAATGAATAAAATTTTAACGAGCATAAATCTTACTTAACACCGGATTTAAAACCTTAATAAATTATAAAATGTAAATTTTGCGAAAGAATCTTCAAAGAAAATAGAGCTTTAAATTTACATTTGCTATCATGTAAGTCTAAGAAAAATTGATACATTGAAAAAATATTTTGTCTATATAATTAGTTAAATTTTTGACATATTTTTATTTTTACCATAAATTATTATATAAAATATAATATTTAAATTTTTAAAAAGATGAAAAATTAATTTTTTTAAAAAAATGAAGTAAAAATAAATATATCACATTATTTCTACTAATTAGGAAGACGAAGAGCTCCAAAGTAGGGTAAGTCTAATTGAGCCATTATTTTTTAAGGCTTAAGTAACATATTTTTTGCCATCAGGCGACAAGCCAACCTTAAATCCCTATCCTTCAGCTTCAATTGTGAATTCTTATTCTTATAAATCCAAAGTAATTTTTAAAATTAAAGGAAATTATTTAACGTTCCTAAAACTGCACAAATCATTTGCGTCTTATAAAATATTCATATTCGAGCCGTTTGAAGAACAAAGAGACCAGTTTGGCACGGGCCACCAAGGGTCGTGGTGCAATTAAGAAGATTTTATAAGACCTACGTAAAAATTACCCTAATTTTAAATTTGCTTAATTTTTATTTTAAAAGAAAAAATATTATTTTCGCTATTGTTTAAATTTCTGCTAAATGCCTTGTCTGAATAAACATAACCTCTCCCTTTTTCACTTAAAATGTACTCATTTTTTGAGCTGTCTATTTTAATTAACTACGAGTCTTCAAAATTTGACCTCTATAAATTGGTAATATATTGAAAAAAAATTAATATTTTATTTATTAAAAAAATAATTGATTATTCTTTTTTTTATTCTTACTATAAATTTCAATGGTTATCTAGCCTCTATATCTTTATAAGATGGCGGTATATATTAAACACTAGTAAGATTAATTTTCTCCCATATGCTTTATAATTCTTTTTCGAGATCTTCAGTATAACATTTTATGTGAGTATTTTCACATTTAAATTCTATTTTTTTATTTAAATACTACAATTATTTAAAACATAAATCCTGGTCATAATGGTTTTTTTTTTTTTATTCAAAATTTTAATAATTCTCATTATGAAATTAATTATATTAGTTATCTCCCCCATCTTAAATTGATAAATCAAGATTTTCTTTTTATTCTTCTTATTGAGGTTAATTTAATTATATTATATTTTCTATCCTATCAGAAATTTTTACATATTTAAACAATTCTTACATTTATTCCCTTAATTTTTCAAAATTATTAGATTCTTTTATAAGATTACCAATAATTTTATTAATTATTTAAGGTATATTATTGCATTCTTAATTAAAATCTCCAATTACATCATCTAAATGTCTATCAAAGCTATCAAATAAATCTTTCATTCTTCTAACATCCTTCTATAATTATTTTAATTTATCCTCTATTTACTTATTTTATTCTAAATTTTCATGATAACTTTTTTTTTACTAAAATTTAAAGTCTTAAACACTTTTTTATTTTAATTATTATTAATCTTAATTTTCAGGAAAACTAATAAAATTATTAAATATATTATAATAGATATCCATTATTATTAAGTATTAAAATATTGATTTTCTTAATTTATTTAAAATTTATAATTATAAACAAATTAAAGGGTATTTACTCATCCTAAATAAATTTGTTGCATTTATAAATATGTTTAATAAAGTGGTTGATTGAAAGGTACTAATTTGAATGGTTATGGTTTTATTTTTAATCATACATGACACAATCTGGACATAATAAAGAATATACATTTTAGCAACTTTAATTAACACATATTTTGCTTATTTTTTAATCTTCATGCTCAGGATTATCACAAAATGGAAGTGGTAAGTGCTTAATTATTTTATCTATCTACTCTAGATTTATTTCTTAATCTATTTTATATTATATTAAATCTTCTTACTTTTATTAATTAAAACAATAATTCTATTCCATTATATAAATTTTAAAATAATTTTATTGTTATTATTTTATTTTTTAAATAAGATTTAATAGTTTATAAACTGTATTTTATTTTCTGATACAAATATTCTTAATTTTATTTTTTCTTATTTTAAGCACAATATTTAATAATATAAGCAAATCAATATAAATAATTTATGATATTATATAAAAGTATTTACAAAATAAATGTATAAATACATTAATATATTTTATAAAAGTTAATAATTTTAAAATATTTCAGTATAGATCCCCATTTCTTTCAAATTTTCCTAAATTTTTAGAATGAGAAGCAGTTATAACACAATTTTTGTCCATAGTTTTTATTCTATTTTAATGTAATTCTAAATTTTTTACAACTTTAAATTATTTATTTGAAATATTTGGATTTTTAAACATTTTATCCATAAACTAATTTAATGTTTCTCCATTCCTTAAAATTAATTTTGAATAAATATAAATTAAATTTAATAAATAATAAATTTATTTGATCATAAATATACTCTGGTTTTTTCCCGTGACTTTATTCTTTTAAAATTAATTTTTCAGAAGGTTTAAACTATTTATTAATCTAATTTATCAATTTCAACTATTTTATATATTTCATAGATTCACTTCTAAGTTTATTGGAATTTGCACCCATTATGCCAAAATTGTTCCAAGCTTATTTAAAAATAATTATTAAATAATAATCATTAATATTATTTATGTAAAATAATAATTTATTTTTATATATTACTTTTTTGCATTTTATCAATCTTTTCAAATTACGACTTACACTTACTTAGTAATATTTATTCTCCCTTTTCTATTTCATCAAACTGTTTTTCCTTTAATTTTATACTATTATATTTTTTTTGTTTAAAGTTTATATTAACGGCCGATTAAGGTCTTGACATAAACTACATTTTTTTATCTTTTACAAATAATATAAACTTATAAATAAATTTAAATATTTTTTTTATAAGCATAAATTTTTAAATACATTATGATAACTGTTTCTCTAACTTCTTTTAATAATCAAACGAGTTTATATCATCTTTTTTTTTAATATTCGTGTATAATGGTTTTCTATTTTAAAAAATGGGTTTTTCAGGGTTGGCAAAACTTAAGCCTTCTACCACTTCCTATATTATTATTTATAAATATATATTTTTAGATAATTGAATAATATTATAAATTGGTGAAAAAAATTATAAAAAAATTACAATTCCAAATGATTAATTTTGGTATTTTAATTAATCTGTATTAGTTGCCTAAAATCTGTCGACAAATGCCCTTTAATGAATATATATATTATTAAATTATTAAATAATTAAATAATTAGCACTATTTTAGCATAAATTTGATTTTTATCTTTATTTTATATTTTTTACGAATAACCTTTAAGTTTTTATTATTCTTCTTCTTTTGCTAATTTTTTATTTATAGCTTCAGTCTCTATCTACTGTTCTTCGTCAGCTAACTATTATAATTCTTCCTGAGTAAAAATTTCAGGTTAAATCAATGCTTTTGTTCTAATTTATTATTTTTTATTATTTTAAGATTAAAAATTTTCTCCATATGTAGCTATTTTAAAAAAATAATTAAATTAAATTTTGAATAACAACTTAATTAATTTTATTATAATATAAAACTAAAATTTAAATATAAAATTTTAAAATTACGATCCGCATTTTTTTTTCTTAATTTTTGAAATTCTCTTTTCAAATGCACTATTTATTTCTCACTTTTTTTTATCATCTATTAATGTGTATCTCTTTTATCTATTTCAAACTCTTTTAATTTTTCACTTTAGTCAGTTTTTTTTTTATTTTCTTTTTGTTACTTTCTTATACCCATTGTTTAGTAAAACTTTTATTATGATTTTATATATTAAGATTATTAAAAATCATCCATAATTTCATTTTTTTGGTTAAATTATTCTTTTTCATTAAAACCATTTATCTCACTATATTGTTATTAATCTTAAACTTATATCTTAATCTAAGAATTCTTATTAATTTTTTAAGTTGAATTTCCCTACATTTAATTTTCAGATTTTTACTAAAAATTCTACTATAATTTCTACGGTGATGTTTAATAAAATTAATTTTGATTTTATATTGATTTTTTGCCTGGGGACCTATTATAAACTGACATATTTTATTACTACTAGTCTAAATTACTGTTTCCAGATAAAATGCTACATTTTCTTGTTTTTTAATTATTAGAGCCTTCCTAAATATATATATTTTATATTATAAAATTTATAATAATGGAATTGTAATTATATTATATCGGTATAAAATTGTAAAATAAATTTATTTTTATTTCCTTATCATAATAAATTAAATTTTTGCTTAAATTTATTTATAAATTAATTAATCTACTATAATTTTAAATTCATATATTTAATAAAATTATTACATTTCTAATAAAATTTTGAATTAAATACAACTTAAAATTATCTTCAAAATTTATACCTATTTATTAAATTAATATATGATTATTTTTTTACCTATTATTATTATAGTTTGTATTATTTTTTTTATTAAGAATTTCTTTGCTATTGTTGAGAAGTTGGAGCCGTCAATGGTGTGTTTATAATTCTCGGAATAGTTTTGGCAGTTTATTAATATATATCTGTATTATTTTCTTAGAAAAAATTATTAGTGTACTGCTAAATAGTAGTTTAGGGGTCAAATTTTAAAGTTTTTGTGCTGGTTGTATGTGCATTTGTGCTCATAAGGTTATTATTAAATTAATTATTACTTTTTTGAGAAAAAGTTTAGTTCATAGGTTTTTATAAAATCCCATTTTTTACTTAACTCATACTTTAACTTTATTATATGATTTATGAGTTTTAAAATTACCTTTTATTATTACTCATTAAGCCATTCTATTATTATGTTGCTTAAATATCTTTAAAATTATTTTATGTTTAAAAAAATGGTCCTTAGGCCTATTATTAGGATATATTTCTTTTTTATTAATTTGATGATTAACTTCTGTTATTTTCATACTACTTTTTTTACAGTTACTGTATATTAAGTTTGTTTTTTAAATTTTTGTTTCTTTCTAATAATTATTTATAATTCGGAATTCTCCATTTCTTTTAATCTTCTTTTATATCTTCTCTTTTTGGATGTCTATAATGTGTAAATTCATACCTTAATTATTCTTCCTCATCATCTATTACATCTTCTAATTTTATATATTTTTCATAATCCTCTGGTTTAATATGTGAACTAAACTAAAAAGTTCTAGAAATTTTCATTAAATTATTTTATCTATAATCAATAAATTATTTTTTATAAAAACTGTTAATTTATAGCCTAAAGTAAATTTTTTATTTTAATTTTTGTAAAAATATATATTTCTAATTATTTTATTAAGTAAAAAAATACTATAAAAAATTATATTATTATTCATAATTAATATTAAAATTATTAATAACTTCTAAAATATAACAAATTGAAATAATTTTATAACAAATAAATTTACAATGTAACATTATATTAGTATAATATTAATACACTAATATTTATGTTTTAATAAAAAAGAATATCTATTATAGAAGTTTATATATTAGTAAAGGTTACCTTATAAAAATTTTATAAAAAAAACCATGTGTTAATATGAGATAAATTTTAAAACAAATTGTGTAAGAATTCATAATAATAATATTTTAAATGACATTGTGTTGATAGATATAATTATAATGAAGTGTTATTGTGTTTAACTATTTAAAATAAATCATAGAAAAATAAATAAGAATTAATTAAAAATCAAAAAATAAAAAGAATATTTCGCAAATTAAATACTTTTTTCCAAGTAAATAAACTCATTAAAAATAAATTAAATTAATCAATTATTTAATAAATAAAAATCCATAATAAAATAAACAATAAAAATATTAATAAATAAAAAATAATTTTAAAAACAAAAGAAATAAACTTATAAATCTTATTATAAAGCCTATTTTAACAATAATAAATACAAATGGAAGACGATCAAGATAAATATTTAGATGATGCCAAAAAAATGGTTAAAGAAAAAGCTTATTTTATGAGAAAAGCCTTAGATCAAGCTAATTTAAGAGACGGTTTAAAATCTGCTGCTTAAATGTTGTAAACACTAAAAACTTCAGACTTAACTCCTAAAAATTATTACAGTTTAGTAAAATAATATGTTTATATCAATAAAAATTTTATATACTAAATTATAAAAAAAATTACATATTTATTTTATAAAGTAATTAGCTAAATAATAAATAATATGAACATAAAGTTTAATCTAATTATTTTAAATTACCAATTTATTAAAATTAATAATAGAATTTATGTAAAACTTGCATAATAAAAAAATATTATTACTGTAATAATATTAATAATAAAAGTTTTTTATTTAACCAATATTTTTTTTTATTGCTTTAAATATCATAATAATATTTTTATTTATTATTATACAGTTTATGCAAATTTTTGATGAATTAAGAGATTTAGAAGGATATTTTAAAGAAGAGTATAGAAGAGGTAGAAATATTTTAGCCTTATATGAAGTTGTTCAACATGCTACTGGTTTAATTCCTAGACTTTATTTATTAATTACAGTAGGTAGTGTTTATATCTAAACTCATGAAGTATATTATAAAATTCATATATATATAATATTGTAGTTGAAGTTTGATAGATATAGAAAATTTATTAATTTATTTATATTTTATATATTATATGCTATTTAATAATATATTATTTAAATTAGGTTCCTGCTAAAGAAATTTTAAACGACTTACTTGAAATGATAAAAGCTGTTTAACACCCATTAAGAGGAATGTTTTTAAGATATTACTTTTTGAAAATGTGTAAAGAGAGATTACCTGATAAAGGAAGTGAATATGAAGGGTAAATAATTTTTATAATATATTATTTTTAAAAATCTTAATTATAAATAAAAAATATAATAAAAAATTATTAAAATTCTAAAATTTTATATTTTTACAGAGAAGGAGGAGATATTAATGATGCCATAGATATTATTTTAAGAAATTTAAGTGAAATGAATAAATTATGGATCAGAATGGGAGGAAAAAGTTATAAAGGTCCCGGTTCTTCTGAAAAATAAAGAGTAGATTTAAAAATGTTAGTCGGAGAAAATATCATTCGATTAAGTGATTTAGAGGGAGTTAATTAAGAAGTTTATTAAACCACTGTTTTACCTAAAATTTTTGAAATAGTTTTAAATTCAAAAGATCATGTTTCTTAAGCCTATTTAATGGATTGTGCTATATAAGCCTTCCCTGACGAATTTCATTTGGCAACTTTAGAAGAACTTTTACTGTGCACCACTACCAAATTAGACCCTAAAGTTGATATAAAAAATATTTTTATTAGGTATTATTTTTAAAAATTAAATATATAAATAAATTTTTATAAATTAAATTTAAAAATAAATATAGATTGATGGACAGATTGGCTGATTATGCAGAAAATCAAGAATAGGATGTTGCCAATATGTTTGGAGATATTGATATTTATTCAATGTTTAAAACTAATATAGATAGACTAATCGAAACTGCTAATGCAACTGAATTTAAAAATGTTTTAGATTTAATGGTAGCATTCTTAAAATTCACTATAAGATGTTACAAAGAAAATTCCGAAAATGTTAATAATATATTAAAAAGTTGCGTCAAAGTTTGCGGAAGATAACATTCTTCAGATTTTGACAACGATTGCCTTAAAAACTTAGTTAAATTTTTGACCTTACCTCTATAATCAATGTCGTAAATTATTTAATTTATTCTCAATAATAATTATTTAAAATAATAAATTTTTGATAAAAATTATTTCACGATATAGTTTGTAAGTATTGACTATGGACGAATATCCCAATTTAATGAAATATTTGCCTTTCGAAAAAAGAAGGTAGGTATCCTCAAATATTGTTTAAGCAGTTGTTACTTCAAAAGTTAAATTAAATGACCAAAATATTGTCAATGAATTGATTTCATTTATCACTCCCTTATTAATAAGCGAAGAAGATTATGTTGAAAATAGTAATCATATTTTAAATATATTTTTTTTTCATATATTATATGCTTCTAATGCTTTACTATAATTTTATTATTATTAAGGTACCTCAGAATTTGAAAAAGAACAAAAATTAGTTTGTAGAGTGTTCCATTTAGTTGAACATGATGAACCTAAATAAACTTGGAAAATAATGGGTAATAAATTTATTTGAATAAAATAAAAAACTAATAAAAATTTATATATTATTGATGAAAAATTAAACAAATTAATTTATTTTTTAGAATTATTTATGGATAAATTTAGAGAAGGGGGATTGAAAAGATAAAAATTCACTTATCCAGCTTGTTTCTTTGCCACAGCCAAATTAGCCAGACAATTCCATTAAAATAAAGTAGAATTAAAATAGGAAACTTTATTTAATATGATGAAAGAATTTATTGATGTTTTGGCACCTGAAAATCCTTATTACGGAATCCAATTATATTTATAATTAGCCTTAGTTATAAACGAGATTGATGAATAAAAATAAGTAAACTATCATTTTTATATTTTTTTAAAGTTCAAAATTCATTTAAAATAATAATATATTTAATTAGTTTGACGAATTTACTTATGAAATTGTTTCTTAAGCCTTATTAATGTATGAGGAAGAACTTAATTAAGCTGAATAAAAAAAAAGTACATTAATATCTATAACTGGAACATTAAATTAATTGAAGTAATTTAAATAAATTTACAATTGTTAAACAAATTTTATTACATTTACAAAACATATTTATTTTTAATTAGTTGTTTGAGCGAAGAAAATATGGATACTTTGGCCTCTAATGCCACTTAATTTGCCTCTAAATTACTTAAAAAACCCGAATAAGTGGTTTCAGTATTAAGATGTACCCATTTATTCTTTAATTAACATATGGTAAAATAAATAAAAAATATTTTCAATAAATATGTTTTTCTCATTAATTTTTAATATTTATTAGTAAGATGAAACTAATACTTTCTCTTGTTTCAAAAAATGCTTAAAAGTTGCAGCAACTTGCCTTAAATAGGGAGTTAATAATGTAGGACTTTATGTGCATATTTTAAATAAATTTTTGTATTTCTGGTAAAATGTTGCTGTAAATTAAAAAAATTTTTTATTATTTTTCTATTTTTTAGAATATTTATATATTTAATTACATATTTTTATTATATAGGTCAAAGCAGAAGATGTTTAATAAATAATTGACACCATTAAATAAAATATAGCAAATTTACCCAGTGATTTAGAATCTGACTTAATAAAAGTTTACTGGGAAAATACTGCAAAAGTCATTTAATAAAAATAATAAAAAGGTATTGAAGGTTTGGTTGATTTATAATTATGAAATATCTATAAAATTTATAATATTTTATTTAATTTTAAATATTTAGTATGCTAATTTTTTTTCTGTTTAAAAATTTTTTAATTGCAAGAGATATGTATTAAAAATTAACATTACCTTAAATTGTACTATAATTCTATTTATATTATTTTTATTTATTCTGAATAAACTTTTATTTATTTGGCCAATAATTGATTATCTTTCAAATAAATAAGTTAATAAAAAATTTAACAACTTTTTATATATTAATTTATTTGATAAAAATAACAATATTTTTGGAATATTATGTTTATAAAAATAAATAAACTATTGTTAAATATTTATAAATAATCCACCAATTTTAATTAAAACCATATATCTATATATTATAAAATTTATTTTTGTAAAAATAAAAAAATTGAAAAAACAAAAATAAAAATATTTTATCAAAAAAAAATTATATAAAATTCCTTACTTAAATTAAATAAGTTAAAAGAAAAAAAATAGTCGTTTTAGATGTTAACTCCATAATCAAATAATCAATAAAATGTACCCTTATATGCAAGTAAACAAATAATTATAATTTAAAAATTGTATAATAGAAATAAAAAAATTAATAATATATAAATAATTAATTAACTAATATTAATTTTAGGGTTAGATAAAAATTAGAAATTATTTTAAAAATCCTTTAATTAATAAGAAAAATAAGACAACGTAAAAAATCAAGAAAATATTTAAAATGTTAAAGATAAGAATCACATTTTTGATTAGAGTAACTTTATTGGTTAATAATAGGAAGAAATTAATAATGTAAATTTATTAAAAAATTTATAAATATTTTCAATTTTTTTCATATACATAAACATTTATTTAGGAAAAAGAGGCTAGCTCAAGGTATAATGGATTTATAGAAATGGATTAGGGAAGCTTGGATTATGTTTCTTAGCTTTTGAATTAATAGAAAAAAGAAAATGTAAAACTATAAATTATATACAGATTTATTAAAGTTGTTAATTAAAATTTTTAACTGTAAAAAGGAGAAATTGCATAAAAGAGCGAAGTCTCACAACAATATTTTATTATAGCAATAGGATTAATAAAATACTTTAAATAGATAAAGCGATGATAGACAACAAAAAAATTTTAGTTAACATTATCCAGTAAACTATGAATAAGGAGTAAAGGATGGCAAACATTTTAATAATAATTTTTAATAAAATTTAGTTAATAAACAAATCAATAATTCATAGAATAATAATAACACAAATAACGATATAAATGATTACAATAGTATATAATAAAATTATAAAAATTTTTTAAATTTGGGCAGTACTTATTAAAATAGTAATTAAGAATCTATATTTTTGAAAAAGCAAAATGACTTAAATTAATCTCAATAATAATAACACGGCAATTTTATTTAATAAAACACTTTTGAAGGAATTAATAACTAAGAATAATAGAATTAGTAATAAACAGAACAATATCAATAAAATAAAGCTCCTAATTTCAAAAACTCATAATAAAACAGTTAAACAGGGTAATTGTTCCAAGAATTTTTTTCTAACAACAATAATTCTTCTATTAACAATTCATTCACAAAAGAAACCTTTTCTATTGACAATATTTAAGCATAATAAAATTCATAAAATTCTTAAAATTTAATATATCAATCTGATGAGGCTATGTTTTAAAATAATAACTAAATAAATGCTTCGAATTAAAATGGAAATTCATATATACTTAATAATAATAAGTAAATTAATTAAGTATAAAATCTTTAAAATAATAAGAGTCATACTATATTATAAAGAGATGTTTCTTAGGGAAGTTTAAGTAATAATGGAAGTATGCCAAATTAAGGATAACAAAAAAAATTATTTATGTCTTAATCTTAAAACTTATTGCACCAAACTCCAAAAAATTAAATTAGAAATAAAAATTCTGAATTTTAGTAATACGAAAATGAATAAAATAAGCATACTCCCTATTCTCATAAAAGAAATAGTATTTTTTAATTTATTTTTTATTTTATTTGTATAAAGATTTTATATTTTATTAATTTTTTAAAAATTAAGAAAGTTCTATTACACCTCAATTCGATAAAACCCCTTAAGTATCAAAAATGGATAATAGCATATCTTAAAATTTTATTTAGAATAAATCTTAAAAAAATTTAAATTATTAAAATTTGAGTGGAAATTTCAAAAGCCCGTTATAAAAAGAATTTAATTAAAAATCATCATTATATGAAGATAATTAAGAAGTCCCTAAAAAATCTTTCATTTAAGCGATTGATGAATATATAGAATATTTGAATAATGGTTCATAAGAGAATTTTTTACTGGCCAATATAAGAAAAAAAAACAAGAAAAATAAAAGCTAACATGTAAATAATAGTAAAACTATAAATAATAATCGTGTTAAATCTAAAAGTCCCATAAATCATTAAAAAAATAATTCTTATCAGTATAATAATGAAAACTTCAATTTTTTAAATAATTATAACTCCGTTTAAAATGAAAATCCTAATAAAAATAGTTTAAACCTAAAACTACAAAAAGCAAATAAAAATCTTTAAAGTTAGTTGGAATTATATGAATAATAATTAAAAGATAGTAATATTTAGCAAAGAATTGCTTTCAATGAAATTTAAACATATAAATAAAAAGAATCTGAAGCTAAAAAAGTAACATTTAATTTCATTTATAATTTTTTTAATTAATTTTTTTATTTTATAAGATTATAAAGGCTTAACATTCAGAAATTCGAAATTTAAAGAAATAAATATAATCTCTCAATTTTAAATTAAAACACACATAAAATTAATTAGCAAGGGAGTAAATTGATCATGAAAATAGTGTTTTTACCTTAAAAACTTTTATTTAAACGTAAAATTAAATAATTGATTTTCTTTACTAAAATTAATTTTAATTTTTAAGAATTTATATTAATTATAGATCTGGCATATACTCTAAAAGAAAATAAAAAAATTAATTTTTTTAAAACCCTGAACTTATGCAATCTAAATCAAATAAATTAAATTTCAAAAAGTAAATAAATAATTTTTAAAAAATTATAGTATTTAAAATTTAAAATTAATAAAACTAGAAGTTAATTCGAAGATTCGTTTCAATCTGATTTATAAGACGGAAATTTTATGAATCCAAACTTGAATAAAAAATATAATTAAAGCAATAACGACGATATGGAATATGATCCTCTTTCTGAAATATTTACACCAGCTCAAAACTCTATAAAATACAAAAATAATAGATAAAAATTATCCTAAATACAGATTGGCAAATAGTTAAGTTAGTAAAATTTAATAAAAGATGACGATGATAAGTAATAATAGTAAATAAACAGAAAATACAATAACTTATTTGAACAAAAAAAAATGCAACAAAGTCTGTCAAATAAATAAAAAAAATAAGCATATATATAAAAGAGATAAAAATCAAAATTTATTAACTCATAAAGTAACTATATTAATGATGATTAATCAGATTCTGATTTTGAAAATGAAAAAATAAATAGTTAATTCCAAGACTAACAAGATGAATAGGAAAATATAAAATAAAATTTAGGAGAAAATTAAGATTTTTAATATGATAATAATTAAATATATGAGGAATTTGAAGAAAATTAAAATATGAATATATAAGAAACTCAGGAAGATGATTTTGAAGATTAAGGTATGGATAATAGTATATAATAAAATAATTATAATGATTTCGAAGAAGAGGAAGATGATGAAGATGAATAAGATGAACTTTAAGAAGAAGATTTTGAGGAAGATGAAGAAGAAGATGTTGAAGAAGAAGATGAAGAAGAGGATGAATTTAATTAATATAATCAAAGATAGATTTTTAATGAAAAATAAATTAATTAAATAAAACAAAAATTTAATTAAGTTAACTCTTTTCCTTAAAAAATGAATAAAGATCAGTTTTATAGTAAAAATAAAAAGATTTCTAACTCCCAAAATACTGATGATAATTAATTTGATAATTAACACGAAGATACAGAAGAAAATTTAGGTAAATATTCATATTTTTAATTTACTAAAAATTTTACAGCTTATTAATATATTTTTTACTTCTTTAGATACTGAATAAAATGATTTATATCAAGAAGACATTTAAAATTAAATATATGATTAAAATTTTTAATATGAAGATGAATTTGATAATGAAAATTTGTAAATTTAAGATATTGATAGCAATAATAAAAATTAATAAAAAGAATATAGTGGAGTATTTTAATAGTAGCAAGATTAATACTTAAAAAAAATGTAAAAACACCTTCTATAACAATAATAAAATCCTTAAAATTTAGTTGATTTTGCAAATTTAAATTACCCAAAGCATTTAAAAATAAAATAGTCTTAACAATAATAAATGTAAAATTTCAATTAAAAATAGCTTAATTAGTTTTAAAACAGTTCCTCAACTACAAACTAAAAAAATTCCCAATAATAAATGCAGTTAATGATGATGATGTAAAAATATTAATAGTCTTAAGAACAGTAACAAATATTAGAAGAAATGCTTTCAAAGTAGCAACAATAGTAAATAATTATAAAATTAAAATCTTATATTTAAAATTATAAAAAAATTCTGATATAAATTAATTTTAATATTTTTATATAAAAAAGAATCAGGAATAATAATTAGAAGAAATATTAAACTGAAAAACATTTATAAGTTGATCAAAATTAAAGTGTATAAAGTAAGAAAAACAATAAGAATTTTAAAAGAGTCAAAGAACAATAGTTCAACTAATAATAATATGTAAATGAATGATAAAAATAAATTAATATAATAATATCTTTAATTGTTATTTAAATCAATTAAATATATATTTTATAATAACATCTATATTAATATAAATTCTGTTTTATTTTAATACCAGTTTTTAATTATAGTATTATATAACTTAGTTATTAAATTTATATTAAAAATCCAACTATTATAAAATATATATTTACCAATTCATTACTTGAAAATTAAAATCTAATATTTTATATCTAATAAATATATAAACTATATAAATAAAAATAAAACAAAAATTTTTTTAAAAAAAATTATTAATCGTATATTTAAATGGAAGTTTATACTCTTAAGCCTACTAGTATAAGATCAAAGGGTAAGTAAAATAAAATTAATGAACTTATTGAACTATGGGATTAAAGAAATTTAACAAATAAATTGTTAAAAATAAGTAAAACTTAATAAAATTCTAAAGAAATCGGTAAAAATAATTGAATAACTCGTATAATTAAAATTTTTAATGATATTAAAGACACAATTAAATTAAAATGTGATTTGAACAAAAACTTGTTTAGACTAAATAATGTCATTTCATTTTAAATTTTATTTATTGATATAAGAATTTTTATGTTAACTTATTTATATGATTACATAATTTAATAAATTATTTTAACTTAGAATTAAATTCTAATTTTATTTTTAATTTAAGATAAATAATAATTAAATGAGTTTGAAAAAAACTACTGGGATATTTAGGGCCTAAATAATAAAAAATTTAGCCAAAAATTGTAATAAAAAATATGGAAGGAAGAAATAGATAAAATGTGGTTATAAGCTTTACTTACTCCATAAGTTTATGATATAGAAAAAATTACAAATGAAAAATAAACTTCAAAATAAATAGACTAGTAAAATTAAAAAATAATTATTAAATATTTAAAAAAATAAAATAATTAATTAATTATAATTTTCATTTTATATTAAAAGATTTAATTTTGATAAATCAGATAAGTTTGATAAATATCATTCTACTAAAAGTTAAAACAATAAATGTTTAAGTTAAAAAGTAGGAAAATTTAAAGCTAAAAGCTTTTCCTTATATGAACCTTAAAATTAAAATGTTTAATAAAATAATTTACACCATTTATAAAATTAGGAAAATCTTGATAGTTGTATATTGTAAAAATAAAAAAGGCTTTTTTACGTTAAAAAATAAAAGGAAGAATAAGAGTAAATAAAACTTAATAAACAAAATTAAATAAAAAAAAGTATAAATTCATAAAATTAAAAAATAAAATAGTTAAAATAAATAAAGATTTATTATAAAATATTAAATATAATTTTAAGTAATAAGACTTATAATTAAATAATAAAAGTATACCAAATGATATATAAGTATATAAAAAAAAAAAATAATTTATAAAATTACTTTAATAGTACCATACAATAGACAAATACATAAGAATCTGAAACCTAAAATAAAAGTAAAAACCTTTAAGAAATAGTAGATGAATAAATAATATAACTAAATATTTTTTAAAAAATTTACGATTCCAGAAATTTTGTGCCTCCATCTACTAAAGAACTTTGGGGTATGACACAAGAAGCCTGTTATTCTAATGAAAAATGCCGTTATTTATATCGAAATGTATAATAATAAATTTCGCACATTTATAAAGCACATAAAAGAGCACAAGAACGTCTAAATAATAAGTAAAAAATTTTTATATTAAAAATAAAATAAATAAAAATAGGAAAAAAATAATGTTTATATTATATATTATAAAGAAAACCTCCAGTTGGAAGAAATATGATTAATTCTTAAGAGAATTTGAAATCTAAAATTATTTAATAGTTAAAAATGAAATAAAATTTAGGGGAATAAAATATAAAGTATACAATAATTATCTATAAAATATATAAAAAATAATTTAAAAATAATCTTAACTAAATTTTTAAATACTATTAAAAGATCATATGACAGTCAATTATTGTTTAATTAAAATAATAATTAGAAGCTAAATAATTTTTAAAAAAATGATGATAAAAAATTCTATAAAATTTATGATTAAAACACTAAACTTAAATGCGATGATTTATATACTTTAAAGGATAATAAAAATAAAAAACTGGAATTAAATCAGAAACTTAATAAATAAAATTGTAATTATGAAATAACCAATTGTTTGAATACTATATAATAGAAAAATTTAAGCGATCGGGGTAGTATGTAACAAAGCTTTTAAACATAATAAAAATATATAAAAGATAGTTATATAAATAATATTGACATAAAAAAAAATGATCTGGGAAAATTTTTAAAATTTAAAAAAATTTAATATTAAAAACCTTAAAACAATGATAATATTAATTAAGATATAGATTTTTCAATATAATAAAGTCAAAATGAAAAATCTTAATATAATAATAAAAACTATAACTTATCAATTTCAACCGGATTAGGCTTAACTGCTAGAAGTTTAAGTCCCTGTACTACATAAGAAAAAACAAAAAATTAAAAAGAAAAAAAATAATTAATTAGGAATTTGTCATAAAATAAAGTTAAATTTTAAAGATAAAAAAGAGAAAATAAAATTTCATTTTTAAATTCAAATAAAGAATTAAACAATTAATTTTTGTTAAATAAATTTAAAAATTCATTTCATTCAGACTATATTTACAATTAAAACAATATACTAAAACAAAATTTGTCTATTTTTGATGGCCAGTAAATTTCTAGTAGAATTTATAAATCTAATTCATAAAAAAACAGGCCATAAAGTTGTCATATAGAAAATAAGTAAAAAAATTTGCATAAACTTCTTTTCAATTGAGTTTTAAAATGACTTATTATTATTATTGTAAAATGTATTTATAAGTAAATTATTGCAATAAATAATAATAATATGCTATTATAAAAAATTTATTTCATGTAATAAAAATATTCAAATAGGAAAATGATATAATTAATTAACAATAATATATTGAAATATAAAAAAAAATATAAATTTATTCATATTTTAAAAATGTATTAATATTTAATATTATATAGATTTAATAAAAAACAATTAAAATTTAAATTTCTGATATATTATTTTGTAAAATTTTAAATATTGCAAAGATTAAATTTTAGTATACTTTGAAAAATTATACATAATTCAAATCAATTATTTTTGTTAACTATAAAATAAACTGATATATTTTATTTCAATTTTACGATAATTATAGTAATCAAAAATTTGTAAATTATAATAATAAAAAAAATAAAAATACAAATAAAATATTATAAATATATGAAAAATTTAAAACTTAGGCCATCATAACAATTTATTTAGTAATAAAATAACAAATAAAATACCAAATAATCTTAAAATAATTTTCCACTCAAAAATAACTTTAATTCATTACTATAGAAATATAAAGCAAACAATCCAATTTAATAAAAATTTTAAAATTTAGATAATTCTCAAATTTCTGCAAAATAAAATACTTCTATAAATGATATATAATTAAATAAACTTTAAAAAAATTCATAAAATTTTGAAGAATTTGAAGACGATCCTTTTTCACATAGTAATAGTTCAAATAAAAAATTGTAAATCCCGTCATTTCTTTAAAATGAAAAAGAAAATGTTAATAAAATAAATGAAAATAAGAAATTGTTAGAAAATTTGGAATTTTTGTAGCTAAAATAAAAAGCGTAATAATAATTTTTAAAAGGCGAGTATGTACAGTCACTTAATTTATTTGAATAGTGTAATTATTATTCTGGATATATAAATTTAATAATTATAGTTTAATTTAATTTTATTAATAACTAAGCAAACATTAATTTTAATATTTTATAATATTATTACTATAGCATTAGAGTCAAATTACAAATAATTCATAAAAGAGAATTAAGAAATAGTAAAAGGTTATTATTCTTATTTGATAAGAAATTTATGTTTTAGAGGGAGTAAGTTATTAAAATAAAAAAAAATTAATGAAGGAATAGAATTCTTAAAAAAAGTAGATCAAATAACATAAAATTTAAAATATTAAAATTTGGATTAAAATTTAAGAGTAATTATTTTAAATAATTTGGGATCTGCATTTAGGTAGGTTAATAATTTTAAAAATTCTCTGATTTTTCACACAGCAGCTATAAAATATATACAAGTAATTTATAAATATTGCTTTTTTTATATATATATATTAATGATAAATTTTGTTTTAAAATATAAAAATAAAAATTAAAAGGAAAATGAAATATCTGAATAACTTGGAGCAACTTATTTAAGTATTGTTTAAGTATTTTAGGAAATGTAAGACCATGAAAAAGCTTTAAAAGCCAGTTAAAAAGCTATGAAAGAATGCAATTACTAATATTAATTAGCCTTAAAAAAATAATAATAAATAAATAATTAATAATTTTGTAGTTATGGTAAAAAATAAAAGTTTATAAATTAATGAATTTTAAAAGTATACTTTAAAATTTATTTAAAATATGATTTCTATATCTTTGCTTTTTTCTTAGTTAATTCATAATGCAGATATTTAGCACTAGCTTATTTTAATCTTGCAAAAGAATATGACTTTTATAAAAAATTTGAAATGGTTTTAGCTTCTTTAAAATAAGGTTACCAATTATTAAAAAAACATAATTAATTGGAATTTATGGATTTAGGATAAAAATTCAAAAATTTATACGCCAAATGCAAAGCTGTAAAATTTATTTCAATTTTTATATATAAATCTTTATAAATTAAAAATTTTTTTTAGTAATTATATGTGAGAAGTGATGATGACAATCGAAAATATTCTCTTATTTGTTCAGGAGGTATAGACAATGAATATAATATAAATGATAAGTCTTAGAAATGCTTTAATTATTTTAAAGTAAATTTTAATTATTTTATAAAAAATATTTTAAAAAAATTAAAATTACTTTTATAGATCAAATAAAAAAATAAAGCTGATTAAGATAAAGACATGAGACTATTATAAAATTTAAATTTAATTAAATGAATTTATTTTATTTATTATTAGGGAACCAAAATTATTTTTATTTTTTATATATTATTTTTATAGACTTATTTAATTAAGTTAAACATATATAGGAATATAAATAATTATGTGTTATATTATAATAAATTTATTAAAATCCAAGTAAAACCTAGAGTTTATGAAGTTTTTAATTTCTAATAATTAAGAGTTAGTTGTTTCGTGCTTTTTTATTTTTTTAATGTTGATATATTAATATTTTCCTAATTTAGATTATTAAATAAAAAAAATACATCATATTACTAAAAAATATTTTTTAATCAATTTTGAAATAAAAACAAAAATAAAACAAAATTTCTTCTAGCCATAACTTTATAAGAAATTTATTAAATATTTCAAGCCAAAATTCTAAAATAAATCTATTGAACTATAAAATATTAAAAAAAATTGAAATCTTTTATTTGAGAGATTACTTATTTCATAAAAAAATAATAGTTGCACAAAATAAACGTAAAATTACAAATATACTAAAAATCTAAATAAATCAAAATAAAATTTATTCGATTTAAAATCTAAAGAATAAAAAAGTCATAATATAAAATTAAATAGCAAAATAAAACTGCAACGATAATTTTTTTGTATGCAACAATCTAATTAAGAACTGATTAATATAATCAACTTTCCTTTTTAATATGAATTTCCCACACAATTTTCGTGTAATTGTTAATATGACACGCCAAATGAAAACTAGTCAAATCTCCCATTTAAAGCTGTTTGGTATAAAAATTCTTACAACTTAAACAACTAAATTAGCTAAAAAGAAATTATTGCGCAATTAACAGCTTTAAAGAAAAAAAATGCTTAAAAATATCTTTAAAATTAAAATATAGATATAAAAAACTCTTAGAAATAATAATTTTAAAATTAAAGTTAGTAAACAACATAAAATTCTACCTTAAAATAATTATTTAAAAGTGTTCAAAACGAGAAATAAAATGAGTAAGTATAAAAATAAAATTAAGTTCAATAAAATTAATTATCTATTGAAAAATAAGAAAAAGATACTAAAAATAACAAATAAAGCTAAGAGAAGTTTGATTCTTTCGATATTTTATAGAATTAAAATAGAACAAGAAAACCATCTCAATTTTTAATTTAAAAACAATAAGAAGTATTAAATTCAGCATAATTATAAATTAAATGTTCATTATTCTGCACCTAAAGTTATGTAAATGTTAAAAAAAAATGTAAAAATATTAGAATTAGATCAAATAGTTGTCATGATGCCTTAGAAAATTCATATAAATTTTATACGATATAAAGAATATACAAAAACAAATTCAGATTGGCAAAATCTAATTTAAAAGTTATTTTATAGCTAATGCATAATTATTTTCATTAAATTAGAGATTTATAGTTGGTAAATAATATGAAATATACTATTAATAATATATTTAAAAATTTAATAAAAACTTAAAAATTATTTAAAAATTATAATAGAAAAATATAATGATATAAATAATGAATATAATTGCCAATATTATACATACACCCTGGGATGATCTGTATAATTACACTATTATGAAGGCATCAGAGGGTATACTATATAAAATAAATCTAATTATTTAAATTTAAGTCTTTTAGTATTTAAAAATTTTAATTTCAAAATTAGAAATTTATGACATATATAGATAAATAACTGATATAGAAAGAAAATAATTTGAATTAAAATAGCAGCTTATATAATAATAAAAATCCATAAAAATAAATGGAGATTTGACAAAAGAAAAATATAAAAAGTAAGTATTCTTTTAACATTATAAAATTTTTCAAAATTAAATTAGTTAAAAATAATTTTTTATTTTTAAAAGATCAACAATTTAGCTCATTATTTATTTAAGATACACTCTTTCGCCTTTAATATTCTACACTTAATAAATATAAATGTTTTGTAAATAATATTTTTGGTTTTAAAATTTATTATAAAATAATTTTTTAAAAAATTTTTAATTAAAAATAGAACCAAGCGATATTTAGATAGATAATTTAATTAAAACAAATTTTATTTAAGATAACTAAATTTAAAAAAAGATTATGGCTTATTAAAAATAATAAAAAAAAATATTTTTCATTTATCTAAGTGAATTTTTGGATGAGAAAAATTATGCTTAGATATAAAATACTAAAGGTTATGTAAACTTTTTTAAAAGGAAAATAATATATCTCATTGAAATCTATTAGCAGTAAAAAATTTTAAATATTAGTAAATGATTATTTTTTTTATAAATTTTTAAATATATTAGAGAGATATTAAAAAATAATAAAAAAAAACAAATCGATGAAGTGATCTGTAGGATTTGTAATGCATCAATTCCTGTTTCGATAATAAAATCTCATATAGAATAATATTGCGAAAAAAAAATAGCTTTAAAAGAAAAAATGCAATAAATAGGTAATATATTATCGAATATAAAATTTAATATATTTTTTAATATTTTCTTATTATGTTTACAGATAGAAAAATATTATCTATATGCCAAATAGCATAAGGAGAGGATAAAAAATTTAAAACTCAAAAAATTATTTAAAGCAGTTAAAAAAGAAGAAGTACTAAGAAATTAAATTATTCCCCTAATTAATCTTCACATTCTTCTACAAATAATAATACACCTAATCAAATAAGTCTTAAAAATGAAAAAAAAAATTCATTTTTTTCTAGATCTTAAAGTGGCTAAAATAGTGGGCTATAAAATAATTTGGAAAATAATATAAGTTCTAATCAATCTAATAGTTAATAAAAAGATTCTTAAAACATATTTAGAAGTAAAATAAAATAATTTGATTAAAATTATCAGATATAAAACTAATTTATTATTTATGCTAATTTTATAGGTTCTTCTGGCAATAGTATTTAAAATTAAAATGTATAAACTAATAATCCAAATTTTACTTTATTACCAATAAAAAAAAGTCAATCTTGCTGTAATCCATCTCTATAAAATGATAATAATATAAATAATAATACCTTTAATATAAATAATAATAATAGTAATATTAAATAAACTTAAGTAAATAAAGAGGATGAAAATTATAGTTTATAAAATGTATATTAAGGTGTTCCAAAAAATAAATTGGCTTAATATTAATAATAATCCTTATTTTATCAATAATAATCATAGTTAAAGTATGAAAAAAATATGTAAAAATCATATAAAATTATTGAAGAATTATAAGATAGAGAACATTCATCAGATAGTTCAGCTTGTAGTTAAAAAGGTAATATAATGTGTATTGTATACAAAAAATTTATTTTTAAAAATATTATAAAATTACCTTTTTTAAATAAATAATTATTAATTATTATTTTTAATATTCTTAAAAGAAAAAATATCTCAATTTTAAGATGAATATTTCGAATAAAGTATCAATTCAAAGAATGAAAATTAACTTTAAAACTAAAGTCTTGATATATTGTAAAAAGAAAATGTAGATAAACTCATTTAAAATTTTTTAGGAAAAAAAGCATAAAGCGACGAGCAAGGAAATATTATATTATAATAGCAGCAAGGTAAAATTATATAATTGAAAATTAATATTTATTAATACAAATAAATTTTTTTTAATGATCTTAGAATATTAAAAATTGGAAGTTTAAAGTCCGAAAAATATAGAATAAAAATTAAAATAACATTTAAGCAATTATAAAGCTAAAAAATCTTTAGAAACTATAATTTCTGATACACTAGAATAATCCAAGTAAACTCTTTCTAGGCAAGCTTCCTATTAATAAATTAGTAAAATTAACAATATTAATATTAAAAATTATAATATATAAATATATTTATATTTATATAAAATTTAACAAAAAAGACTCATTAGAAAATTCTTTGGCAAAAAACAAAAATCTCGGTTCTGTTTAAAAATTATTAAGTTAAAATTAAATGGAATAAAGTTAAAATCTATAGTAATAAATAAATAATAGCAATATGAATTTAAAAAGTAATTAAAGTTCCTCGAATCATTTGATATCTACTAATATAAAGGCTTAAAAACCTAATATTTTAATTCATCATATAAATTAATGTTCTCCCAAAAGTCAATTTTCAGGTGAATTTTTAAACAATTCAAAGTAAAAGAGAAACAAAAATTATAGAAGATAAAGCATAAAATAAAATTCACTTTCATCAGAGGATAGTATAAAATCTTCAATGTTTAGCGAAAAATTGTAAAAAAAAACAATATAAATAATTCATTAAATTATTGAAAATATTTATTTTAATAATTAAATATTTAACTCATATATTTTTATTTTTTTTTAAAAAGAAAGTCTTAAAAATTAAATTTATCTTCTTAAAGCAATTCTAATAATTAATAAATGAATTAAGATAGTGTAATTTAGTCCTATTATGAACTTGAACAAATAGGAGAAAAATCAGTTTCTGCCTCCAAAGGTAGTAAATTAGGAATTAATGATAATTAATTAACAAATGAAATGGACGAATCCCCTAGTTTAAAAATAAATATTTTATCAAATTAAATGAAATTAATTAGGTAAAAAAGGCTAAGCTTTCAGGAGCTTAATTAAATTTATTAAAAACATCAAAGTGATCATTTTTTTAATGTGAATAACTTACAAAATAAAAAATCAACCTTAAATAATTTTGAGGAAAATGCTAATTATAAATAAAATCATATAAATAATAATTAAATAAACACATTAACAGAATTCAGATTTTAAAAATCTTAAAGAAGTTGTAAATCCGAAACTGACCTTCCAAATTTAAAAATTTTAAATGAGCAGTAGTAAATGAAAAAGTAAAAGAAGTAATTAAAACTAAAATTTTATAAATTATAAATTAATAATTTTGAATTTAAATAATATAAATTAATTTTTAAAGGGATAAGCCACAATAAAGCATTAATTAAAAAAAGAAAGAGGGAGATAAAAAAAAATTATTTCTCGATAAAAACCTAAAATAAAAGTAAGGATTTCAAACCGACTAAAGTGACAAGCACAATTAATCATCTTCTGATCAAACAAATACTTAATAAGTAAAATAAAATTAACAAAAAAATAATTAAGATCAGGATATAAATGACGTAAAAATATTCATGAAAAAATAAAAAAAATAATCAAAATAATCAAGTATAGATGATTATACTGTAAAAAGTGAGAATGATACAAATTTAAAGTTAAATTCTTCTATTATCATAGATAAGGAAGGAAATGCAATTTAAATTGATTAAAACTAAGATGGTTAATTGAGTCTTAATAACAGCCAAAATGCAGAAAAAAATAAAGATAAAAATAAAGATAAAAATATTCGTGAATAAAAATGGCTTTAACATCAATATAGTTTATAAGACTAAGTAGAATAAACTTAATTTAAATAGAATAAAAGTAACCATTCAACGGACTAACCTATGAAAATAGAAAAAAATAAGAAAAAGTATTCTGATTTTTTAGAAAACGAAATAGAAAATTTGTAAATGGAATAAAGTAAGTTAATTCCGATAAGTCAAATACAAAAATGCCAGTAAAATATTAAAAATAATGCAGAAATTTCTGAATTAGTGAAAGAAGATTTAGAAGACCATAATTTATATTTGGAAATTCATGATTCTATAGAATTATAAGTGGAAAGTGGAACTTTAGATAAAAATAAAAAATAACATAATTTTAAACACAGTAAAAATTCTCCCAGCTATATTAGAAATTTTTTCACCTTTGAATAAACTAGTAATAATAATTCTGCAAATAATAGTTTCGATTAATTAATAAAATAAGGAGAATAGTATGATACGATTATGGAATAATAAAAATAGGCCATATTATAGCAAAAAAAAAGTTCGAGTTTATAAAATAAGTATAGTTCTAATATTAATAGTAATAATTAAAGTGAAAATAAATCTACTTCTATTAAAATTAATACAAGCATCAATTAAAATAATTCTTAGAATAGTAACTCAAATTCTCGAAAAAACAGTATCAATTTCTTGTAATAAAAAGATTCTGATAATTCAGATACTAGTTTTGGTCTTAAAAATAAAAGGCTTTAATAAATTTAAAATTAGTATAATAATCAAATTCAAAAATACAAATAACCATAAGAAGATTATATAAATGAAAATAAAAAAACGGATTTTTAATAAGAATTATTATCATAACATGAATAGTTAAACGCTTCATTAAATCCTGAAATAAATAATAGTTCATACCAAGCAACAAAATAATAAATTGACTATAAATAAAATAGTTATAAAAATCAAATAATGATGTAATCTTGTATGTAAATTAATTAAAATAATCAAAGGTAATTTAGATATTAAAAAATAATTTTTAAAAAAAGTATAAATTTTTTTTCTATTATATATATATGTAATAAATAAATTATTTTTAAAATAGATTTCAAACCGATAAATAACAAGATTAAAAGGATGAAAAGGAAGATTTTTATGATTAAAGTAGTTCTAGTACCAATAACTTAATGTTTAGGTCAAATGTGGATATTATGAAATTTAATAAAAATTAGTATTATGCATAAAGAAACAGCTATTTTAACAAATCACAATAGTTACTGTATTAAGGAAGTAGCAGAACTATTTAATCTAGAAGAGATCTAAATAAAGTAATTAAATAAATATTTTTTTATCTAAATTTTACTTTTTTTAAAAATTTTCATTTTATAAAATCAGGATCAAAATTTTTAGTTGAAATAAATAAAATCTTATCTAAAGGCTTTAAAAATAATTTTAGATTATGGAGAAAAATTATCTCAAGATCTAGAAAAAGTTGACTAATTTTGTAATATTATATTTTTTTTATAAAAATCTGTAAATTAAATTAAAATAAAGTAACTATATTTTTCTATTATTTTTAGTTGATAGCAAAACCGTTTAGAATTTAAAACTAATATTAATCGAAATACAAGATAAAAAGTTCATTGATTTTTTGAAATAAATGCTTTTATAATTGGAATAAAAAATAAAATTGTAAAATAATTTAAATTCACTCTAAATACAAGATAAGCAGATGATTGAAAATGCTTAAGCCTAAAATTAGGATAAAACAAATGATAAAAAAATAAATAAATAAACAATGCTATTAAACCATGTAAAAAGTATGGTGTAAAAAAAGGGATAATCTTCTTCATTTAAAGTTTAAAAAAACAAAAAAACTCACTAAAAAACAAAAAAAAAGACTGTCAAATAAATTACCAAAAAGAGAAAAAACTCATCTGAAAGTTCGGATAATAATTCTTCCCCTTAAAGTTAAAATAGTTCTATTTCCATATAAGTTTTTTCACAAGCGCCAAAATCAAAATTTTCTTAGATTAGATAAAAATCTGACTCAAATAATAATTCTTAAAAGCAATTTAGCCAACATTTATCTTCAGTTAACGATGAAACAGAAGAAGAAATAAAATAAAATTCATAAATACTAAACAGTAAATTTTAAATTTTTATTTATAAAATAATAAATCGTTTATTTTTCATATTAAAATATAAAATAATTAGAAAAAAGTAAAAATGATCAAGAAGAATAAGATGAGATAAATTAAAAACCTAAAAAAAAAATGATTATAAGTGGTTTAAAGTCTGCTATGTAAAAATTAGCTCAAAGAAGATTATAAGATTTCTAAACTCCTAAAATAAAGCCTTAAGAAAATGAAAGCTATCTTAATTAGTTAAATTTAGATAAACCTTAATAATAAAAATAAATTAAAAGGTTTTAAACTTAAATATAAAACCCTGAAAATTTTAATTAAAGGGAAAATTAACAATTATAAAATGAAAATAATAATAATAATTTAAGTAAATCTTAGAATAAATAAAAAAAATAAACTTAAAATATAAATTAAAAACAAAATGAAGAAAATAATTCAATTTAGAATGTGAATTAAATGACTTAAGATAAAAATTCTGATAATGAAAATTCTAGTAAATCTCTTTCTCTACATACTTCATTTGAAGTTACTATAAAGGCTAAAAAAAATAATTTGGTAATTTTTTGCATAAATTTTAAATTTAATCTTGTAAATTCTATTAATTTTTATTTAATTTTTTAATTTTTTTTAATTTTTAGGAATAATTTAACCTAAGTAACAAAAATACACTTTACTCTTCGAATCAAACTTCTTTATCTTAAAAATTTACAATGGTTGACAGTAAATAAAGTTCCCAAGAAGGATTAAATTCTTAAAATTCTCAAGATATGATAAATACAAATAATAATAAATAATTCGAAAATAATAAATAAAGTTAAATTAAAGCAAAAGTTAATAAATTTAGTCATTTTGGAAAATATAGAAAGCAAGAACCTTTTGTAAATTAAAATACAGATTTTATGGCAGATGATGAAGATGAAAATTTAGACTCTAATTGTGATTCATCAATTGATAATTATAATTATATAGCTTTAGAGCCAATGTAAATTAATTAAAATAAAATGATAAATATTTAGTATTGTACTTAATCTTTAAAATTTATTTATATAAAATTTTATTTATTTAAAAAGGGGAGAAAGTTAAAAAATTTATACAACAATTGATGATGAAATAATAAAAAAAAATTTAAGAAAAAAGTACAGAAAAAATAAAAGTCTTTTTTTAAATGCTATTTCAAATAATTATCTGCTTTAAGACTAAAAATTTTAAAATTATCTAAAAAAAGAGAAGAAATTTAAAGAAAAATACAGTAACTCAATTTTTTGTCCCAAAGAGGATTTCATAACCTCGCCAATAATAGATAAAAAATATAAATAAGTAATAGAGTTATTTGATTAAATATAGAATACCTATAAATAATACAGAAAATACCAAGAAAATTAAATGTAAAATTCTAAATAATAACAAATTTCCAAAAGACCTAGAAGATCTCTTTTAATACTAGAACCCTAATAAAACAAAACTTATAGTTTAAAAAATAAACAACTTTAGTAATAAATGGAAAATTATTTAATTAAAAATAATTTGTTAACGAATTCTAATATTTTGGATAAAAATAATAATTTCATGAATACCTCTAAAGTTTCAAATAAGGATAAAATGTCCCATTCTAAAAATCAAATTATAGTTATGAACGTTTCCAAGAAAAAACGACATTCGATACAAATTTTAAGTCAAAATTAAAATATGAATAAAAGTGAAATTCAAGGTTAAAGCACATTTGCTTAACTGGAAAAGGTTTATGATGAAAGTAATAATAATATTAAAATTTAGGAAAAAAATGGAAATTTTATGAATATTTCTAAAAAATTAATGTCTATGAATCAATCTAAAAAGCTAACCTCGTAAAATATTCAAGAGTTAATAAATTAATAATAAAACATAGAGAAATAAATATAATAAAATAATTAAGGTTTAAAAATTTAAGAAGAAAATAAAGTTCTCAACAACAGTACGAATTTATCTTAATCTTCTGAGTCATTTTAACCTTAAAAATAATCATCTCAAATAACTTCGCAAAATAATTAACTATAGGAAAAATAAGACAACCATAAATTTACAAGAAAAAACAATAAAAAAAAATCACTGTTAATTTTATAAAATATCGTAAATGAAATAGAAGAACTTAAAAGCAAAGTAAAAAATGGCAGTTAAAAAAATTTGCAAGACAATTTGGATAAAATAAGAGAACTGGAAAGTTAAAAATAATTACAAATATAAGGAATTATGTCTTAGGAAAGTTTGGATAATATTAGTTCTAACAGCAAAAATGATTTATATTAATTATAATTTATTAATAATGAGCCTAATTAGTAAATTATAAATGATTAAGTGGTTATTAAAAGATCTGAAAAAAGAAACAGCATTATTGTGAACAATGTTTAGGAATTTCTAGGAATTTAAAAAAAAATTAAAATACCTTTTAACGAGCACTAATAAAATATAGGAAACGATACTTTTAGCAATATAGTTAATAATATTTATTCTTAAAGGAGATCATCAATTGCTTGGTACTAATATTTTTTTTTTTTTTTTATTTTACTTTATTTTATTTATTTATAATACAGGAAAAACAGTCATAATTTGACTCGGAAAAAACCTGTTACCGCCTTATCACCATGTTCATCTTTAAATAGTAATAAAAGTAAAATGAATTTAAGCAAATAAAACAATTACTTTTTAGAAGATTAGTATTAATAAAAAGAAAGTTCATAGTTTTAAAAAAAAGTCCAAGAAAATAAAGAGTCATCATAAGAAACTTCTGAAACAGAAAGCTATTCATCTTCAGATAGTGATATTTTATTGCCTAAAAAAGCCTGGTCAGAGGGCGATGCTATCAATTTTGACATTGATTTTCAATAGCCTTTGTAATAAAAAAAAAAATGATTAAAATATATATTAATTATTTTTTTTTATATAAAAAGTATAATATATTTTATTTAAAAAGATTTATGTGTTTATTTACATTTATATTTTACATTTATAATAGGGTTAATATAGGTCTAAAAGACTTCGAATTTATAAAAATTCTAGGTGTAGGCGGTTATGGTAGTGTATGGTTAACTAAAAAAATTAATACAAATGACGAATTTGCTGTAAAAATAATAGAAATAGATAAAGATGTAACTAATATAATAAATATTAAATATAAATATATGTGAATAATTTTTTTTATAATTTTTTTTATAATTTTTTTTCATTTTTTTTTATAGATGGATGAAAAAGCAATTTAAAACTTACGGGCAGAAAGAGATATATTTGAAATTATAGCAGGTGACTTTGTTGTGAAGGCTTTTTACTCTTTTTTTGATTAAGGTTTTTTATTTTTCGTATTAGATTATATGCCTGGTGGAGATTTTGAAACCGTTTTAAGAACATACTGCAGATTAGACGAAGATATTGCCAAATTTTATGCAGCTGAAACTATTTTAGCAATCGAATATTTACATATTAACAACATTGTACATAGAGACTTAAAGCCTGCAAATATATTATTAGACAAATATGGTACTTAATAAATGAATCAAATATATATATATAAGTTAAAATTATTTATACATAAAATTTAACTAAAAATATTGCATAATTTTTAATGAAATATTATTTTACACATAGGTCATATAAAACTAGCCGATTTCGGCTTGTCAGAAATAGAATTAGAGAAAAAAGTAAACAAAAAATTTTCTAAAAAAACTCTCAACAGTATTGCAGAAATTCCTGACATTATTAAAAGTGATAAAGTATAATAATATAAAAAATCATCATCTGAATTGCAATAAGAAGAATAATTGAATAATTTTTCGGAGGATTTTTAAAACCCTATTCAAGCCAAACATTAATAAGATATATCTTATTAAGATTTTGAATTTTAACTCATGCAATCAAAATAAATTATAAATGAAAAAAAATTAAAATAAAAGCAAAAATAAAAAAGTTAAAAAAGAATTGTTGGAACTCCTGACTATATACCACCCGAAGTAATATTTTTATCGAAAAATAAAATTTTATAAATTTTAACTTAATACTTATACTGTTTAAAATAAGGTATATTTTACTTTTAAATTAATTACCAATATAATTTAGAATGCATAAATAACCTAAACTATTCATATTAATAAAATATTTAAATAGTTTAATTATTAAATAATAAGTATCAAACCATAAATTTTTGTACCATATTATTATAATTTCATTCATAAATAAATATTTAATTAGCAAATTTTCATAAAAACAGATTGAATAATATTTAAAAATTTAAATATTAATATTTTAATATATATATAAATTTTTATATATATATATTATAATAATAGGTACTTAACCTTGAATGCACCTCAAATCCTTCTATGGACTGGTGGGCACTAGGAGTTATAATTTACGAAATGACAGTGGGCTTTACTCCCTTTGGAGATGATACAATAGAAGGAATTTTTTAAAAAATTAAAAAAAGAGAAATAGTGTGGCCAGATATAGGTTACGGCGAAGATGAAATGAGTCCTGAACTTAAAGATTTAATAGAAAAATTACTGGATATGGATTACACTATTAGACTGGGAGCGAATGGCGCTTAGGAAATTAAGGAACACCCTTGGTTTAAAGGAATAAATTGGAAAGGAATAAGGTTAAAAATTGTTTCAAAATTTTTTTATATATATATAATATAATTGAAAAATTGAAAAGTAAATAAATTTTTTGATTAAGGTCTGAGCACGCTAAAATTTAGCTAGACGAATATTTGTAGGATATTGAAGAAGATGAAGAACCTTAAAAAATGAAATTAAAAAAAGAAAAAGAAGAGAAAAAAATGAGGGAAATTTTCAAAAGGTCAAAGGCAGACAATTATTAAATAAATAATTCCAAAGAAAACAATCAAAGAAGACATACAATAATGGGTCTAGATAATTTATTTAAAAAAAAAGAATTAGCTGAACTTTCTATAAAAGAGGCAACAGAAAAACAAAGACTAAGCTAAATTAAAGAAGGTTTAGAAATGAAGAAAAAAAAGTAAATTGAAAATATAAAAAGTTAACTTTAATACTAAAGTGAAAATGATGATAATTTGTTTGAAACCTAAAAAGATCCATTGTAATTTATTAGTGTAGTAGAAGAAGAAGATAATTGAATATATTTATTTATAAGTCCATGTATGTCAATAATTAAATTATTTAAATATATTTTAATAATTAAAAATAAATATACTAAATTATATATATTATTCAATTTAAAAATTATATATAAGCATATTTATATTATTTTTATTATTTTTTATGAATTATATTAAATAAAATGTTTCATTTGTTGATAAATTATTTAATAAAACCATAAATAAAAAAGTATTTAAAGTAAGTAAAGTTGGTTTATGTTAAGTTCAAAGTTTATTTTTTAAAAATTTATAGTAAAATTTATTAAATACATATAAATTAAAATAGTAAATAAAAATTTTATTATTTTAAAATTAAAAAAATTATACAAGTTATATTCATTCAACTTTTATTTTTTATTAACTTAAACTTGTTAAATTTAAACTTTCTTAATACAAATCTTCTTCATCTGTAATACTATTTAAATTATTGACAAAACTTTTAACTGTAGGGTTTAAATTAACAAAAATATTTTCTATTTTATGTGTGCCTAAAATTTAAAACAATGATTTGTCTTTTTAAATTTCATTTAAAATTTAATAACCAGTATAATCCTATTCTTTTCCATCATATCCCTAAAATACTTTTTAAAATTCATTTTTACTATTTTATAATTTTTAATCTTATCTAATTAATTCTTCGACCTCTTCATTTCTTAATTACTCTAAAAACTCATCAATCTAACTTATCAGCATTTTATCACCGCCCTATTATTCTAATCTATTAAAATTAATGTTTTTCATTTTATTTTTTATTAAAATTATTAAATTAAAGAAACAAATTAAAAAAAAAAAAATAAACTCTCATTTTATATATTTTGCTTACTTATTTTATAAATCTCTAAAGGCTTTTTTACAAAGAGCTAAAATATTTTCTTAATCACATAATTTACTGTTAAGCTAAGTATTTGTTAAGTATTCAGATACAATTGGATAAATATACCTATTTTTAAAAACCGAAAAATTCTCAGGATCCAAAGGATTTTTAGGCGCTTATTAAACTATAGGTTTAATATTCTAATTTTATAACTATTAATTCTATTAAGTAGATTATTACTATTATAATGGTTATTATTATACTTATTATTATTACAATTATTAAGGCTATAAAGGCTATTTTAAGGAAGACATCATTGGCTTTTATAAAAGTTATTATGCATGTGGCTATGATTATTTTTAGTCCATCATACCAAGATTCATATTTTACATTAGCATGGGATTATAGGGCATTTGCTATTGTCCCCAATTGTATTTAAAAAAATTTGTTTACATTGGTCCCATCATGTTTCCTTATTATCCGCCCATAAACATAGGGTCATAAGGTTTCATCATTTGTCCGGGACCCATCATTGGCATAAAAAAATCTAAGTGAAAAATTTTTATATAAATATTATTACAATAATTTTAAAAATATTTATAAAATGATAAAAAATTTTGTCTTTATAAAATTTTTAATTTTTTTACTTGGTTGAAATTGTTGTTATCCCTATTATTAATTTGTTACACTTTAAGGATTTGTCTTAACTTTTTTATTTTAATTTGTATTTTCTTCAGATGAAGATTTACTTCTTTCTTACTTTCTTTCACTTTTTCTATTTTTTCTTGATTTTTTAGTATGTCTTTCACTTCTGCTAGAAGAAACTGATCTTCTTGAATCACTTGAAGAAGATACTTATCTTCTTTTTTTCTTTTTTTTGTCCCTATCAGTTCCCATTTTAAATTTTATTTTTTGCAAAATTATATTATATTATATTTACTTATATTTAACTAATTTATTATTTTAATAAATTAAAATTAAAACTAATAAAATTTGTCTATATTCTATAGTATAATAAATTCTACTTAAAAATGAAATTTTTTTTTATAAAAAAGATTTCTAAAATTTTAAATTAAATTTGATATCTTTATAAAAGTAGTTTTAAAATTTATAAGTACATTTAGACATTTCCAATAATTAAAAATAGATAGATAAGATATTAATAACTTACCAAATATTTTCTTTAGTTCGCTGCAACTAAGCCTTGAAAAATAGAATACTAAAAAGTTTTATTAATAACATAAAAATAAGCATAGGTACTTTAAAATATTGATATATTTTAGTTAAAGGTAAATAATTTTTTTTTAATTTTGCTAAATAGCTACATTAGCCATACGTTTTAAATTTATCTAAAATGGGCAACAATGGGTAAAAAATCAGATTTTATGATCTCATTTTTTTCTACCCATATTTTTATTCTCTTAAAATTACACAAAATACATATTTTATTTTTTAAAATTAATTATAAATATATTGAACACATTTGTTTGTATACTTTTTTTAATTAGCTTTTACAAAAAATGTTCATAAAGTATATTTAAATATTATTTCCTTAGCTGATATGGCTCATATATAAATATATTTATATAAATATTAATAATTTCTTCTTTAATATATATTAAGTTTATATTAATATAATTATATTATTTTACTTTAAAATATATAATATATGTATGTGTAAATGAAACATAAAAAGTATATTATAGTTATTGTAGATCTAATAAATAGTTTTATATTAAAATGAAGAGTTTTGTTTTAATATCTTATATTTTTAAATTCAGTTTATAATTATAACAAAATTTTAATTTAAATTGATAAAACTTTTTAAAATTAAATTTATTTTCAAAATTCATTTTAGACTTAAATTTTCATAATCATGTAACAACCTTAATTAAGCATTTTCTTTATGATATTTTTGAAAGTTTTTTACTACTTCTTCATTAACGATGCAATTTTCTTATCCCATATCAGCATTATATTTTAAAATAAATTAGAAGTCTTCATAACTTAATTTTTAATTTTTCATGAATTCTTACACAATTTCATTAAATGTTTTATGTTCACGATTGTGATCTACATGTATTTTATTACTATTTGTAATAACTTAATTACAGTAATCACAATTCACTATTTGTTATTAAAATCTTTATTATCTATATTCTTATATTTAAGGCTCAACAGCCTTTCTAAAACATTTTATTGCTTCATGTTTTTTAACATCATATTTTTCATTATTTAAACTGTCTACAACTTTATTATATGAGATAGAATCATCTTCTGAGTTGTTAGAATATTTAGTCCAAATATTATTGCTTCCATAGGATTAAGATTTATAAAAGTATTAAATATTATCCATAGTTTTTGAGGGATGATATTAAAAAAATTCAAAAAAGTCATATTAATTTTGGAAAATATGGCCATTTTAATATTATTTTAATGTTTCTCTAATATATTCCTTTATTTGTTTTTTAGTCTAAAAATTGTAACCAAAAAAACTATATTTTATTTTATATTATGCTTATTCCATGATTAAAAAATGTTTTATTTTTTTATTTTTATTTTTATTTTTTTTAATTTTCAAATATTAAAGTGTTTAGTTTATAAAATAAAAAATATAGTTTTTGAGAATAGATTAGATTTAAATTTATTAATATTGAATTTTATGACATATAATATAAGTATCAAATATGTAAATAATAATTATATGTTGATACATATAATTCAAACTTTAAATATAATATATACTAAGAAATTAGCCTATTCTAAATGTATTTTTATAATACAATAATTTTCAATTTAAAAAGAAATTTAATTTATAAAAACTAAATTTTAAATTTAAATTACATTTGATATCTTATTAAGATGGCTACCCCCCCCACCTAGATTTTAAAAAGCTCTCTTGGAAAACATAATTTAGGGGCGTAGATCACGAAAACAATAGTAGTTTGTCCCTATCTCTTATATTTACGGAGGAGTTCGAAAAATAAATTTTCAAAAAATCCATTTTTTATTTTTATAATAACTAAAAGTATAAACATATTTAAAAGTCCAATTATATACCAAAATATAGATAATTATACGCTCTTTAATTATTTTATTTAAGGTTTTTAAATATTTTTAATATTAACTGTTGAAATGTTAAAAATACGTAAAATTTACTAATTTTTTATGAATTTTATAGTTAAATATAAATAATTTTAAAAATTATTTTAGTATAAAATTAATACTCATAAAAAATACTTTAATATTTTATAATAAAATTTTTTTATTACAATTAAATAATTTAAAAATCAATCAATAATTATGACTTTAAAGCTCTTTAAAACCTAAATTTTATAATATATACATAATGAAATATTTCCTATAATATTTTAAACATAATTTTTTTTGTTATTATTTATTTTATAATACTTTTTTGTCTTTTTTTTTTAACTCAATTTTATTAAAAAAAAATAACTATTTTAATAAAATTTGTTCTATTTTACAGCAAAAAAAATTTATGGACCATTTAATATGAAGTCCTGATATATTCTTTTATCAAAACATTAATTAGCCATACGTTTTAAATTTATCTAAAATGGGCAACAATGGGTAAAAAATCAGATTTTATGATCTCATTTTTTTCTACCCATATTTTTATTCTCTTAAAATTACACAAAATACATATTTTATTTTTTAAAATTAATTATAAATATATTGAACACATTTGTTTGTATACTTTTTTTAATTAGCTTTTACAAAAAATGTTCATAAAGTATATTTAAATATTATTTCCTTAGCTGATATGGCTCATATATAAATATATTTATATAAATATTAATAATTTCTTCTTTAATATATATTAAGTTTATATTACTTTGTAATTAATAACTTTTAAAATTTTTTTATTTTTAACCAAAAAAAACTCAAAATATTGACTTTTTTTGAGTATTTTTAATTTTTTGGCCACAAATTTGAAAATTTTTTAAAAATTGCTAATTTACAAATTAAAAAGCTTTAAATTTTCTACATTTTGGTATATAAATATATAATAATATATTTGGGTAATGATATAAAAGAAGTTATTAAGAAAACAAAAATGGCCAAAAATCAGTTTTGTTTTTCTATCTTCTCCTTCAATATAAAGAGTGGACATAAACCACTATCGTTTTCGTGATCTAAGACCCCGAATTATTCTTTGCACGATAGGTTTTTAAAATCCGAGGAACCAAAGGGGGGGCCTTAACTGTTTTTTAAATAAATATGATCTTTAGTTATGAGAGTAGTTTTAATTTTTATTAGTATATTTAGACATTTCTAATAAATTAAGAAAAAAATAGAGATTAATAACTCACCAAACATTTACTTTATTTCACTGTAACATTATTTCAGTCATACTATAAAAATAAATAATAAAAACTGATATAAAAAAAATAAAAAAAATAAAAATAATATTAGCTAAACTATTTAAATGATAAAAGCTGTTTATAGAAATATAACTATATTTGCATTTTCCTGTTTAGCGCTTTAAGCTTTGCTTTTTATCTTTATATCTGATAGAGATTATTAAAGTTCTACTAATTTTTTATAAAAACATTTAAAACCTCTTTATAAATTTCATAATTAAGTTAGTAATATAAAAAAACCATTAAATGATAAAAATAATTATGAAATTTTTACACTTTAAAACGGCATTTAAACTTTACTTGTTTCGGCCCCAGCTGTTTAATATTTTGGCGCAGTTTTAACTATAAAAGGCGTTGGTTCTTATTAAGACGGAGAGTATCCTGGCCTAAGTCACTTCATAGAGGTAAAATTTAAACTAAATTTTTAATTTCATTAAATTAAATAATTTTAAGGTTAATTTTTTTATAAATTTTATTCTTTTTTTAATTAAAAATTAGCATTTAGTATTCACAGGCTCAAAAAACTATCCTAACTGGGATTTGGCTTCAGAAATCTAAATAAATTAAGGAATTTTTAACGGTTTGACCATGAGTAATACAACTTAATATCCCCTAGGTTTTTCTGATGAAACAGTACTAGAAGAAACTTTGAAAAAAATAGTTGATTTTATAATAAATCCTGGATTAAAAGAAGATGTTATAAATAAAGAAATTTGTAAAAATAATTTAAAATTTTTCATTTTTAATTGCTATAATTTAAAAAAATTTAAAAAAAAATTTTAGACGCCATCACATCCGAATATCATCTGGATCTAGTAGATAGCGAAAATAAAGTCGAATATTTTTGGAAAATGATGGCGAATAAAAACTCAGATTTTCATAGATTTGATATTGGTAGTATAAAAAGTTTATAAAAAGTTTTAGAAAATCCATAGATTTTAAGAGATTTTATTAAAAGAACTTACGTAAAAATTAAAATTATCAAAATAATAGTTAAAAAAAATAAATATATATTAATTTACTTATTTGTTTACTTATATGTTTATTTACTTTTATTTATTTTTTTAAGGTTCCTGAAAACATGTTTTTAGTAATTTATACAAGTAATGAAATGAAAGAAGTTTCAAAGTAAAAAGTGAGTAATATTTTTGAGTAAATACCTAAACAAGAAAAAAATCAAGCAAAAATCAAAGAAATTCCTCCGGTTTTTTCTGAAGAGAATAAAGGTATACTAGTGAAAATCAAAGACACTTCTAAAGTCAACGAAATGATTATTAGCTTTAATACTAAATTTTATAATTCTTATTAAACTTAATCTGTAAATTACATTTAAACTATGTTATAATATGCTGATAATGACGAAGACTTCTGTAGCAGAATTTAAAAAAATTTTTTGGCTTCAGACTGTTATATTTTTAGCGAAAATATTAATAGAAATGAAGTAATGCAAGGAGTTTAACTAACACTTACTAAAAGAGGATAAAAAATGACCTATGAAATAATAAATTCATTCATGTCATATATCGAAGTAAATATAAATAAAAATTTTTATCATTAATTAATTATTATTAAAATTTTTTTATTTCATTAGGTTATAAAATAAAAAGGAGTTTCAGAGGACTTTTACAAAGCTATCTAAAAAATGGCAGATTTTTAATTCCAATATTAAGAATAATAGGATATGTTTAATGAATTAACAGAGTTAGGTCTTTTATTTTCCTGGAATCCAAATCAAAACTTATTTTACTCTTAATTTGACTATTCTTAATTTAACGAAAATGAAATAAACTCAATTTTAAATTAAATGACTTACGAAAATGCGATAATTTCTCTAAGAAGCAATGAATTTAACGATTATGTTTTCACTAACAATAAAGAAATTAAAAATTTTATTTAAGATTAATAATATAAAACTAGTAAATTATGGGATTTCGATTACAGTGTCTATAAATTTTAATAAGAAGACAGTTATATATTTAAAAATTTTAGTCAACCAGTACTTAATTAAATTAAATATAACGAATTTGTGTAATAAATGTCATTAAATATTTATATGAAAATGATTAAAAAAAATCAAAAATAAGAGTATGATAACAGTAATAATAAACCCTAGTTAATTTCTTCAAATGAAAAAGGAAATTTATGGCATTTTGAGGACGTAAGTTTTGAAATTCCTTATGTAGCTTAATTTGTGTTAATGGACCATGAAGGAGGTATCACTAATGCAAAAGAAACTTTATATTTGTAACTTCTTTCCAAGTAATTAAAATTAATTTTTACTATTTTTTAGATTATTATATAAATCGAAAATAGTACAATAAATTTTATACTTTCTTATTATATTTAGTTAGATTTTATAATAAAATTTAATCAAAAATTTAATTATAAATTAATTAATTTTCCATAGTTTTACTTGCATTAGATTTCTATTTTAATATTAATTAAATATATAATTTAAGATTTATTTCACTAGTTTCGACTTATATAATAATATATATATTTTAAGCAAAAAAATAATAATTTAAATTAATTAAATTTAATTTAATTTAATTATATATAAATTTATTTCTACAGTTACTTGAATTCTATGGTTTAAGCAGAAGTTTTTTATCCAACTCCAAGAGGTTTAGGTTATTCGATGTATTTGCCTAATTAATTAATCTATTTTTTGGGAACTAAATTTTTATCAAGTTACAGAAATCTGACCATTGATGTTTTAGATACTTAAATGGATTATATATTAGAATGTTACCAAATTTCATTATATTAAAATTTAGAAACCTATACTTTAGTAGAGGCTATGGATTATGTAAGAAAAATTATTTTCCCTGGTATCTCTTATACATAAGAAGAACTATAATAAGAACTTTTATAATTCGATATTATCGATTTTGTAGAATGGGTAGGAAATTATCAGTAAAAAACTCATTTAGAAGTTTTAATTATGGGAAATATAGGTATATAATATTTTAATTATTTTCTAATTTTAAAATTTAAAATTTTACTTAAAAATAATAAACTTAACTTATAATAAATAATAGAATAAAAAGGAGCTTAAAGTCTTTACTAAAAAGTTGAAAAAGCTTTAGATTTTTAACCAAATGATGCGCCTTACCCAAAAACTGGAACTTCTTATTTAAATAATGTAAATTATCTGATAAAAAATTCGACATCATATGACCACTACAATGAATTCGTGGTTAATGTGTACATGTTACCTAAAACCAAACATGAATAAAAATTGATACTTTCATGTTTTAATTTACTATTTGGAGGCTATGCTTTTTAATTTTTGAGAAGTGAAAACTAGTTGGGCTATATTGCAGAAGCTGTAATTGAAAATATAAATAATATAAACTATTTAATTGTTTTGGTTGGAGGTTACAGAGAAAATACTGAATTTTTAGATCAAAAAATTGAAGAACTATTTACTTATGTTCACTAATAAATAGAAAACGTGGAAGAAGATGAAATCGATTTAACTAAATTTGACACCAATTAAACTAATACTAAAATATAATAATATAGCGAAATTTATTATTCTTTAAGTTAGGAAGCACTTACATTTTGGATGGAAATTATTTCTGAAGATTATTTTGGAATTCCGGAAAAAATGGCCTTCCAAAATAAAACCAAATTTAATGAAACTTAGCCTGAAATATAGAAGACAATTAAAAAAGAAGAATTATTAGACATTTATAAAGGTAAAAAAATTATATAAAATTAAAATTTCATTTCATAATTTAAAAAATAAATAAAATTATTAATTAATAGAATGGTTTAAAGACATTAAAAATAAATTGAGTGTTTAAGTCTAAAATACTTATAAAAACGATTAACCCTTACCTAAATTAATAAATACTTCAAATTATGGAAAATAAAGTGCTTATCAAATTTTTGATGATCTGGATGATTTATTGAAATTTGGAGGATTTTAAGAATGTGAAAGCTCAAAATATCCTTTAGTTAATATTTACAATTGATAAGTTTTATAAATTTTAAATTTTACTATTGAAAATTATCTTTGTATATTTATTATTATAGTTATTCGAATTAACAAATAGAATTTAATAGATTTTATTTATATAATGTTTTATCTCCTTTATATAAAAAATAAATTTTGTGGCTATAGAATTTAATTTTAGTACTATGATTATTTCTTTTATATAGAATATAATTAAAATTTGAATGAATATAAAATAATTTATCCATCTAAAATAAACAAAAAATATTTTCAAAAGTATTTTTATATAAAAGTAATAACAAGGAAAAACTAAAATTTTATAATTATAAGGCAATTTTAAATTCAGTAAAATTAATTAGCAAAATTTATTGATGGAAGAAGAGAAATTAAAAAATCTTTAAATATAAATAAGTTCATTATAATAAGAAAATAATTAGCTGAAAAAATAATTGGAAAAGTTTTAGCCATAAATAAAACCTTTCAAATAAAACCCTGAAAAATTACAAAAACTATTCGAATCATGTAAAAAATAAAAATACGCTTTAAAGTTGGCTTATATAGGTAAAAAAATAATTTAACTTTATTAAATTTTTAGTATCTTATTAAAATAAATATATAAAAGATGTACAAATTATTTTTAATTAGCATTTAAATTAAATATAAATATAATAATTATAAAAAATAAATATATAATCGAATTTATAGGTATAAATTATTCGGGAATCGAATTTCAAAAAGAACAACAAAATACAATTGAATATTATTTATTTAACGCCTTTAAAAAAACTTGTCTCGTAGAAAATACTGATGATATGTCCCTTGTAGACTATTCTAGGTCAGGCAGAACTGACAGAGGAGTTTCTGCTGTAGGAAATGTGGTCGCTTTAAATTTAAGAACCTCGATCAAAAAAAATAATTAATTATAATAAGAATAATAATAATAATTGGAATAGAAAACTGAAATTAATAACTAAGATTCTTAAAAACAAATTGAAAATAATAGTTAAAATTAACAATAAAATTAAATATAAGAAGAAGAAGAAGAAGAAGAAAATACCTTAGATTATGTTAAAATGTTAAACGGAGTTTTACCCAAAGATATAAGAGTTTTGGCTGCTACTAGAGTCAGAGATGATTTTAATGCTAGATTTGACTGTGACCATAGAATTTATAAGTATTTTTTTATAAGAAATAATATGGATATTGAAAAGTTAAATGTATAAAATATAAATTAAATAATTATTATATCAATTTTTTATCATTATTACAAAATTAATTAGGAAGCTGCTCAGCTATTGATTGGAGAACATGATTTTAGAAACTTTTGTAAAATAGACGTGCTTTAAACCACTAATTATATTAGAAGAATTTTAGAAATTAAAACTGAGTTAATTTAAAAAAATGAATAAAATCCAGACTTAGACATGTTTTGTATTACCATAAAAGTATAGAATAGCTTAAATTATTATAAGTTTAATTTTATAAATTATAAACAATTTTAAAAAATATTATTATTTATTTAGGGAACCGCATTTTTATGGCATATGATAAGATGTATAATGAGTATTTTATTTATGGTAGGTGAACAAAAAGAAACCCCTTAAATTGTAAACTAACTTTTAGATATAAATAGATTTAATGGAAGACCATAATATGATATGGCCAGCGATTTGCCATTAATATTATATGATTGTGTTTATAAAGATATAGATTTTAAATATTAATAATAAGATGTTTTCAAATTATATGAAAATTATAAAAAAATTTTGGTAGATAGATAAATTGAATCTAACTTATATAATATATCGATGTAATTTTTACTTACTAGAGATAATTATTATTAAGATAAGTAACAAGTTGAAGAAGGTATAAATATGCAAAAATAAGTCATATAATAATAAAGAAATCAAGAAGCAGAAAAAAAACATTAAAAATTAACTGAGAGAATGCAGTGTGATAATGCTGAAGAATAAATTAAAAAGCTAAAGGGTAAAAAATTAGAATAATACAATAATAAATTAGAAAAAATTGAAAAAAAAAGAAAATTGGAAAAAGATAAAAATGAATAATGAATTTAATATACACTGTATTTAAAAAATGAAATTATAATATAAGTATAAGATTAAATAAAATAATAAAGAATTTGATGATATTATTTTTATAAAAAAAACAATATAATATCAATTAAATAGTAAATTATAAATATAATATATTATTCAAAGTTCATTTGTTTTTCCTTTGATACCATTTCCTAATCTTAAGGAATCGTAGTTTTTATTATTATTTTAATTATTATTATTTTCCATACTACTTAAATATTTTAAATTAAAAGAATTTTATTATAATGAAAGTGCAGTAATCTATTACGATGGCTATAAATTTTAGCTTTAATTCTCATCTTTTTAATTTTACTATTTTGATTTAAAATTAAAAATATTTTCTTTTGAATCTTTGGAACAAGGTATACTTCCTGCTGTTTTAATAACTTATTATCCCACAAAAAAATTGGGAAGTTACAAATCTAATAATTTAGAACTAACTATAGAAGAATCTTGGTCTTTTTATTTAATTTACTTAATTTGCTCATTTAACTGGGATATCTTAATTTCTTCTTTTTTATTTTATTTGGTTTTTGTTTACCTACTAAGAATACTTATAGCGTCCTTATTAGAATTATTATTATTATGTTAAAACTCTTCTAAATTTTAAGCCCACTTTTAATCTAAAAACTACAGTATTTTGTCTAGATTATTGTGAGGTAAGTATATTTTGTAATTTTTTAATTTGTCAAAAGATTATAAATCCCATTCGAATTTATTATATATTTAACTTTCATTCTAATTTTACACATTTTTTATATTATTGTTTTTCGGATCACTGACTAATTAAGATTCCATATCAGATATGACTTTTTGTAAAGATTTTATTTTTGATTCTTTTTTATTAAAAAAAGGAAAATCATTTGGCTTTGATTTAACTTTCTTGTCAACATTATTATTAAGATCAAATAAAACTGATTCTCTTTTATATTTAAGTTAATTTTCTAACATTTTCTACGTTTTATCCTTTTCTATAGTATACTATCTAGAATTTTATCTTTGTTTTAACCTCTCAATAATTTGATTTTAATTATACATGCTACTTTATAATTTGGGCAAAGAAAGCTCTGAAAATAACTCTTTGCTATTAATATCCTCAGAATTTTTTTTCCTTTTTTGCGCTATCACTAATTAAATAATAAAATAATTTAATATTTAAATGGTTTAAATAAATAGCAATATAAATATTACATGATGACCGTTACGATAAAAGATAAGGATTGTTATTATTATTATTTTAATTTACTTTTTTGTAAGGTGATTATTAACTTTAAGCATGTTATAGTTAAGTAGTATATTTTTCTTAAGGGTATAATAAATTATTTTAATCTTATATATTAATTATGCTGTTAAGACTTTGGGTTAGTTCAGAATAATGATTGTTGTTATTATTATAAATATTAAAATCATTGCTTGATCTTTTTTTTATCAACTTTAGTTATTATTATTACTATTACTATTATGATTACTACTGTTGCTAATTCTATATTTATTACATTTAATATTATTTTTATCTACTAATTTAGCTAGGTTCATCTAATTGGCTGTGTTATTATTCTACTTAGTAAAATTATTTATACGCCTAATATAACTAACCTGTTTCGTCAATTTACTCACTTTATATAAAAAATAATAAAAATTATTAGCTTTTAAAATAAATATCATATAATTTATAATATTAATTATTTTTACTCTAAAAAATTTATGATTTCATTGATTTCGTTTACAATCGATAAAGCACAATCCTCTTTTGTCGATCTATATCTTTAAAAGCCTATTTATCTTATTTGGGTACCCAGATTATTATATTCGTAAAATATTTTTTTTAAATTAGGAATATATTAGATGACTATAAAATTAAAAAATAATTTATAATTGTTATAAATAAAAATTTTATACTATTTTCTTTAATACCATTACAATTAGCGGATACGTGATTTTTAAAACAAACCGCACATTTTTTTGGGATAAGATTTTCATAAGATTCATCATTATTAAAAATAAAATCATCTTTTAATTAACAAAAGTGTTCATAATCATCCGTATTCCTTTCAATTATTTTCTAAAAAAAATTAAAAATTAGTCAAAAATTTTATAATAATATTAATTTTTATTACTTCAAATTAAACTGAATCAATAGAATGTAAAATACTTTATTCAGTAGCTTCATAAAATACTTTAAAGGTTTATTTTGTAAGAAATTCTTTTTATCCAAAAACATCACCTTTCTACAAACTTTTTATTTTAACTTTTTAAATTTTATCATCCAAATCAATTTTAAAATACATTTCAACTTATCCCGATTAAATAAAGTACATCTTATAATAAATTTTCTCATTACTAAATTTTTGCACATTTATTTCACTTCCTTGTAATTTTTAAAAAAATATAAATAATTGTTAATTAATTTATAAACCAAATTAAATTGTAAAGATAATTGAAAGGTAATTATAATATACCTATGGAAAAAAGTTCTTCTTTAAGGATTTGTGTCGTATTTTAAATTGTTTTTTGAGAAAAATTATCAAGTAGGTCAAATTTGCTTAAAGTGTCTTAATAAATTTGACTTTTTATATTCTATAAATTAATAAAATATTTACTAGATTTTTTTTTAGTTTTAAATAAAATATTTTACCTATCTTAATGCTGGTGATATTAATGCTAACGCTTACTCTTATTCTTCTAAATTTTTTTAATGCCCTTATTAATGAATAAATTCTAAATAAAGTAAAATCCTTTGCTTCAACTCCCTATCTATTTTATTCCTTTACAAATATCTATTCATCAATTGAAGATCTTGCTATATTATTTAAAATTATTGGAAATTTTTATTTCTAATATTATCTATTTGATATGTTTTTTACCTTAAATTACGCATTTTATTTATTTATATCCTAGAAAAATAAAATTTAAAATCCATTTTTTGTTTACAATATATAAATTAAAAAAAGTACATTTAAGATATATCCTATTATTCCGACAGCATAACCGAAAACTCCAGCACAACTTTATAAAATAAAAACATACTTATAATGCTAGAATAATAAAGTATATTAAATTAACTAAATCAAATATTTACAGGAAAATAGCAAATGTAGAAAATAAAATTTCTAATTCAGTTTCTGGTAAATAAAGCTATAAAAAATACATTACATTTAATACTTCATTTATATAATTAATAAAAATATATAATATTAAAAAGCGAAGTATAAAAAAGAAAACATATATTTTTGATTTATTTACTAGTATGGTAGCCATTGTTGAAACCGCCCAATATAATGACTAATTATATATAGAAAGCCATTATGCATCAACTAAGTTTTGGCTATGTAACCATGTCTTACTTGAGTCAAAATATTATATTTCTATTTAAGCTATTAATTGCCAAAAAAGACCTATATTTTATTTAAATTAGATAATTTTTTTTTAAAATAATTTATTAAATTTAATTAAATACCAACTATGTGGGCAACAAATAAAACTCTAGCTACTAATTATAATAAAGGATAAAGCCTTGAAAAACCGATAAAATTTTCATTTAAATATCTTTCTACCAAATTTGATGATTTATTTAAAGCTTTATATTTGAAAAATATAAAAATTTCAGAGACATAGTATATGATGTTGAAATTTTCATTTTAAAAAGAATTCACTAACAAACCCAGTATCTGAATAAAAATATAAATATTTTATTTTAGTAAAATTTTTTATAAGATTATTGGTTAAAATTATTACCATTGGTATATGGGCTATTAAATCAGACCAAAATTCAGCTAAAAATAAAAACTATTTATTTATCAATCAATCAATAAATTATAATAAATAAATTAATAATATATTTTTGATAAATAATATTTTTTATTTATACATTTGATATAATTTCTTGTAATTAATTTTCGATCAATTATAATCATACCATTATTTATGTACCCAGTATTAAATTCTAATAAAATTAAAAGAAAATGAGAAATATTAATAATCACTAGAAATTCTTCTCTTATCAAATGCACAGATTCCTTAATTATAAAGAAAATATTGGTATTTATTTTATTTTTCTATACTTTAAAAAATAAATGATATTTATGTTTTTTATTTTTATTCTTATTTTTAAGTTTCGAAAAATCAGTAATTTTTAATATAAAGTTGGTTAGATTATATTTTGATAAATATTTTTACTAATATTCTATACTCTGTTTATTTAAGAATATAATATTGTTAATATTTTTAATAACAGGCATTTAATTAAATTGTTTATTTTAATTTTATAAAATTTACTGGATTAATTTAAGTACCTGAATATTAAACAAAAAAAAACTAAGCTTAATGGTAGTGTAAAACATTCTAATTAATATAATAACAGAATGATATAAATTAAGAAACATTCTAAGCTTTCCTCTAGGATTTATAACTGGTAGAAAGATTAAAGTCTTTATTAATGTTTTTATTATTAAATAAAATTTCTAATTAATTTCTTCTTGACTATTTTCATTATAAAACAAATGAGCATTATCACCTATAATATTTAATTGCTATTCTGTTAGATTTTAATACAATACCTTTTATCTCAATCTATTAGTTATATTATTTATAAAAATTTTTACATAAGTTACTACCATCATGAAAGGCACAAAATTCTAATAAAATTTTTAGTTAGTATTTATTCTTCTCCTCCTTTATGATGTATATACACTATCGATTCTGCTGCTATTACCATTGAAAAAACTTAATTTTTTTTAAGAATTAATTATCGATACATTTGGACTCTATGAACCAATATAGTGACTATTTGAGCAACCTTATAGTTAATTATTGTTATCATTGTTGCCTGTTGCATTTTTATTAATTTCATTATATATTATATCCTTGCTTATTTATATTTCTTATTAATCTTTAAAAGTTGTTTTTTTTTTTAATTATCTTTTATCTGCTTTTGTTGCTTATAATATTTGTTTTTAACTTTCACCATCATATTCTTCGTTATTTATATCCTTAAAACTTTAACTTAACTTATTTTTTATAATACTTTTCTAAACAGAATTTTAGTACTGCGTTCTCCGATTGTGTTGAATATTGTTTTCATTGTATTTTTCGGTACTTTTCAATTCTTAAGAAAAATCAAAAGACAAATCAGAATTTTCTTATTCATATTACTTATATTTATTTGCTAATTAAGACATTTAATTATTTTACGTAAATAAATTTCCTTATTGTTTCCTATTATTTGAAGAATACCCTTGCTTCAACTAAATAAGAGAGTCATCAATTTGATCATCTTAAATTTTAGAAACATTGGTTAAATTATTTAAATCATTTTATATATGTGTTTTTTTATTCATTTTTTATTTGTTTTTATTTTATTATTTTATTATTAATTTTGTTATCATCATATTTTTTAAACTATTTTTTTTTCTAATTATCTATAAAACTTTTTAGAACTTTAAAATATGTAAATTTTGATAATAATATTTATATATATAGTAAATGAATTACATTGTTTATAAATTATTTTAATTTTATATCTTATATTAATTGAATTATAATCATAAACGTTCAATTTCTAAGAATTGTATTATTTCCATAAAATTTACTTAAATTAAAAAATTAGTAATTCATACATTGAATGTACTTTAAATAAATAGAAATATAAAAATTATAGATAAAACTATGTTAAATATAATGCAAAATATATGTAAAATCACATGTTTATTTAAATTTTATAATATAATATTTTAAATTCATTTTTTATCTAATTTATTTTATCCCACTAATGATGGTTTACAGTAAAACCATATATTGGATTAATGGAGTCACAATAACTGCCTATATTTTAGTATTTTAAATTAGTTAAGGCATTTCGATTTTTAGTTTTTTAAATAACTTTTATTGTATTAGTTATTTATATTTTAAATATAATTTGTAAGGATATATATGCTAATTGATTTTTTTAAAATAATTTTAAAAATAAATCAAATTTTAATTTTATTTTTATTGATAATTCATTAAATATGAATGTATAAATTCACATTCATGAGAATGGGTTTTAATATTATTAATTAATTGAAAAGGTCGTATAATTAGTATATCCAAATATAATAGTAATTTTATAAATATATATTTATAGATAAAGTAAACTAGGATTTAATTAAATTTTCTTTAATAATTTTTCTTCTTGAATTTTTATTTACTAAATATTTTTATTTTAAAAATATATTTCTTAATTATACTTGAAAATAATTTTAAAAAAACTTTAAACTTTAAACTTTAAATTTTTTTTTTTTTTTTTTATTTCCTTTATTAAGTTTACTTTTATAATTTAACCATACATATTTGACAGTAATTTTCAAATTAATTCTTTAGATGTGAAATCAAAATACGAATATATTAATTAAAAAATTAAATTTTAAATTAAAAAAAATATGTTTATTTCTGTAATTAAATTCTAGAAAAAAATTTAAGAATCAGTAAAATTTAATAGTTATAATAATATAAATGTATTTATATTTTTCTTCAACCATTTTTATAGAATTAATTAAATAAATTCAGAAAAATTAATAAATTATTTTATTTATATTAATCATATAAGTTGAATAAATAAAATGTCAGGCAATAAGATTGATAATTTAAACTTAAAAAATTAAAAAAAGGCAACTAAAAATATTGAAATTTATACAAATGGAAATGTATTATAAACTTTTAATTAAAGCTTATAATATGCAGTGAATGAAAAATGTAAAAAGCAAAATTTAGATATAAAATAGTAAAATTAAAAATTGAATAAAAATAGAGAAAAAATAAAAAATGATTAAGATAATAATAACAGTTTTGAAAATACTGTATAAAATGATAGTTATAACGATTTAAAATAAAAAAAAATAGAATAATTATAACCTAATTAGCCAAAAAAAATAGATATAAGCAAAAAATTGCCTCGAAATATTTTTTTTCTTATATTATAATATGTACCGTTTAAATAAATACTATAACTAAGATAAGTTAATTATGTTTTTTAGTAATATGTTCATTATTTTATTAAAATTTAATAACCTAAATTAAAAGACGAATTTGAAATGTTGTAGCTACATATAATTTGTGGAACCAATTCTTAAGGTTTGCATGATACCTATGTTGAAGCTTATAAATATATAAATATAGCTTTGGATTAGTTTTTATTGTAAATAAGCAATAATATAAATGAATATATATAATTTTATATTTATTTGATATTATATGGAAATAAAAATATGCTTTAATTTTTATAAATAGACTTACAGAAGCCGATGTTGAAAAATTTTATAATATATAGAATAAAGAAAAGTATTAAAAACTAGTTAGATCGGTTTTAAGTAGACTATATAATATTTAAAATGAAAAAAAATATGGGTTTTAATATCTACTAATTGCATTTTAATAAATGAGAAAAAATGATATATTTGATTTAAATCAAGAAAAAATAGACTTTATTTAATAATGTTTAAATTTTTTAAATTAAGAAGATATATCTGAAAAAAAAATATACTCGGATTCTAAATATATACACGGTCTAGTTTAAATGTACAAAGGTTATTATCAATATTATTGCATTATGCATAAAGATATAAAAAATTAAACTGATCTTAAATAATTAGAGAAATATGTGAATATTTTTTAAAACATAATCAAATTAAAATAATTAAATAACTGATATTATATAAGATAACTATTAACAACTATTATTTATATTTAAAGTAATTGTAAACTTAAATATTTTAGGTATATAAAATATAAAATTAAAGTGTAAAAATTGTTTTTAGGAAACCTATTTTTATAAATTAATTATCTTATATGTAATCATAATTTTGCTTGGGTATTTAATTCAGCAACACCAATTATGCATTAGGTTTATCTTTCAGTAACAATTCCTTTGAATATTATAGTATTATCTTTTTCTTTCCATAATCTAAAAACTATGCTTTCTCCTGGGAAAACATGTCCAGTAAATCTTGCAGCCAAAGACCTAAAGTTTTATTTTTTAATATAAATAAGATATGTTTTTAAAAAAATGTTTATTTTGGTATTTAAAAATAAAATTACTTTAATTATTTCTCATCACCTTGGCAAAATTTATTAATTATAGCTTTTGCAGCTAAACCATAAAAGTTCATACCATGTAAAATAGGAGTGTCATAACCCATACTAGTATAAAGAATTATTAGTAGTTAAAAATATTTAAATTATATGTTTACGCTTAAGAAAGGTCAGAATCAACGTGCAAAGGATTTTTATCTCCTGATAATCTATATAAAATAGCTTAATTTTTTTCAGTTTTTTCTTCCCATTAAGCATCATGCTAAAAAGAATTATAAAAATAAATAATACAATTTTAAAATAATTAAAAATAATAAAATTAATTTATTACTTCTCTTTTTGGAACATGAGATGGAATTTAAATATGATCTCCAGTACCTTTAAAATTAGATCCTTTTAAACCTCTAACAAAAATTGTCATTTATTCTCTAAAACACAAATCTCCCTGAATATTGATTTATTATTTATAAATAATTAATTAGGGTTGCAAAAAATAATAATAAAAATTTTTCATTATAAAAACTTTACTTTTTTTCCATCATTGTATTCATAAGTATAAACATCTAATTTTAAAACAGTATTTTTTCCTTTATCTTAAATGTCACCTATTCTTCCTTATGAAATGTATTTTTAATCAGGATATATAGGTTTAAATAATTCTAATTTTTCTTCTCCATGTAATATATTCATAGGATTAAATTCAGGAATCCCTTAATATTAAATAATTAATAATTTAAAAATGTATAAATTATTTTGAATTATATAAAAATTATTTTAAATTATATTAAAATTATTTTTTTCAGCAAATACCTGGATAAAAGAAGTATTTTTCCCAAAAAGCGTTTGTTTTGTTTACAGTAGCAGCAAATGTTGGAAAAGTAGTAAAATCATCATGTAATTCATAAACATATTTCAAGTCTTCTTTTTAAACTTATGGATCTTTATATAAGCCAAGAGCTTTTCAAATAAATAAATAAATAATTATGAATATTATGACTCTTTCTTAAAAAGTTTAATAATATTTTTATTTTTGGATAAAAAATATTTATAGAAATATAATAACTTAGTAGGCAAAAATTTATTTTGTACATAAAGCATATGCAATACTGATTTCAGATTAAAAGCTATCTATTGAATCTTCAGCTTTAGATTTTAAAGCCAAATCTATGTCCCATTATTTTCCCATTTTAAAAGTGATTTAAAAAATTATTGTTTTTTTATATTTTTAATATTTTTAATTCTTATTTTTTTTTTTTCATAATTTTCTATTGAAAATCTAACTATTATAATTTTTTATATAAAAGGTTTTTAATTGAATTAGAAATCTTATAAAAATATTACGTAATAATTGTATTTGAGGTCATTATTTCATCATTATATAGAATAAATTTTAATTATAAATTATATTTAAAAAAATTAAAAAAAATATTTAATTTCCTCATAATTTTGCACTTTCTTTTATTTTTATATAACCCTTTAATATATTGGTTTTTCTTTCTTTATTTTCTACGTCTATTAAAAAAGTATTTCCTTACTTCCAAAATTTATAGATTAAAGTTTCCCCTGGGTAAACAAAACCTGTAAATCTTGCATGGAATTTCCTAAAATTATATATATTTAACAATTTTTTAAATTTTTAACAAATTTAGCACTATATATATTTAATTTTTTACTCAACTTAGGAATCGTCCAAAGCTAAATATTATTTTAAAATAATTTTTAAGGCTATTGCATAAGTATTCATACCATGTACAATCGGAAACTTAAATCCAACTCTAAAAAATTTAAATTTTAACTTTAATTTTAGATAAAATAGAATAAAATATTTATAGGTAATTACTTAGAAGCATTTTTAGGGTCTATATGTATAGGATTTTTATCTCCTGCCAATCTGTGTAATACTGGTAAATTTAAGTCAATATATTACTCTTAAACAAAATCAGGCTATAGAATATAATATTATTAGCGTTTATTTATAGAAAATTAAAATAAAAAAATAAAAAAATTTACTTCAGTTTTGGGAGTTTTAGGTATTTATTCTAAAGATTAATTAAAACCTGTTCCTTTAAATTATGATCCTATTTTAAAAAAATAAAACTATATGTAAATTATATATAAGTAAATTCTTATATTTTAGTTATTAATTAACAATAAAATTACCACCAAGTCCTCTAATAAAAACACTTATAACTTCTCTTACAGCGAGATCCTTTTAAAAAAATAAATAGTATAATCTATTTTTCAATAATTAAATGATATTACCCCAATTTTTTTGGATTCATCATCATATTCATTAATATTAATCTCATAAGTAATTAAAATACCAGATGTTTTATCTTATATGTCTTTCATAGTACCAGAAATTTTATATTTTTATTCATGGTTTAAGGGTTTTTAAAAATACATCAACTATTCGGCATGCAATAATTAATTCAGATTAAAAGCAGGGATACCTAATATAATAATTTTATATATAAAGATTTTTTATAAATATATAATATTAATATATTTAAATGTTTTACCTTCCAATTTTTATACTTTTTTGAGCATCATTTAATCAGATAAAAGATTGGCATAAGTTGGAAAAATAGAAAAATCATCATGAAGTTCATAAGTATACTTTAAATCTTCATTTTCTTTATCAGCATTTTTGGACAGACCAGTTGCTGTGAAAATATTAATTTAATATTCATTCTTTTATTCATTTTGTTTTTTTATATTTAATTATATAAGAAATAGCTAAGACGAAAAAAAAAATAATTGTCTACCTGATATTAAATTTGTTAAATGTATTTTATTTATGAATTAAACCCATAAAGATTTATTTAAAAACTTTAAAAAAATTTTTATAATTAATTTGTTAAATAATAAATTTTATAATTAGACAATTAATTTTATTAGTTTTAATAAAATATAAATATCAATAGTATATTTACATAAAGCATAAATTATAGATTTATCAATATCAGGTTTATTAAAAAGGGTGGGTAATTCTGTATTCAAAGTTTTTTATAAGTCAAAATCCTTCTAATTATATTTAGATTTTCTTAAATCAGACATAAGAATTTTAATATAGGTTGTTTTATAAATTATAATTATATAGTTATTTTTTTTTATTTTAATTATTTTATTTTTTCAAAATAATATTATTAATATGCTTAAATATGAATTTGAATGATGTCAGAAGCGTTTTATTTGATATTTTATTAACATGTATTAATTATTCCATTCACTAGGAATTAATCATGATATAAACTATTATTTATAAAAATATTATCTAATAAAATTATTAACCTCATTAACTAATAAAATTTTATAAATATTATATAATAATAATAAGTAGTTATATGAAATGAAAAATTAAACTTTTTAAAATAAATATTCACTTATATTAATTTTTTTAAAAAAAAAATATGATCATAATTATGGTGGGTTCTGAACTTCGGCATATCCTTGTAAACAAACAGATTTTCTTTCTAAAACTTCTCCCTATAAGAAAATTTAATTTCCTTCTTTCCAATATTTAAAAATAATTGTTTCTCCTGGGAAAACATATCCAACAAATCTACATTAGTAAACCCTAAAAAAATTAAAAAATTAAAAAAAAATTATTATTATAATAATAATTAAACATATAAACAAAAAAAATATTATATACTTCAATTTATCTTCTTAGTTATGTAAAAATCTTTTTACTATATTTTTAGCTCCAAGAGCATAAAAATTCATTCCATGTAAAATTGGTTAATTAAACCCTCCCCTATATAATTAATTTATTTACTTACTTAATAAAATTATAATACTTATTTTAAAAAAAAATTTTTTATTAATTAGTAGAAATTAATTTTTTAATTTTCTATTTTTATTTCTTACGCAGCGGCTTATTAAAAGTCAATATGCAATGGGTTTTTATCTCCTGTCAACCTATATAAAATAGCTTAGTTTTTAGCTATTTTTTCTTCAACTAACATATCATGCTAAAAATTTTTAAAACATTTTTTATTTTTATACATAAAAAACAAAATTTATCATTACTTCTCTTTTTGGAATAGGAGGTATTTATTTTGCATTTCCTTTCCCTTTATATTAAGATCCTCCATGACCTCTTACAAAAAGAGTTGAAATAAATTTTCCTGCTAATTTCTACATTAAAGTTAAATAAATTTTATGATATAATAAAACTTATAAAATTCTAGTTACCTTTTCGTTGGACTTTTCATAAGTTTGTAATTCATATTAATATAGGAGACCTGAGCCTTTGTCTACAAAATCAGTTATTTTTAAATAAGTTAAATACTTCTGATTAGGTTTAAAAGGTAGATAGAATTCACATCTTTATTCTCCGTGTAATATAGCCATAGGATGTATAGGGGGTATTCCTATATAAATTTATTAATACAATATTTTTAAAAATTTAAAATTAAAAATAAAATTAAATTTTAATATAATATAATATAATATTACCTGGATTTTACATCAGAGCCTTTTGTATATCCCAACCTTTAAATAATAATAACCCTCCAATAGGAAAAACAGAATAATCACTATCATTCTCATAAGTGTATTTTAAATCTTCTTTATTATAAACTGGATCTCTACTTAATCCAATAGCTACAAATTAAATATATTTTAAATATAGTTTAAAAGTATATATTATTTTTTGTTTTATATTTAAATGAATATCATTATTAGTTTATTTTTACATATGGCATATAAAATTGCATCGTCTACACTAAATGAAGATTCGTGTGGTTCGAATTTGTAATTAAAGGCTTTTTCCAAATCAAAGTCTTCTGGTTTATATTTTTATTTTTTACCTATACTGGACATATTCACTCCCTCAAATTAATATTTTTTTTTATTTTTTTTTATATATTTTATTATTATAATGATTTTTTTATAATATTAAAATAATGATTTATAGTGGATAGAAAAATATGATAAAATTCACTTAATTTATTAATTATTTTTAAATTCTATTTCAACTTTATACAATATTTATATATGGGTTTTTATAAACTAATTAAATAATATGATATATTCAATGACAAATAATACGTATTATAAGTTAAAAATTTATAACTTAAACAGCTGGAAAAAATAAATTAAATATGAATGTATTAATAAGTAGGAAATAAAATTAATTAATTCAAAACAATGCTATTATATAACAGAATTTATAAAACAATAAATTTCTATTATCATAAATTTGGAAAACTTTTTATTTCGACAAAACCAAAAATACAATTAGTTTTTCTTTCTAAAACTTGGCCTAATAAAATAATTTATCCACTTTCTTTCCAAAAACTATATTTTATAGTTTCTCCAGGATATACATGGCCAATGAATCTACATTAAGTCACGCTTGAATTTAAAAAGTAATATAAAAAAAATTAGTTAAATACTATTTTCAAATTAAAATTACTTTAATAAATTATGGTCTCCATTACAAAAATGCTTTAAAACATTTTTAATTCCTATACTATAAAAACACATTCCATGCAATATTGGCATATTAAAACCACCCCTATTAATTAATAAAATTTGCACAATAATTTAAATTTTTAAATTAAATTTGCTATTATAACTTTTATGCTTCTCTGTTATCAATATGCAATGGGTTTTTATCTCCAGCCAATCTGTACAAAGCATGTTAATTTTTATCAATCTAAATAGTTATCTCAAAAATGGGCTTTATAAAAAAAAATAAAAAAAAAATTGTTAATAAATTATGTATTTTACATTTTTTTTTGGTATTTATGGCATTTTAATCCTTTAACCTGTACCCTTAAATTAAGATCCACCTAAACCTCTTAAAAACCAAGAATTAATTGATTTGAATACTAAATCTCCCTTTTAAAATATAAATTTTTATTTATACATAGTAAAATATTATGTATATAAGTTTATATATTAAGATTCTATTTTTAGTTTAGATATTTTAATAAATAAAATAATTAAAACAAATTTAATCTTTATGATAAATTACTTTTTTCCCATTATTGTATTCAAAAGTAGAAGAACAATGGGTCATTAACAGTCCAGATATTTTATCTTCAGCATCGATAATTTTTGTTTCAGTATAGTATTTTTATTCGGTTTAAAATTGTTTATAAATTTCGCACCTTTCTTCTCCATGTACCAAGCACATAGGATGTGGTATTGGTTTCCCTTATAAATTTAATAAATTTTCGTAAAAAAAAAATTAAATTAATTTAAATATATTCTATAAATTAATTTTAAATATTAATATATTAAAAGTATTAAAAATCTTAGTTTAAATTTTACCTTTTGCGTATAATAAATATTCGAATGGGTTTTTATCTTTTAGTAGATTGAAACCATGCATTGGGAAAATTGAAAAATTATCATGTAATTCATAAGTATATTTTAAGTCTTCTTTTTCAGCAATGGGATCTTTGGAATAACCTATTCCTAAGATTTAAAAAATTAAAATTATGTATAATTGAAACTTAATAATAAGTTTATGTAAATTTATTAATTATTTTTTAATTAGAATATAATTGATACCTAATGCAAATAAAATACAATTTTCTGATGTCAATTTATCAATACTTGGAGGAATTTAAGTAGAAAGTAATGTATAATAATCAAAATCTTCTTTATTAAATATACCTTTTTACTAAATTTATTCAAATTTCTAAGTTTTCTACATATATATTAACTAAATTAATGAATTATATTTTGTTTTTTTTTGGAATTAACAATAATTTTATAATTATATATAAGGAAATTTTTAATATTAATATATTTAAATATAAATAAAAAATCTTATAGATTTTACAAAAAATTCCTACATCATATATTTGCAATATGATTAAAATCTTTATTTATTAAATAAATTATCTATTAATTTACTTGTGTATTTTATTAAATACAAAATTTACTTATTTTAAATCTTGAAAGTCGAATTATATAAAAATTAGAATAATTTAAGCTTATTTATTATAGTATTAAGTCAATCTAATAAAAACTTTATTTTTTAATAACATTATTTTAAAATTATTATAATAAATTAAATAATATAAATATATTAATGGATAATTTTAAACCTAAATATAAAGTCATAGAAAATACTCCACAAGAAATCATAAAAAAAGACAGATTATCTAGAAATGAATAGTATTAATAATTTTTAAAATATTTTTCAATAATTCTGGCGAAATTTTAATTTTTTATTTTATTATCATAATTAATATTAGGATTGTTATAAAATAAATAGCAGAGAGTCTTGGTGGAGAAATGCAAAGTTTATATAAAAATACTAGAGATGGTATAAACATATTTTTTTTATTTATTTACTTTTTAACATATAAGTTTTATTTAATTTAAGCTGCATTGGATTAAAAATAGCTATAGGACATTAGGAATAAGTTTATGCAAAAATGGGGCAATAATTATTTATAGTTCTTATACTTAAAAAAATAACTGCTAAAATGTATATAAATTATAATTTTTTATCTTTTTTTTTTTAAAATTTAAAAAGTATTTGTATTAATATTTTTAAAATTAATATCCAAATTTAAAAACATCTAGAAAATAAAGAACTTATAAATAAAAACCCTTTAAAAACAAGAGATGAATTTTATGGAGTAATAATTTCATTTCTTATTTTAAATAGTGAGGAATTTTATTATTCTAAAAAATTTATTTAAAATAGGAAATATAAAAACTAGATAAAGAATACTAGGAATTACATGGAAATTTATAAGAAATTGAAGATGCTTAAAATTATTTAAGATAAACCTACAAATTGTAAAAATAAAATTGAAAATTAGACTATATAAAATTAATATATTAGAAATTATTTTTATAATTAAAAGCTTAAATTATAATTATGTAAATAAATATATATAGTAAAAATAAAAATAGTTTTAATTTAATTTGGAATAGAAATACATATTTATAATAAGAAAATAAAAAAATTGCTAACTTTACTATAACTTTTTATAATAATAAAAATTATTATACTTTATTTTTAAATACCACAAATAGAACATTTAATTATAAATTTTTGTTAAATACACATTAAAATAAAACAAAATAAATAATAAAATTTTTTAATCTTTAAAATTAAATGCAAAAATCTAAATCAGTTCCACCTTAATACATGATAAATGAAATTCATAGAGTATTTCACTTAAAAATATATTTAATTAAAATTTTTAACCATAATTAATAAGCAAAAAAAAAATTTTTAGAAACCATTAACTAAGTATGATAAATATGGTGATTTTGTAGTTTACAGAAATAACGAATATGATAAATAAGATTTTGTTAAGAATTAAATTTATCCAAACATTTAACAAAATAACAGTTCAGTGCAAGTATTTCAAATTTATTTTATATAAAAAATTTTGCAAATATTGATTTATAATTTTAGTAAAATTTTTATATTTTAGCAATAATCGTACGGTTATAATTATTTAAATAACAAGCCAAATTATTAATTGTAATAAGATTTAAGTTCAATGAAAAATAAATACTTACCTGAAAAACCAAATACAATATTTTATAACAATGCAAGTTATGTGCTAAATAAAGGCTAAAATGACGATAATCGCTATAAAAATAATGATTTTTATAATAAATAAGAATAGATATTAAAATATGATTTGTAAACAAAAAATAGCCCATCTTAAAATTAACACAATAAATACTTAACAAACTAATAAAAAGTCTATGAATATTTATAATAAGATGGTTCCGAAGTTGGCTTATATTAAACAGATAGAAATCTCAATTAAAGAGAATAAAAATAAAATCTACCTGGTAGGTAATTTTATTATATTTTTCTTTTTATTATATTTTTTTTAATATATTTTTTATTATTCAAGGCAAAAAAATTATTCTAGTATATAATTAAATAATGGAAGTTTATCTAATAGGTCAACAATTTTCGATAGTGAAAGCTTGTAATAAAAATTAATTTTGAATTAACATAAAAAGTTAAATATAGCTAACAAAGTTACTGACGGAAATTCTATGGTTAATATGTATAATTCGGCAGTATTACAGGATGTTAGGCCTTTCTATGAAAATTAAAATTTAAGAAGTGTTGCTCAGTATTGCATAAATAAAAGCGATTATAATAATATAGATGTAATAAACTTTTATTGTATTTAATTTATTAATTAATATTATTATTAATAGTTATATATATATTTTTTTTTTTTAAGAAAAAGCTATACCAGAAAGTTGCCGCACTAGAAGATTATGAAATAGGGGAAAGGAAAAAGCTTTCTAAATTAAATGGACATTATTTTTCGAGTCTACCTAATAGAAATCTTGAAAAGGAAAAAAATAATATAAATGTTTTGGTCAAAGAGGCCAGAAATTTTGCACTTGCAAATGATTAAGATATTGACCATATGAAAAATATCACATATAAACTAAATAATTATCTAGAAAAAGTAAAACAAATTAAGGATTTAAAAAAAGCAGCATCATACAAAAAAGCTGTTGAAAAAAGAATTCATAGTTAAATAGCACCGGTAATTAAAATTTTATAAAAAAAATTAATTAATTATTTATTTATAATAATAAAAAAAAAATTGTGTTAATTTATCAATCAATTTTAAAAAAAGGAAAGAAAAATTAAATTAACAGAATTATTAATTAACGATAGGGAAAAATAATAAGATAAGCTACGAGGAAAATATTGAAAAATTTTGTTAAATAAAATTAAGATTAAAATCTTATAATTTTTCTTTTATATTTTTTATACTATATATTAATATTGTTATAATTTAACTGTATTATATTAGTTGATATTTTAGTTGTTAATTAAGATGTAAAATTATTTGGTAAATTATTTAATATTTATTCTAGTTTTTCACAATTTTTTATTTTGAATTAATAAAATTTTATTATTATAATTCACTTACTAAACTAAGTAAGTTGTCGATAAAATTCAGATAATTTGTTTTAATAACAATTATTCAATATTTAACTTTACAAAAATTAAAACACGATTAAAAAAACATTAAAACAAAATAAAAAAAAAGTAAGAACAGATTCAATAAAATTCATTAATAAAATTGTTTAAATAGTTATGGAAAATATAAATGTAATATTAAGAATCCGACCGTTAAATAGGAAGGAAATTAACAATAAAGAAAAAGAAATATGGGAATCATAATAAAATGATTCAATAAGAATTATGCCTGAATTTCAAAATGATTTTAAGTAAATATAAAAAATTAAAAACCTAATCAAAGCTTAAAAATTTATTAATTTATGATATTTTGTTTAATATAATATTTTTTTTTAAACATTAATTTTATTAATTTACCGTATTAATTCTAATAAATAGGATATAAAAATAAAAATTTACTTATGATTATGTTTATAATTAAATGGATAGTACTTAAAAGATATATATAAACTCAGTTTAAAAGATAGTTTTAAGCGCGCTACATGGTATTAATGGATCAATTTTTATGTATGGATAAACAGGTAGTGGTAAAACTTTTTCAATGCTCGGTTATGGACAAAAAAAAAGCGAATAATTATAAATTAATTAACAGTAATTAAATAATAATAATAATGATATGTCGTTTGAAGAAGATTATGAGCAAGATATTTTGAATATAAAGAAAAATCAGCATAATTAGCAAAATAATGATGGAATTCTTTTAATAGCCTTGAGAGATTTATTTAACGCCATTAATGCTGTATTAATTATAAGCATAAAATATATCATTAATAATAAAATATATTATTTAACCTCTTTATTAAATATTTTTTAGGATGGATAAAGAACCTATTTACTAAAATGCGCATATTTAGAAATTTACAATGATTAAGTATTAATTTTTTTATATATTAACTTTGAAAAACATTAAAAATAAACATATATTTTCAAAAGGTATATGATTTACTTTAAAATCCTGATTAAATGCATTAGCCTATTTAAATCGGAACAAACACAAAAGATAATTTTTATTTAAAAGGAATTAAACAAATAGTAAAAAAATGATAATCTATATAAACTAATTATAATTTAATTTTTAATTTTACAAATAGGCAGTTTCTAGCAAAGAAGAGATATTTGATGTATTATAAGCTGGAGAAATAAATAGACATTATGCATCGACTAAGTATAATATTTTTTATTCAAATAATTTGAGATATATTAATTACTATTTTAATTATATAAGATTGAATCACAAAAGTTCCAGATCTCATACAGTTTTTAGAATAACAGTACAAAGTCTTACAAGTAAATTAATTAAAAAATATAGAAAAACCTAAATAGGAAAAAATAATGTAAATAATGAAGAATTATTATAATTGGTACAAGAAGAAGCCAGATAAGAATCTAAATCTGTGAAGGAAAAAGTATTAATAACATATCTTAAATATAATTTATATGATATAATTATAATAATATATTTTCATTAAAATAATATTATAATTGTAGGGAGCTTTAATTACTGAATCTGAACTAAACTTCGTAGATTTGGCTGGTTCTGAAAAGGTTAGTAATCACGAAGAACTCATAAAAGAAGAGTTAAATACTTAAGAATAATAATAAATAGTAAATTAAAGGGTGAAAGAAGGGTAACATTATAAATAACATTTTAAAATATTATTTTAATATTTAAATTAATAGATATTTATATTAATATTTTTATACAGGAAATATATTAATAAAAGTTTATTCTTTTTAACTTAAATTATACTTAACCGATCTAAAGGAAATAGTCAACATATTCCTTACAGAAATAGTCCCTTAACCAAAATATTAAAGTAAAAAATAAAAATATATAAAATTAAAATTATTAATTATCTTTATTATATTATATAACCTAAAAATTTTTAAATTTTGTTTAGGTCATCTTTAGTTGGAAATTCAAGAAATTTAATTTTATGTTGTGTTTCTCCCAGTTAAGTTCACTTTGAATAAACATTATCAACTTTAAGGTTTGGCCTTAATGCAAGGCAAATAGAAAATAGTGTTCACGTAATTTTAAAAAAAAAATTAATTTATGTCAAATTAAAATTTTTTATAAAAAAATAAATTATTTTTTTTATTATTTAGGTTAATATTTAAGCCAAAAGCAGTGAAGAAGCTTTGGGAATACTGATCAGTGGATATGAATAAAGACTAAAAGATTTATTAGAAACTAAAGAAATGGATAAATAAAAAATCATGTTTTTAAAAAAATAAATAAGAGTTCTTTTTGATGAAAGATAAAACTTCAAACATTAAAAAATATAGTATGAAAAAGATTTTGAAAATATTAAAAATAATTAATAGATAAAACAGTATTTTTTATAAAACATAATGGGTCCTGGGGTTTAATAATTACCCAGATAATATGGCTAAAATGATGATCATTAAGAAAATAATAGTAATGAATATTAAAGTTTGTTTGGAAATCAAAATAAGGAATAATAAAAATAATTTAATGTTCCTCAAACTTTGTAAAATTTACAATATCTTTACGATGAAAAGTAGAAAAAAGCTAAATACAAATATCCAGATTTATTGGAAATGAAAGCTGATAATGTAGCTCATTTAGACGATATTGGACATGTATTTTTAACCAATAACAACAAAGTAATATAATTATATTATATTTAAAGATATAAAATATAAATAATTAAGTAAAAATACATATATATTTTAAATAAATTGTTAATTTTTAAATCTAATTACTAACTATATCAATTCTTAAATATCAAAGGTCATTGATGATAAATTAAAAATAACTAAAATAAACTGGTAAGAATTAATTTTTGACTCATAAGGAAAATATGCGTACCAAGCTTTTTTATAAGCCAAAAATAAAAGTGATAACTATTAAAAAGGATTTTATTTATTATCTGAAAAATCTTAGGAATTTGTTTAAATAGTTTAGGATCAAATAAATTTAATAAACTAAGATTAAAATAAATAAAATGAAGATTAGTTGGAATAATTAGATTAATTAAATGAATAATATGAACAATGTATGGTTGAAATTAAAAACTAATATTAGTAATAAATTAAAAATATCCACAGTTCATATTAATAGTATTTGAACGAATTAGTTACTGAAAATAAAAATTAAAAGATGTAAATTGATTTACTATGCTCATTTTAAGGTGGAAATTTACTTGATAAATCTGAGTAATTAATTAACTACTATATATTTTTTTTACTATTATATATATATGATTTTATATCTGGCTTAATTATTTATTTATTATTTTAATATTCTAGACTTTTAGAATTAGAAGAAAAATTAGAATCTGTGTTAAAAAAAGTTAGAGAAGAAAGAATAAAAAGAATTTATGAAGATTAGATTATAACTCTATAAAAATAAATAGGGTAATCTACAACTATAAATGGATTTGTCTAAGAAATCGAAAAATTAACCGAAAAACATCAAATTTATGTTAGATAGCTTGAAGATTAATATGAAAAATATTTTAATGTGGGTCAAAAACTTAACTTGTAATCAGTGATTGTCCCAGAAAATTTTGACGATTTTTTAAACAATATTAAAACCGAACATTAAAATTAATAACTCAACAATTAGCAAGCTTATGAGAATTTATTAAATTATTTACAAAATCATGGATAAGATATGAGTTAATGTAAAATAATGGCAGAGAATGCGGATAAAGAAAATAAAGGATATGATCTAGAGCAACTTAAAAGTGATATTATTTCATAAATATTCTAAAAAAATGAAGAATTTATTATAGACCAAGCTATTGATAAATAAAAAATTGAAAAATAGTAGGAATTTATTACCAAATAACTTTAATAATAATTCTTTTAATTAAAAAATTTCGACCAATCATCTTCAAACTCACTATTTTAAAACAAAAATCATAAAAATGTGGACCAAACTGTGGATACTTCATAAAATAATATTAGTAGTAAATATAAGTAAAATAATAACAGTAGTATGTCAAATTTTAGAGTCTCCTAAGATTATTTCAATCCCAGCCAAAATTAAAGCCAATAATAATTTTAACTATAAAATAATTAATAAGCTCAATAATATTAGAATTAAGATTCTTCTGTTAATATTACTTAAATGGTTTAATAATTAAATGACGAATCTTAACATGATTAAAGTTATTTACAAGAAATTTAATAATATTAACAAAATTTATTTAATTAAAAAAAAAATAATGATTATATTTTAGATAATAATTTTGATGAAGAAATGGACTATTAATAGTTTGGTAAAAATTAATTTTATTATTAAAGTATTATTACTAATATATTATAGAGAAAATTTATTTAAATATTTAAATTAATTTAGAGGAATAAGAGTAAGAATAATTCAAAGAATAAGATGTTTTTTAAAATGAGTTTGATATAAATTTCAATTTAAATTAAATTGATTAGATCACTATGAAAAATATACAAGATTTATAAGAAAAAACTAATACTAAATCTGCATTAACACCATAAAAAAAAAATAACAGACAACATGCAATGAATATATTAAATTCTAAAGAAAAGCAAAAGGTTAAATAATGTTCAATTTTAAATAATTTTGTAAACAATTCAGGTGCTAAATAAATTAATATATTCTAACAACAATCCAAATCTAAAACAAGAGCGGACAGTTTAGATTAAAATAAACAAAAATCAAATAAAAAAAGTTTAACTTCAAGTATTACCAATTTTAATTAAAAGACTTAAAACTCAGCTTAAAAGTAAAAAATTTTTAATCATTTTACCTAAAAAAATACAATAATTTTTTTATTATAATAAAAGGAAAGATGGTTCAAATAAAAAAAGCGCCTCTAAAAATGCAAAATAAAGAAGTGTTTCTTCTTATATCGGAAACAATAATTATATTGGCTAAAGTAATACTATAGATGTAACTATGCATAATAAACAATAATAACAATAATAATAAAATAATAAATTCATGAGTAATACTATCGATAATGAATCATTAAGTATGTCTTAAATAAATTTAGAAAGATCTCCTTTATAAGTGAAAAATATGAATAAAATGCAAGATTTAAATAGTAGTTTGTCTAATAAATAATAACAGTTATAAATTTAGGAATTGATGAGGTAAAGTTAAAATAAATAAAACTTTGATTAATCTCATAATTAATTTAGTGAGTATCTAGAAATAAGTAATTAAAAATAAAAAAGATTATTAAATACCGCTCAGTAAAAAAGTTCATTTAAAAATCTGTTCAATATTAATAATAATTCCCAAGAAAATTTGCAAAATTTTTCGGATTAGTCTTCTTTGAGATAAAAATAAAGCATTAAAAACCTTTAAATATAAAATTAAAACACCTTATAAGATTGTATGAATAACTTAATAAATTCAAGCGGCAATAATATAGGATAAAGAAAAATTCAAGCTTAAAATACCTATTAATAAAATTAAAATTTGCTTATGAGTTCCCCTAAAAATAATAATAATTCCAATAAAAAGCTGGTTAATTAGTATAATAATTTAAAGGACCAGTAAAATTTATTACTAAAATCTTCATAGTAAAAAAATAAGAATATGAATCCTAATTATCTAGAAAGAAATTTAAGCCATAATAAAAATGCAATTAATAATAGTAACAATGTTTAAGTATTTGTTTAAAATAAAAGATACTAAAATATGAATAGTTCTTCTAAAAAATAACATTAATAATAATTATCATAATAATCGATTTAAAAATAATTTGTTAATAAATCGTTGGAATTAAACCACGTCCCAAAAACCATTGGACTGAATCTCTAAAACCTTAATTTTAACTAAGAATGATATTTTATTATATATTATATATTACAATGATGTATATTTATTTATTTTTATAATCTTATAAATTATTTATTATTAATATAAATTAAAAAGTTAAAAATTATGAACATTTTATAGTGATTATATATAATGTTAGTTTTTTGAATTTTTATATAAATAAATTGAATAAATCTATTTGTGGTAAATTTTATAAATATTTAAATGGTTTTTTCATTATAGATTTTATAGTGACAAAATAAATTATTTAATTTTTGAATAATTCAATTTTAATTTTCCATATTTTTGGGTATTTTATTTTTTTATTTATCTAAATTTATTTAACTATTCTCTTTACTTCTCTAAAAAAAATACAAATGCCTTGGCCTCAAAGAACTTCTTATTTATTTTTGGCTTATTAATTTTTCCTTGTCTATTTCATCTTCTTCAATATCACAATAAAAAGAATCTTCGTCATAGACATTTAAATATCCAGTTTATTAATTTTCTTGTTAAAAATATTTTTGTTATAATTAACAATAAAATTCATTTATTTAATTTTACCCATTAACTATTTATATTCTTAGTTCACATCTGATTATTATCGGTATTATTATATGATTTTATTTTTTTATTTTATTTGCTATTATTCCGATTCACTTAAACTTTTATTATCTTCTGAATAATTAGAAAATATTTTAAATTTAGAATATGATTAAGAACTATCTTAACTTTTTAAGTTTCCAATACATATATTTTGATTCTGATTATCGAAAAATTTTTGATCATCTGAAGGAATAATAATATCTTCTACATCACTTTAATTTTTAAGATAAAGTATTTATTAAAATGTTTTTACCAAAATAATAAGATTAAAAAAATATAATTACTTGAAGAATTTAAAATTGCTAAATTTTAAATTTATGCATAAACTACTAATAAAAGGAATTTCTGCTTTGTTAATAAAAGAATCATCTATCGCCAACTAAGGTATTATTTTTAATGCTTTACTTTTTGATAAAAATGAAGTCGCTTAATTTTTAATAATCCAAAAGAAAGGCTGTAAATGACTCATTTTAAGTGGAAAAATTGGTAAAATCCAAAATGTTGTATTACTTTAATTTGATAAATTCTCTGTATTTTCTTAATCTGTACTACTTTATTCTTTTTTGTAAGTTTTACTTTATTTATAAATATAATTATTAAACTTTAAACTTATTTATAAATTGGAAGGTAATAATTAAAAATAATCATAGCTTTTAATTACTCTGAGGTTTCTTGGGTTTAATAATTCAAAGAATTTGGAGTTTACCTACTTTAGTTTGTTATTTATCTTGAATAATAATATGAAATTAAATCATTTTCTATATTTTAATTCTATATATAACTATTACAATTCTAATTTTCCAATAAACTATTACTAAAGTTTCTGTAAGGTAAGAAAGATTATTAATTTTAATAAGCATATGTCTTAATTACTAATTTTATAATAGAATCTTAATTTAAATAATATATATGTTTCTTATGGTAATTTTTTAATCCCATTTCAGTTAAAATACTATATCTTGTAATGTACTCAAAATACTAATCAAAATGATTAAACTGTGTTAATTTAAGCGCACAGAAATTTTATTTACTTTTATTTAAATGTATGAAACCAGAGTATTTAAATGATTAAAAATTATCCGTTTTTTTTACAAATTACTTTCCCTTCAAATCCAATTCAGGAACCTAAAAAAAAATATAAAAAAATATTAAATAAACATTGAAAGTATTTAATTAAAATATTATTATACTTACCAAAATCGAAGAATTTATATCAATAAAATTATTAATTGAATTGAATTTTTAAATTTCTTTTATTTGCTATATAATTTAGTTTTTACTTAAATTTTTATCTTCATAATTATAAATATTTTTATTAGAATAATCTATAATTTTATAAAAATCCTATGAAATTATATAGCTTAGTCCTTATTTATTAGTCTGCGAGCTATAATCAATCTAAACATTTTAGTTTTTTTTGTGAATTTTAAATTTTTCATATGTATTTTTGTATTTTTAAACAAGAGGTAACACTTTTGAGTCACACTTTACATCTATTTCTAAAAAAAAATCAGGAATATTACTAAGCTTGGTTAAAAATTCTTCTTTACTATATTTATAACTTAATTTGTCTATTTTCATTTATTAAACATATAAAGGATAAATTAGATCATATGAATTTATATTTTAAGCAATAACTAAAGCACTTTAATGATAAATTCTAGGCTTTAAATCCGGATCGGAGATATAACTCATTTATGTCCTTAAAATAAAATAAAATAATATAAATATAATAATCTATTTAATATATACATTATTTTAATATTATTATTATTTAAAGTTTTTTGCTTTTATAATTTTAGTATTTTATTAATATTAATTTATTATATTTTACAATATACAATCTTGCAAGTTTAACTTATTAATGTTTGGATTTAGTAACTCTTCTATAGCATATTGATTTTATAGTATTGTAGCAAATATTAACGGGGTTATCCCTATTTAGTCTGATTAATTTAAATTGTAATAAAATAGTTGTTTTCCTTCCAATAAAATTTTAAGTTAACTTATTTTATTTTCTAAAATATATTTATATAAAATATAATCCTCTTCATGTTCAGGTGGTATCATTACACCATATAAATATAATTTAATTTATTCGCAAATATTTTAAAAATATGGTATTTATCCGCCAATTTACAATAATTATGGGTTAATTAAAAAATCATTGCTAATTTATAAATTTTCTTACTATTCCTTTTTTGATTACTTTTTAAAAATTTATTAGCCTCTTATTTAATTATCTTTTTATTAATTCTTATTCTAAATAGTCATTGCTGGATTTTGGGCAGTTTAAATCTCTGGAATGTATAAATCTAATTTATTTTAATTTTAATTATATTATTCTGACTAATCCAATTCAAATTCTATTGATGGTTAGTGAGTTTGTTATTATTGATAATTATTTTTGTCATTATTAGTATTTTCGAACTCAAAAAGTTCATAATCGTCTATTCTGTCATTTTAAAATAATATATAAGTCTCATATTATAAAATATAAAAGTTAATAAAAAGAAATTGTAAATAAAATACTTACTGTTTCTAAGATGATCTGTTTAATACATCTCGATAAGTAAATGAATGAAAGTTTATATTATTTTTTTAAAGTTTATATTATTAATTTTTTTGCATATTTTTATATCTATTGTAATTGATAGTTTCCAATATTTCAATTTAAATTTGATTTGAACATCCATCTGGAATTTTAAAAGGTTAATCTTTTTCTTTTTACATTTAGGCCGTAAATTGATTTTTAGTATTATTTATTTTATTATAATTATCTCTTATATATTGATACAGGATTTTTAAATAAAAATTGTTATAGACAATTTCATTTAAATAAGGCCGTAGCTCTTTGAGACACTAATTTTCATTATTAAAATAAATTATTTTATCAGGTTTTTAATCAAAAATTTATTTTATTAGTGAGATCTAATTTAACAAATTTTAAAAACGAATTAAAACTTAATTTGTTTCGTTAAAATATGGAAACTATTAGTGATTGATAAAATTGAACATTTATAGATCTTTCAATAAGTAATTTTCTGCAAATTTTCTACTACTTTTTTTAATTTTTTAAAACTTATTATTAAATTTTCCACCACTTTCCTTATTAATTTGTAAAAGGTTTGAAGTACTTTTTTCAAAATTCATCTATTTATGCAAAATTTCTATTTCTTATTTCAAAAATTCTACGATACCCTCGGATAATAAACTTAAAAATCTAAAACTTATTTCCATATTTGAATAGAATTTTATTTAAACCCACTTTAATTTTAATAATATAATTTTAATTTAGTTTATATTAGAAACTTGAATGTTTATTTTTAAACTATTTTTTTGTAATTTTTATTTTCTTAAAATAATTAGAACTTTAATATTTAGAAAAATTTTCAAATTATAATTATTTAGAATATACAATTCATTTTAATAATAGTTAAATATTCTTATTTTAACATATAATTTATTTATATATTTATAAATATAATATTTAATTTATTAAATAGTAAATAACATTATTTGTATCATTTTTATATTTTTATAATTTTCCATAAATCTTCAATAGAGGCTCCATTATTGGGTCTCTCAATCGATAAACCTAGTTCAGGAGCATAAACAATTTCATTATCCTAAACATAAATAATTTGTGAATATTATGTTAAAATTTATTATATTTTATTTTATAAATTAGATAAATTATTTAATACTAAATTAATTTACTTCTTAATTTTAATCAGAGCCTAAATCAGTTATATATGCTCTGGTATTTTAAGTCGGTACATCATTTAAACCAGTATCAACAAATGTTATATCTTCTATAATTTATGTGTTTTAAGTATTATGTTTACTTTAAGGCATATCTAAAACCTCAACACCTATTAAACAAAATAAAAAATTGTATTTATTTTTAAAATATCAAGAATTATTTTTATTACCCAATTCTGGATTATCTAAATAAAATGCTAATAACTTTTAAGCTTGTATTGTTATATCCTTTTTTTAAAAAATAATAATTATTATAAAAAATTATATAAATACTAAAAAAAAATATCATTATTACTTCTATATTTAAAACTTCAGTTTAGTACCCTAAAGGACCTGTATAACTGTTAACTATCATTGAAGGTTTGCCTTTTAAACTTTTTTTTTGCACATTTTTAATTTAAATCCAAGGTATACTAATATTTAAACTAACATTTTCAACACTAAACCATACAAATCGAATATTGGTTAAATATAATGTACCAACTGGATTTCTTCCTTAACTGCCAATTGCTTATATATTTTCATATTAACTTATAATATTTTCTTTTTCAAGTATAACTATATCATTATTTTTTATTAAATCAGCAGACCCTTTTTAAATATCTCTGTAAAATAAACACTAATTAAAACTTTAATATAACTAGCTAAAAACCTTAAATATTTTAGGGGCATCTCCCAGAAGTGATCTTCAAAAATTTTTTAAGTTTTATTTTAAATATATATATATAAAATAAATAATATAAAATATTATTATTAAATGAATTATCAATTTCAATTATTACTTAAATATGAATTCAAATTTAGATGACTTAAATTTAGCTTTTATATGCAATATTTATTAATTTCCAGTTTAAGCTGAATATGAATTTTTTAAATCGATATTAGTAAAACTTTCAAATCCTAAAATAGTATTAAATATAATATTTAATATTTTTAATTTACGATATAGATTTTAATTTTTCATAAATTTTAAATTTTGATATTATATTAATATAAATATAAATAAGCATTTGCTTTTTTGTAATATATACCTATTGACAAGTTAATCCTGTAATCACTTGTTTAATACCATATAAATCTCATATTTGTTAATACTAAAGTTCCAGTTTCTCCTTCATTTCCTTTAAAATCTTCTATATGTTATTGTGACCAATATATTTTCTCTCCTTTTGTCATATCCATTTGAGATCTTGGGATATCAAATCTTAAATCTCTATACTGCCAAAATTAATTTTTTTAATCAGCCATAATTTTAATATTTAAATATTTTTATTATAAATTTATATGGAGGAAGTTTCTGTTATTTTATTAAAAAATTTATTCTATATATTATTTTTTTATTTATGTTGTGAATAAAATCAAATAAAACAATTTGAATAAAATATTATACTATAATAGTTTTATAATAACTGATATAAAGCGTATAAAAATTTATAAAATTTAGGAAAGATCGACATAATAAATTATTTCATTTTTTTATATACGTTTTATATTTGATTCATTATTCATTCATAAATTTTTGTTTTTCCAAATGTTAATAAAAATAAAGACCAATACATTATAACCTATATAAATTCATTCCAGACTAGTTAATTATTTATGCATTTTTATCCATTATGACTTTTGCATAATCTCCGTTTAATTCATAATAAAATTCTTGGCCTTTTTGATATGAGCTAAAAAATTAGTATTACAAACCATTTAAACCCTATTTTGTATGAAAACTGACCATAAATTGTTGATTATTATAAAGATCTGGTAAATTATTTTTTAAGATTCTTTTTTCCAAACAAAATCCAAATACCAAGCAAATATTAGTCCAGTCAATGGATTTAATATTATACTAAATTAATTATCCTTAAAAAAAGTTTTTAATTTAAATAATATTTTATATAATTTATAATTTATTTACCCTTCTTTATTATACAACCCGTATTTAATTTTAGTTTATTTTTAAGAATCTATAAATCATTTTCATCATTATCGCAATAATACCATTTTAAATTTCCATCGAAATATATAAGCTAAGAAAATACCATGTTATATGAAAACTCTGAATTTTAATTAATATTTTAAGGCTTGGGGTATTCTAATTAAGTTTTTTAAAAATTCATTTAGATATATATCTATATTATACTAAAATGTACTGTGAAATAGTTTTATTGTAATACTTTTAATTTAATATTTTATCATAAATGTATTTTCTAATAAAAGTTGTTTCAAATTTTAATATAAGAATTATATATAAAAATATAAAAAAAATAACCAAATTTAATATATTTTTGAGCCTGAACATAAAATATTGATATGATATTATTTTATATTTTTAATATACTTTTTATAAATTTATTATTAATATTAATTTTTAAATTAAGAAAATATTTAATATACATAAGTTAATTTTATAAATAAAATACTATTATTTACAAAATAAATTAAATTAAATTAAAATGCAATAAATAATTATTGCCTTCGCCATCCTTTATTATCTTTTCTATTATTTTTATAATATATTTGCTAAGCTTATATATAAACTTAATAAAGTACTTATTCATATATTAGTATATAAACCCATTAATCCTCCTAAAATACCAATTGATAATATTAAAATGACTTTTAATCTTTTTAGATTGGTAATTTAATTTCCTTTAAATCTCCAATAAATCATACATGGAAATATAAAACCTAATGTTACTGCGAAAATACATCCTAATATATTAAAAGTTTTGACTATGTTTGGAAATAAAATGGCTACTAAAGTTTATATTATAAATAAAAGTATTTTAAGCATTCCCCTTACATATTTCTTTTTTCCTTTTTCAATCTTAAATTATTTTTTTATCATCATATCGATAGAAAGAAATACTGGAAAAGCCTATATAACATAATTTATTATCATAGCTATAGAATACAAAAAACTTAATGAAGGGTAATTTATATCTATTAAAATTATTGAATTCAAATTTTAACCAAACGCCATAGCCCCTAAAGTCCTGTATTTATAGACAATTAATAATTTAGATTATAATTTATAAATATATAATATTTTATTAAATTTTAAGTAAAAAAATTACCCTATTATGATTCCAATTATTGCCAAAGTGTAACAATAATTTTTCAAAACTTATTTAAATTTTTTAGGTTAATCCATCTAAAATAAAATAAGGGTAAAAATTAAAGGTGAAAACTAATTTATTTATTTAATTTTACTTTTTGTCTTATCTCTGTCAATATTCCATTTACATCATAATAAAATAAAATCAAACCGAAATGACTGAAAAATTACGTTACAGATAAATTTTTTTTCATAAAATCAGTATCAAATACGTAAATAAATATTTGGTCGCATGATAATTTTATTATTACTAAAAATACTATTAGTGTCATTAGAATTCCAAATGCGGAAAATGGACTTAATTTTTCTATTGATTTAATTTATATTGTCATTAAATAAACTATCAATATTAAGAAAATTGATATATATTCAGTTTAGTACAAGCCAGTATATTTGTGTAAAAATGGTCTTTACAAATCTGAAATACATCCTGTAAATGCAACTAATGTGAAAAAGTTATAAGCTACTGTCATAAAATCGCAAAATCTTTCCATTACTTTACCATATAATTTCCCCATGACCTAAGTCAAAGTCATATTTGCATTTTCTTGTCCATTAAGTACCTTTATTTAAAATTTATTTTATTATAAAAAATTATAAATAATTTGTTTTGTGCATTCAATTATTTATTAAAAAGTTATATATATATAATTTTTTATTTTTTTATTTATTCTTTAAATTAAAATTTTATAGGCAAATTATATCAATATAATTAAAATATTTCTACCAAACTATTTAATAAAAATGTTCAAAAACTATAAAATTTATATAATATAATTACCTTTAACATAAGTCCCCATGAACTATAGCATAAAAATCCAGATATAATTAGTAATAATATAGTTTAAATAAGCCCTAAATGCACGAAAATTAGCGGTAAAAATAAAATAGAGCTTTCCATCCCGCATTTTATAAGATTAAGACTAGTTATAAAAATATTTTTATCAAAACAATACAATATTTTTTAGGTTCTAATATTTTATCCCTATTAGTATTACAATTCGCCTCCTTCTATAAGAATCTGGTTATCTTTTTATAGAATTTATGTTTATAATTCATCAATATTATTATTATTGATAGTACCTGTTTCTACCCCATTTTAACTCTAGCTATTAATAAAGTAGCTTTAATAATACTATTAAGATTATAATTTTTACTATTCCATTATAGTCTTTTCGTATTGTTTATATATTTATTAGGCTGTTATTGTAAGAATGGGGTGTTAACTACTCTTATTTGTAGAATAATTAGAGTTTTACCACTCTTCTATATTTAAATTACTATTCAAACTTTGTACGCGTGATATTCCCTTATTGTTTTTAGTTTCATTTAATTTTATGCTATAATTTATGCCCTCTGATTCATTCACAGTACTGTTATTTGAACATAATTCTAAAAAGGAATTATTTTTAATTGTTTGGCTGTATTTTGTCATAATTTAAATATGTAGGAACTCTATTTTTTATAAAAATAATATTTTATTTTTTATTTTATTTTTATTTAATAGGTTTTTTGAACAAATTTGTTAATAATAATTAATTTTAAGAATTTTTGTTAAAACAGGTTTATAAATTTTGCGAATATTGTATATAAAATTACTGCAATTTTCAATAATTATTTATTAAAAAATAAAATTGTTGTATGAGATGATTAAATTTATCAGATTATTCTTAAGAAATTGCAATTATAAGCGTTATAATTTTTAAATAATTAGATAAAATAAAAATAATAATATTCTAATATTTTGTATCATAACTTTAAATATAATTTTTATAATTTTAAGCAAATATAAAAATTTTTTTTATAATTTTTTAAAATTAAGTCTTATTTATAAATATTTACACTATAACCTATTAAATTGAAAAAAAAATATATGTTTTTCATATATTATAATCATATATGCAGCTTAATAATATTAATAAAAAAAACTTTATCTAACAATATTAATTTTTTAAAATATACAAAAAATAACATTTAAAATTAAATAAATTTAAATATTATTCTTTATAATAAATTATCAGATTATTCATAATTATTTATATGTATTTTTTAATCAAATATATTTTTATAAAAATATTACGTTAAACATATTTTATGTAAATTTTTTAGCAAAAAAATATATTCAATGACATTCACTTAATAACTTTTTTTATTCTTAATAATATATATAAACAAGCCTTTAATTAGACTATTTTTCAAGCTTCTTTATTATTTATTATAAAAAGTTAATAAAAATAATGTTATATATTTAATTTCCAGAAATTGCAAATAAATTGCATATGGTACTCAAAAAACAAAGTAGCAAAACCAGCTAACTAAAATAAAATAAAAAAATTATAGATTAATTAAATTTAAGAAATTATAATCGTTTTTTATATTAGTAAATATTTATTCATAGAAAAGAATTATCAAACTAAATAAGAAAAATATAAAAATAAAATAAACAAACAAACAAAACATTAATTTTATTTATAAAAAGTTATTAAAATTTAGATTATTAAATTATGTCCACTTTATAACATACTTAAGATAATTTGATTTTGTTTAGTTCGGATAGCGATTCAGATAAAGAAGAAAAGCTGCCTGAAATTGTTAAAATTAAGTATAGTAATAATTCTTAAAAAAATAAATAAGTTGATTAATCAGCATATTTAGATTCAACAACATAACCTTCATATTTTATGGATAATAATAGTAAAGTAATAAATAAAAATTCTAGTAGTTAAAATTAAAGGTCAAGTTAAGATTCACTGAATAAAAATAATAATGATGTAAGATTTTCTAATAAAAATTTAATTTATTTTTATAAAAAAAAAATATATTTATTTGATAATAATTATTTAACTTAATTTTGTTTCATTTCATTTTTATAATAAGTTAAATTAAGAAAACTATACATAACTTGAGCACAAAGAGACTTAGCAAATATAAAATGATAAATAAATAATAGATTAATTAAGATAAGCGGAAATGAATTCACTTTTTTCACGGCTACGTTAATAAAGACAAATGACTAAAAAATTAGCTTATAAATAGTAAAAGTAAGAATTAAAAAAACAATAAGAATTATTTAAATAAAAGACAAATATTTAGAATTCAAAACTCAATTAATAAAGTGAAGATTTATACAAATAATTTAATTCATATCATACATCTAAAAAAAACAATAATTTTTAAACCGTAAATAAAATAAATGCAAAAGACAATGGTAGTGTTTCTGGAGAATCAGATTCAAGCGATGAAAATGAAGAAAGTGAAATTAAAGACGTTATTATTTCTTAGCAAAATTAAAATTAAAAGAAAAATAAATAATTAAATGATACAGATGAAATGATAGAGGAAGAAATTTAATAATATAGTAAGGATATTTTTTAATAAAATTCACAAATAATTTTTGATTTAGTTACTTAAAGTGATAGAAATATTGATATTCCTAGTGATTAGAAATATAATTTAAATTTCAAAGAATAAAGTGACTACGAATCCTAGAGAAATATTAAACATTTTTCAAAATAATCTACTATCGAAAAAAATATGAAATCTAAAAAAAATAGTTTAGCTATTATTTCAGATTAAAATAGGGTAGATCCAGAATAGAAAAAATTTAAATAGTAAAATAGTATAGACAAGCATTTTAATAGTATAAATATTAATTAAAAAGAAAAATAAATAGAATATAATAATAGAGATTACGATTAAGATAAATAAAATGATAACAAATAAGAAAATAATGACGAATAAAATCAAACTAGATCTAAGTCTTTTTCAAGTTTAAAAACATAAGAAATAACGAATAAAATAGATAAACCAGAAATAGTATAAGAATAAAAAAATGAAAATAACGATTTTTAGAAAGAAAAAATAAAATAAAGTAATGATGAAGATGATGATGATGATGACATAAATGAAGAAATTAATGAAGAGAGTGCAGTTTCTAAAATTTAAAATTATTAATAATAAAAAATAAAAAATATCCCAACTCCTGCAAATTTAACGCCATAAGTGAGTTAAATATAGGAAATAAAATAAAAGTATTAAAAAAATATTTAAATTGAACTAATCATTTACTATATTATATATAAAATATATACATAAGAAAAATATTTTTTATTTAAAATTTTTATATAATTATTAGGAAATGTGAAGCCTAAGTTTATAAGCCTCCTAAATAATTAGACAGTTTAAAAGGTTATTTATATAAAGTGAGTCCTATTGGTCTTGTAGGCCTGTAAAAACGATATGCAGTTTTAGAAAATAAAATTTTTACCTATTATAAAAATGAAAAATCTAAAAAGCAACTTGGCTCTTTAAATTTCAATTAGGTTAGTTGTGATATTCTGTTTTACACTGGTGAAAAAGAAAATGATAAATTTTTAAAAATAGATGTAAAAAATTCCACCAAATTTTTTATTTTTAAAAGTTATCCCAATGATTAACCCATAGAAAAATGGTATTTCACTTTATTAGAACATGTTAATTAATCTAGTGGTAATTATAATAATCTTACTAATTTACTTGGTACTAAAAGATTTTGGAGAGAAAAAAGAATTTCCAATTTTGATTTTATAAATAATACTTAAACTGGAGATTTATTACTTTTTAGAGGAAAGGGATTTATACCAAAAACATAAAGGTAATTAAAATTAGTTTAAATACTAATTAATATTAATATAAACAAAATTAATAATAATTTTATATAAAAATTTTTATTTTTATTAAATTTAGATTTTTTACTGGAGCTGAATATGATCATGTAGCTTTAATTTTAAAAAAATATGGCACAAATGATATAGTATTACTAGAAAGTACCGGAAATAACGGTGTTGGAATGATAAGTTGGAAAGGCTTTACCAAATACAGATTTTAAAGACTATATGATAAATTAGTAGTGAGACATTTAGATTATAAAAGAACAGATAAATTTTTGGATATGCTAAATAATTTTATACAATTTTCTGTTAAAAAAAAATACAAATTTGGGCTATCACATTTAGTTGCAAAAAAAGCGAAAAAAAATGAAGAAAGTTTAGATAATTCAAAAAGAACATTTTTTTGTTCAGAATTAATAGCAAGTGCTTATAAATTGCTAGGACTTTTACCTGAAAATATAAGTTCTAGTTATTATTGGCCAGGTTCATTTTCTTCTTGTAAAGAATTGCCTTTATAAAATGGAGCAAAATTATCTGAAGAATATTTGATAGATTTTTCAATCTAACCTGACATGCTAGAAGAACCACCAAGTCCAGTCAGAAAAAGATTATAATTAGAAGAAGAAAAAATGAAAAAAAAGAAAAAATAAAATAAAAAAAGCAAAAATTCTGAAAATAAATATGTAGTTAATTGATAAAATAATCAAAACTGGTTTTTATAAGCCAAAATAATTTAATATCACAGTATAATATATAATATTTATAATATGTTTATTAATACATTTTTTTATAAAATATTAATATTATAGTTTACTTAATATATATTTATATATAATTTATAATATTGTATATTTTATTTTTTAATTAATACAGTTTTTTTTCAAATTCTGAAAAGAAAAAAAACAAACTTTTAATATAATTTTTTTTTATTTATTGACCAATTTGATAAGTTATCTATATAATTATTTTTCAGAGGCATTTTTAAAATTAAATTACATATATTTTATATTCAGAAATAATTATCAAAAACAATAATAAATTAAATTTCAATATAAGACAATTTTTTAAATCTATATATAGAAAAAAAAAATCAAAATTCATAATCGGAAAATAACTGAATTACAACTTTTTTTACGAGCAAAATTATTATATAAAAATTTATACTTTTTTGCAAATAAATTTTTTTTATTTATTATTTATAAAATTAAGACATGATTAAAAGAAGATGAAAAATAAATGAATATTTATTCTATATTTTATATATAATTATATAAAAAATATTTTTTTAATTTTTTATATTGGTATTTTTGTATAATTAAGCTGTATATTATTTTTTTTATAAAAATATTATATTAATTAGTTTCATTTATATTTAAATTTTATTTAAATAATTTTGTTATAAATAAATTACATATTTCTTAAGATTATTATTTGCTTTAATATTTTATTCATTATGAATATAATAAGTATCTTTATAATTCAATTATTAATTATTGTTTATATATTATATTTATACAGGGAATAAGAATCTTAAAAGAGGTTTTTCAAGAAAAAAGATTTGTTTCATTTTGTTAGCGATTAATTATGGGGATTATAATTTATCATATAACATTAAATATCTATAAGAAAATTTAATTGATAATAATTTAATTATCATTTTCTTAACCTAGCTGAGTTAATTAGATATTTAGCTTTATATTAGATGAAAATATTGGACAAATCTTTATTTCTTTCAAAATAGTCTTTTTATTTATTTAAAATAATTTTTTTTATTTATTTTAATTATTAATTTGATAAATTTAATTGTAATTAATTTTGAATTTGTCTTTTTGAATTACATATTAATTAATTATTTTTAATTTAAGTTAAAACCATTATAATTATTTTTTTTTATTACATTAATTTTGTTTATAAAATATACTATAATTCAGCAATTCTAGTTTATAAATTAAGTAGAAAAAACAAAAAATAATTTTTTATAAAAAATATTAATAGTTTAAGTAAATAACTTTCATAGAATGGATAGTGATATAAGTGATGAAGAAATAAACATTATTGATATAGAAGATAAAGACTATTAAAAGAGGAAAATTGACATAGATGAAGTTATTTAAAATAATTAATAATTCTCAAACAAGTTAAATTATTATTTACTTTAAATAGCCATTTATTTTATTAATATTAATACAATTTATAAAAAAGACCATAAAAATTTAGATGTTAGTATTGTGGTGTTTAGGGATATACATCAGTTGATAAATATAATTCATTAATGTCTTATTTACTTATTTTATTAACTCTTATAATATTTGGGTTAAGTTTTTTAGGACCCATTCCAATACTAATTGTTTATTTTTCCACTAAAACTTATAGACATAAGTAATTATATAAATAAATTAAATCACACTCTTCTTCAATTAAATAATTTATTTTAAATTAAATTATATAGATGTAGCTGTTGCACAAAAACTATAGGTCACGATAGTAAAATGATTTCTATTATTCCATTTTAAAATTAGGTATAAATAAGGATAATATTTAAAAATAAATTTAATATTTTATAAAAAAATTTGAATATGAAATTTATAAATTATTTTAATTATTTAGATCCTTACTTTAAAAATTGGTGAATTAGGACTTATCACTAAAAAAAGCACAATTTTGAATATAATATTTATAATATTAATAATACTATCTGTGCATTTTTAATTTGGGTAAATTTATAAAGACTTACTTCTATCGACACCTGATGAAGAAATATTAAGTATTCTTTTTTAAAATATTAATAATTTTTTAATTTTATATATATATTAATATTTAATAGTACCTAGTAATGATTCTTGGAAATAATTTTTGAACAAATGCGGCTATAATAAAGACAAAGCTAAATGCTAAAATTATGCATTGGACAAATACTATTAAAATTGGGAGGGGTATATTATAAGAGTAAAAGATGAATCTTAAAAAGGATATTTTTAATCATATTATCATGGCATTATTTTAGATATTTAAATGGATCCATAGGAGAAATAAAATTAAATAGATTTAAAATTAACACTGGATATTAATAAAACTTAATAATATTATGATATAATAGAGCAATTAGAATCAGGTTAGTTAATATAATTTTCAGGTATATTTAAAGGAATAGGAGATTTTGATAGGCCAAGACATTTTCATGGTAAAGAAATAAAAATTTTAAACAAACATAAAGATATTAAACCTAAACTAGATAAAAAATCTAGATATAATTAAGAAAAGGATATTAAATAAAGTAATTGATTTATAATTTAAATTTAAATAATGTAAATAAATATAGTTAGTTATATATAACAAATAAATGATAGTTTTATAATCCAAGTATATATAAATTTAACAAAAAAAAATATTTAATTAATTATTATTGATATTTAACATTTTACTGTTAATTTTTAATATAAAGTACTTATAAATAAAAGACTATTACAAATATTTAAATTTGCATTTTTATCCATAAATTATTTAAATTTATAACTAATATTCAATACAATGATCATTATTATTCTACATAAAATTAAAAATCTTGTACAACTAAATATTATTACTTTTTTATTTTTACAATACATAATTATTTATTTTATACTATTTTAAAACTTCTTAGCAAAAGTTTTATTTTCATTCCATATCTACTATTATAACTTTACCATGATAATCACAATGCCCACTATGCGGATGATGTAATTAATTATCAACCAGATAGTCAAAATGACCTTTATGATAAACTCTTTCATGGCCACAATTTTCGTCGTGTATATGTTTATATTATATGGTATCTTTGCATAAACATTTTTTTTGAATTTCTTTTTCATCTTATTAATTATCACATTTTTCGACTTGAATCACTTCTGTTTCTTTTTCCTTTTGTTCTTCATTGACTTAAACTTAATTTTATTTTTATAGCTTATATTATTATTGAGGTTATATTTATCTCTATGTATTTTGTTATTATTATTGTTATTCTTCCTGTTAAATCAGCACGTTCTTACCAACAACTAATTATATTTTTTTTTATTTTAAAGGAGCAAAAGTTTAATTACTATTATTTTCATTTTATAGATTATTATTTTCTTATTTCTACTCGCAACAACTTTTAATGTCTGGCTTTTATATTGTATCTTATATTAATTATTAATTACTATTATTTTTGGCCTCATTATTTTAAATATTATTGCAACATTTTTTACTTTCGTTTAGTTATTCTAAATTATTATTTTCTTTATTTATATTTACAATACCTTCCTAAATTGTTGGTGTTTCTTACATATTATTTACATTTTTTTATTCTTTTTCATCCCCTATACAACAAGAAGGTTTATCACTATCATCTTTTATATGACTGCTACAACAACCTTTATCTTTACTAGAATTTTATTTATTATTTTATTAATTTGAGTAACCTTTATATGAATTCGGGGCACAAGTAGAACAAATTAAGGCATTGCAAACGGAACCATCTAATAAATTTACTCCGGGGAATTTTTACTCTATTAAATCAAGTTTTTTAGAAAAATCTTAAAAACTGTTATGTGTTACCTAAAATAAAAATAAAAAAATTTATAAAAAAAATTAAAAATCTTTAAAAATTTTATATTTTGTAACCTCACTAACTGCCAAGCATGAATCGGCCTTTTATTCATCTTAAGGTTTTATATCATGAATTTCAATTTTTCCAGTGTTTTTATTAAAATGATACAAATATCCTTTAAATAAAATATCAACATGGTCTTCATGAAGTAATGAAATTTTCTAGTCCGAAAAAAATGCTTTAAGTTCATCAAAACCTTTGTCTTTTCTGTCTGTCATCATTTGATTCTTTTTTTCTTTTTCATTTTTTTTTTAAATCTATTTATTATTTATGTTTATTTTACTACTTTTATCTTTTTCTTTTTATTATTGCTGTTAAGATAATTATTCATCATTTCCTGTTAAATTTTAAAAAATATGAAAAAAATAAATATTTATACTGAATTTTTTTAAAATTAGTTAAATACTACTTTCTGATGCGCTATCTGCTTTGTTTTTTTTTTCATTACTATCATTTGAGCTATTTTCATATTAATTTTTTTCGGATTAAGAACTATAACTCTCTCTAATATCCTAACTTTAATCCATATCTTCATTAGATTTCCTATTTCTTCTTCGCTTTTTGCCTAAATGTTCAGCATTGTAATGTTTATTTAAGCTACATTTATAAAAATATTGTTTTTCACAATTATCTTCCTCGCATTTATAAGTAGTTCTTTCATCCTGATTAAATTTAATAGTTTTTTACTATATTTATATAATTTTTATTAATAAATATTTACATTTTTTTTATGAACTAACATATGCTATTTCAAATTGGTGCTTGTTGTAAACTTTTTCTTACATATTTTACATGCAAAATTTTTTTCATTCCTATGAACTTTTTCATGCCTTTTTAAATTTGATACCTTTTTTAAAAACAAATTTTTATATTAGATTAATTTATATTAATTATTCAAATCGTACTTAAGTAAAAGATTTTTAGCATTCAGTTTCAGAACAAACATATGGCCTTTCACCATTATGAATACGCTAATGCTTCTACAAAGATGAATTTTAAGTAAACTATTTTTCACAGTCAGCTTCCTCGCTTTAGTTAAATTTTACAAAGTTAAATAATTTTAATAGCCTTTTAATTTAAATATAAAAATAAAAATAAATAGTTTATTTACCATTTATAAGGTCTTTCTCCAGAATGAATATAACCATGCTCTTTAAGTTACCTTTTATCCTAAAGATTAATTTACTTTAATTTTAATTAAAAAAAGATTTTTTTACTTTAAATTATTTCTGGCAGTCCTTGTATGAGCACTTATATTTTTTTCCATTTATGGTTAAAATAAAATCTGTATTTTATTTTTTAACATCAGATTAGCTGCTTTCTTATTATTTTTATTATTCTTTGTCTGTATTTTAATAATTTTCTTATAAAAAACTATTAATTTTATGATGATCTTCTTAGGTTAATACCAACTCCCTTTAATTTGTCTAAATTTTTTAGTTCGAAAAGTAATTATTATTGTTATTTTATTTATTTGGCTATTATTACTTTTAATTTATTATTAATTTATCATATTTAATACTATTACCCAAATTTTAAAAATTTTACTAATTTTATTGCTGGTTTTCTTACCTATGATTAACGTCATCATCTTTTTTGTAGGGTATGTCAGAAATAAACTACAAATTATCGCCATTATTTGCATTAAATTATTATTAAACATTTAAACTTCCTATTTAATATTGTTAATCATTAACAAAATTGTGTTATCCGGGAACAACTTATATTTAATTATTATTAATTTTTTCACTTTGTTGTTAATTTTCATTTATTAGTTCAAATTAAAGCTAAGGATAAAATTAATTAGAATATTAATGAATATCAATATTTTCTGGATCTAGTTCAAATTTAATTTCCATTTGTTAATTTTATTAGTTCTGATATTATCTTTACCCATTATTATATTATATTTAAGAATTATGTTATTATTGATTGATATAGTTTTCCTCATCATCCTAAAGGTTAAATGAGTTTTCCTATTAATAGAATGAATCCATAGTTATATAATTATGTCAAAATTTATATAAAATGTTAGAAATAACTATTTTTATTTTTTATTTTTATTTATATTAATAGTAGTATATTTAATTTTTGTTTTATTTACGATACTTAATTCTTTATTATACAATTAGAACTACAATATTTACACAGCATTGTGTAATATTTTTAATTAAATCAAGTAATCATTTTTTCATAATTGTTAAGAATATTTTGTATAATCAATTTAAAATATATTTATTTTAATTCATCATATTATTCACAACTAATATATTTAAAAATGAATTATGAATTTTAAATAATTATTCCTATATTTAAATAATTACTACTAATAATATTTTTGTATTTCTAATAGAATAGTTTGTATAGAAATATTTATATTATAATATATTGATATTTTAAATTAAATAAATTGATAATATTAATTTAAATAAAATATTATTAGATAATTTAATGATATATTTGTATATGAATATATTTTTTGTTTCAAGTTTAGTTTGAAGCCTAAATTAAAACATAAATAATGTAATTTAAATAATAAATAATTTATTTAAAAAAAATAAAAAAAAAAATGAAAAACTAGTTAATTTGATAAGATATAATTCATAGTATTCACCAAACAAATGTAAATAAAATAATTTTTATATTAAATTAATACTTATAAAAGTATAAATGGCACCTTCCAGAAGCGTTGCAAAGTTATTTTGTGAAGTTTCACCTTAATTTCTGAAAATTTTAAAGAATATTATTTTCTAAAACCAGGGGCCTAAAAAAAAACATGACTGATCGCTTATCATTTATCAATATTTGAATAAGTTTCATATTCATTGTTACATTTATAACAATTAAAAACTATATATATATTCATTTAATAAAAAAAACTAATTTAAATTAATTTACTAGTTGATGATCTATTGAAAAGAAAATGATTTGTATATAAATACAAATTAATATTATAAATAATGTTAAAAAGTTCTTTAATCTTTCCAAATAATTAGTCTACTAATAATATAAAGATAATTTAATAGTCGTGTAGATATAAAAAAATAGAAAATAATAATTTGAAATATATAAAATTAAACTTATTAATTAATACTATTTATATTATAATATTTTATTCAATGTACATTATAAGTAAAGTATTTTAAAAATAATATTTTTTATCTTAAATATTATACTTAAAAATATATTTATATCATATATTAAATTGTAAAAATGGTTAAGTTATATATTCACAAATAAATATCAATACTATTTATATTTAATGAAATTTTATACTCCACAATTTTATATTGATAAAAAATTATCATTCAAATCATTCATTTTAATTTTATTATAATTTTATATATTAACAAAATTATTTGGGAATTTCTAGTAACTACTCCAAAAATTTTTTTTTTTATGAGTACTAATATTTTTTTTGGTGATTGGTTTTTAAATTTTATATTAAGTTCTTATTTTTAATTTTATTTTATTATTATAATTTGATAACTTAAACTGGCATAATTTTTTCTTAGTTTTAATTATAACTAAAAGGAAATAAGTTATTAAATTTATTTAATAAATTTTCTTATTATCCTAAATTTAATTCATCATTTTATTATTTTTCTTATATGTTATTCTTCTAAATCTTTCTATTTTGGTCAGAACTATGCCTGATTAAATTTATATTATTTTTATTTTTTTTTTTTATTTTTTAAAATTTGGTTCGAAAAAAGTTGTGGTTTAGTTATTGATTTTTCCATTTCATATATGCCATTTTATCTAGATTAAACAAGTTATTATTTTTCTTAATTTTTAATCTCTATAATTCTCATACCTTTTTATGAAATTGACCCAATTTTATGCCTTAACAAAATATGAGAATCTTCTCTTCCTTTTTATAATAATTAAATTGATTATTGTTAAAAAAATTTTTAAATAATATAAAAAAAAATTTTAAATAAAATAAAAAAAAATTTTAAATAAAATAAAAAAAATTTTAAATAAAATGAAAAAAATTGTACTATTTATGTTGTCAGTCGAATTACTAAGATTTGTATTATTTAGTATTTCTTATTTTTTATCATATGATATAACATGGGCATTATTCTGTCGAATTAAACATTTATCATAATCTAAATTCTTTTCTTCAAATTTGGAATTTTTTATTTTCAAAGAATTTAAATCTATCTTTAAAATTTTTTGTTCATTTTTCAATTTTATTAACCCTATTTATTTCAGCTTTTTATACTTTTTTTAAGGTATATTATTTTATTTATTCGTATCATTTTAAAGCTCTAATCCTTAATTTATCAATTCTTTATTATATTCATTTGACAGTATGTTCTAATTTTAATTTTAAATTAATATAAAACCAATTAAAACAAAAATGATAATTTTTTTTGTTTACATCGGAACCCTATTATTGTTCGAATTCATATTTTTCAACATATCTTATTAAATTTACTTATTTATAACTCTATTATTTTCTTAAGATGCTAAATAAAATATAAAAATTATATTTATTAAATATAAATAACTTTTTTAAAAATATTTAAAATTAATTACATTAATAAGATTCTTCAGTTGATTCATGATAATTATTATTCTAGTAAGATTCAATGATTAGGCTATATTATTTTCCTATTGTTGGACTTAGTTCTTCGTTATCCTCCTGTAATTCTTCGACTAAGTTAACAAAAATTAGAAATATAACAAAAACATAAAATAATTTTATTTTTATAAACAAATAAAATATATTTAAATAAAAAAATTTTACTTTAAGGTAATTTTTATATAATTTTTTAGAATTTAATTTTCCTATTATTAGCCATTTCTTTTAGAAGATTTTCAACTTCATTTAAATTATCAAAAAAATATCTTAATAGAATTTATCTTCATTATCGAAATTTTAAGTTTAAAAATGGATTTTATTTATACTACTAAATGAAAGGTCATTTTCTTATAATTATTTATTCTAATCTTCGATAGTATTTTGCATAAAATTATGTTAATTACTAATTAAAATATAACCATTCTAACTTTATTATAATTCTTCTATTTTGTTATTTTTGTAATATTAAATCATTTTTGTTTAAAATTTTTGTTTTTTTTTAGAAATTTAATATATACGTATTATAAAATATTATAATTTATTAAATAAATTTCTTATAATAATTTTATTAAATATGCTATGCTAATTAAATTTAACTATATATTTTTGATAAAGTTTTAATTTAAATAATAATAATAATCATCATAATAATAATAATCATCATAATAATAATAATCATCATAATAATAATAATCATCATAATAATAATAATCATCAATAATAATAATAATAATAATCATCATAATAATAATAATCATCATAATAATAATAAAAATACAAATCATACACTAAAAAATAAAAATGAAATCGTTTTAAATCTTAAATTTATTTAAATGATTATTAACTATTTTATGTTCTATATATACAGTATTTTATTTATAAATATAAGTTTTTATTAAATTATATACTAAATAATAATTTTTTATTTAATAAAAAAAGCTTTAATTTTTATATTTTAAAAATGATAATCAAATTTTTAAACCTTTTAATTATTTCAATATAGCTTGCTATTCTTTTTAATCCATTTAATTTATTAATTTTAAAATGGATTTTGAATCCTAATTTTATTTTGCTTGTTTAATCTAAAATTTTTAATTTTTAATTTAGTCTTGTTTATATGTTTATTACTCATTTAAATTATCTTTACATATATTTTATTTCTATATCCTTCTATGCCTATTATTTTCTTGATGTTCTTTAAGTTTTTCCTTTTGAAAATAAAAAAAATATGATATTACAATCTGTATTAATTCTATTTTATTTGGAATATATTTTAAAAAAAACTAATTACTGTTTATTAAACATCTTAATTCAAACCATATTCATTTAATGATAATTATTAAATCTGATGAATGGGCTAATTTTTTATAAATGGCTAGTTTAAGCTTGATTAATTATTTAGTTATCTATTATTTAAATCTTTGTCTTTTTACTCATCAATGTCATAGGTTATCATCATACAAGTTCCTCTAGTATATTAATAAATAAAATCATAATAAATATATATAAGTAAAAATTATTAATAATTATATTACAAATCTTCAATTTCATAATTAAATATTCCATAAGACATCTTTAATAATAACTGTTTAATATATATTTAAATATTATTTATTTATAAATTAGTAATTTAAAATTAGATTATTTTTTCTTTTATTATTGCACTATTATTATTTTTTTATAATTATTATAATAATTAAATTTTTTATTCTTAAGTAAGTCTATAAATAAATTATAAAAAAAATAATAATATTTATCATAATTTGATTCCAATTTAGATAAATATTAGTCATGAATATATATATTTCTTTGATTTAATAATATAAAAATTGATTTTATTTTATTAAAAATAATGTTTTAATTGTAATCTATGTTAGTTATATAATAAACCATTTTTATTAAAATAAACTTTTAGAATAAATCTTGCTATAAGTTTATAATTTATTTATTTGAGGAATATATTTTTTAATTGAAATAAATACATTCACAATAATATGCTTTAAGTATAATAGCAATAATTTACATGTAAATATTAAAATACCCCTATAAAATTTAATAACTTTGTGAAAAAATTAAGAATATTAGATAAAGCAGAAGAAGTAATTAAAAATAAAAACAAAAACAACCAAACATAATTCAAAATAATTAATTGTAAAAAAATAAAAAAATAAAAATTTTATAGTTGTAATTATACTATATATTTGAATGGAGGAAGAATTAGATTAGTATCCCGAATTTTTAGAAAATGCAGATATTTTAGATAATTAATATAAAATTATTCACACAATAGGAGAAGGAAGATATGCAAAGTAAACTTATTTTTAAATAAACTATTTTTTTTCATAATATTCTATGTTAAAATATAAATAATTAAAAAAATGATTTTAAATTTTATTTTAAAAATTAAAAAAAAAATAAAGGATATATATCAATTAAAAAAAAAGAGTAATAGTTTTCTTATTCTTTATCGGTTTATAATATTCATTTATATTTAAAATAAAATATAAAAATATTAATTGATTATTTTTTATTTTGAAGAGTAAAGATTGGCATTGAAATAGCGACTAGCATAAAGTATGCTTTCAAAATTATTAGAAGAAAATCGATTGATACAAACAGTGAATTAACATAAAATTAATAATAAGAATAAAAAGTGGAAAATTTTATAAGTGAAGTTTCAATTTTATCCAAATTATATCATAAGAATATTATTTAAATTAAAAATGTTGAATTAAAAGGCCAGCTCAAAAAACCTGATGGGAGGGTTTTCGAGGTGATGTATTATGTTATGAAGCTTGCTGATATGGGGGAATTATTTTAAATTATAGATGTTACATCTAATTTTTCTGAAAAAACGGCTCGTTATTATTTTTAATAACTCATTAGCGGTAATAATAAAATTTATTAATATATGGAATTTTTCTAGAAAACATAATATAAATGTCATAGTGAATTAACTATAATTTAGATTTTTTAAATATAAATAAAAAAATAAAAAATTATAAATGTATTTTTGATCAAATAATTTATAATAAAAGATTTTGGTATTTAATCATTTTGTCTTATTTTTAACTCATAGACTCACATATTCCTAATTTAGATCATTACTGATTAATTATGATATATTTAATTTATCAATATTGGGCCTAATTAATTCTGTTTTGATTAATTAAATAAACAACAAATTTAAATTCAATTTTAAAAATAAAAATTGAAAACAACTATATAATGATATAAAATATATATTTATAAATAGTATATTTTAATTTTTCATTTATTAATAAATATTTATTTTAGGCATAGAACTAATTCATAGTAGAAGTATTGCTCACAGGGACATAAAGCCTGAAAATATAGTTATTGACAAAAAATTTAATTTAAAAATTTGCGATTTTGGATTTTCCTGTGAAATGACAGATTCTTAAAATAATAAAAAGGTTTTCGACTCAAATATAAGCGTTGGTAGTCCAGAATATAATCCCCCTGAAATATCAAATGCTTAATATGAGTATAACAGTCATTATTTTGCTGATGAAATGGATCTTTTTTCTGCGGGAACTGTTTTATTTTTAATGGTTATGTAAAGTGGACCATTTGGAAATTCAAGTAAAACGGACCCATATTATTAAAGATTAAACAGGTAAGATAAATCTGCTTTTTGGAAAATTTTTTAATGTAACTATGACCCTAGTTAAGAATTTAAAAGTAATTTTCAAAATTAAAATTATATTATTTTATAAACCTATTAGAAAATGAATTTTTATTTTTAATTATAAAGATTTGATTGAAAAAATGCTAGCTGAAGACCCAGATCATAGATTAACATTAGAATAAATTAAATAACATGAATGGTACAATGGTAACACAATAGTATAATTTATATTTTTATTTATTAATATATATAACTTTTATAAGGAATTATCCCTACTTAAGAAGAACTTGAGTCTGAAATGAAAGAAAGAAAAAAATAGCTAATAAAAGTCAAAAATGAAGAAATACAATCTAAAAGATAAAAATTAATACAAAAAATAAGACGAATGAAATTATAAAATAATTGCACTAGTAATAATAGTAATGATAATTATACCAATAGTACCAACTATGAATATATAAAAGAGAAATTTAAATCGACAATAGATGATATAAATTAAGAGTTAAAAAGAAATTTGACGATAAAAAAAAAAATGAGCAAAGGGGTGATAGATAAATTTTAAAAGCCTAAAGTCAAAGACTTTGTAAAAAATTATAATTCATATTATAAAATCTATTAATTATAATTATTTATCTTTTAAGAATAAATAGTAGAAATAATAAGAAGAAGCTAAATTGAAAAATTTGGAAAAAGAAAATTAAAAGTTAATGGAAATTGCAAGTGGTAGTAGTTAAGCTAGTGATAAAAGTAAAAGAAATTATAAGTAATAAAAAAATAAAAAAAATTCAAATTCCTTTAGCTCTTAAGCTAGTGCTGGTAGTGCTGGATTTGTCGAATTTAATGATAATATCCATAAAAAACTATAAGTTGACTAAAAAAATGTGAATTTTAGAAATTAAGATTAATAAATAACTGAGTAATAAGCTTAAGAATCTGTTGAAAAACAATATAATGGTTACTCTTAAGAAAATTAAACACATATAGAAAAAGAGGAAATTAAATAACAACTCAGCAATTAATACAAAGACATAATAATTCAACACTTAAATGAAAAAATTTCTTAAGTTCACATTGACACTGAAAATAATGATTTAAAAAACTAAAGTGACATATTTATAAACCAATAAGATAACCTAGAAAAAATTCATAAAAATAGTTTTAATTATGAACTAAATTACCATAATAGCGATATCGACGCCAATGTTTAAATTAATAATGATGATGATACTAATAATAATTGCAATGATTAAAATGATAATAACTTATAAAAAAATAAACAAGCTTCTTAAGATTATTACTGCCAAAACTGTGGCTATAGAGAAACAACCAGAAAAAAAAACTGTAGATGTACATATAACGGAAAAAATACTCATTATAGAAATAGTATGAATAATGATTCTTATACAAGAAGATTTAATCCTAAAGATCCAGATGATTAATTTTGATCTAACTTAAATTTACTTAAGCTAAAAAATTTAAAAAATAATTTATATTAAAGATAATATTAAAAAATTTTTATAGAGAAGAAAAATGAATATTAATGTATATTTTTAATACTTCAATATGGATAATGAAATTTTTATATTATATTAGAAATACTTTAACTAAAAATATAATTTTTAACTAAAATTTGTTTATATTAAATAAATTTATAATACTAAACTAAATTATATAGTAATACACCGAAATAGTCTTAATTTATGTATTTTATTAGGTTTAATTTTAATACAGTTATTTTCTAATGTAGGAAAATATATAAATTAATACGAACCATTATAATTAAAAAATTACTGTCTTACATTTATTTTATGTAAGTGTTCATGAAATTCATAATATATTTTTAGGTATCTAAAATTGATTTAAAATTTAAATTATAGTATATTTTTTAACTTTCTCATCATTTATTTACTCGTTATAATATTTTTTTTTAGAATTTAATAAAATAAAATAAAAGACATAATTTTATTTTTCATGTAAATAATAAATATTTATTAATGTATTAATCAAGATTAAATAAATAAATGAAGTATTAAGGTTTTTTAACAACGTATTTTAGCTACATATATTAATGTCTACATTTATTAATAAAAACCATAAGTTCTTAGTAATCTCAAAATCTAAATATATGTAATTAAATATTTTAATGAAAAACAATTATTAATTATTAAATGTAATATCAGAATTTTATTTTACAGTTCATTTAGATTTTACAAATTTATCCTAAAGTTATGAAAATAGTTCCAGCATTTTTTATTAAACAATAAATAAAAAACACTAGTTATTAATAATAAAAAATAAAATAAAATAAAAATTATCCCCGATATAAAATGAATAATAATTTAAATATAAAAGAAAATTAAGACAGCTGTTTTAATTAATCTTATTAATAATCATTTTTTAATCAATCAGAGCACATTGAACTAGCTAATATAAAAGAAAGAAAAGATTCTTCATTATTAAATATTAGTTTGAATTCATAGGAAATATATGATGAATAAACAAGTGATTTAAATGTTAAAGGCGATTCTTTGTTTTCCGATGTAAAATTAAAATCAAGCCAAAATCACGGAGAACTTGAATTAAATAACGAAAAAATATTTACAAATAATTAATTGAACAACACATTTTCTAAAAGAAATTTATTGCAATAAAGTAGGAAAACTACTTTTTAAGAAATTATGTCTCCATAGTTAGAATCTAATCAGTATAAAAACGAAGACAGAAATATTTTAGAATTAAGTAATAAAAAAGACAAAGAAATATAAATAAATAAAAAATAATAAAAATAAATTACTTAAAAATTAAATGAAGGAAATTATATTTTTTAATAGAGTAATGAAAATTTGGAAAACAATTTGACATAAAACAATTCCTATAAAATTTTATCTTAAACTAATAGTAATAAAAATTTGAAAAGTAATTTTAGGATAAGTTAAACAATTAAAACTTCAAAAAGAAAAAGTATTAGTAATTAATTATTTATAATTTCCTTTACTATTTTATACTCAAATTTTTATTCATTTTAAAGAGTTCAAAATTGTTGAATAAATTTAATAATAAACTCTTGCTCAAAATTATGATAAATTAGTTAAACTGTAATTTATTTTTATAAATAAATTTAAAAATTGATAAAGAAGAAAAATATAATTTTTTTTTTTCCCTATTTTTGATCCAATTATTATAAATTAAACTTATATATTTAACCTTTTATACTTAAATAATTATTTTTAATAAAATTTATTAGTCTAACCTAAAATTTAGAGGTTTCATTTTATGCAATTTATAATTTGGATTATATTTATTTTAAGATTCAAAAAAAAGTTACTTTCTAAAATGTAAAATGTTTAAGTACTGTAGAATTTACACAAAAATCTATTTGACGCAATAAACGACTTATCCTTGAACCAATAATATTACCTTGATTTAAATTTAAAAAATTTTTAATTAAAAAACAATAAAAAACAAAATTTTTGTCTGTTAATTTGTTTTTAAAAAATAATTAAATGTCTACAAATGTTTTGGATGCTAATTCCAACAATATAACCTAATAACAAAATCAAAATTTTATTTGACTGTTGGAATTGTTTATGTATATTTTATCTTATGTTTTTAGCTACAATAAAATTAAGTTACTTTCCTTTTGAATATGAAAAGGCATAAATTTTGTATAATTAAAACGCCACTTTAATTTGTATTATCACATTTGTTGTTGATTTATTTCTCAATTTTCATACTGCTATATATAAATAAGGAGCTATATAAACAGACAAAAAAATTCTTTTTCGTAGTTATATGAAAAAGCTTATCATTAAAGATCTTTTAGGTAATTTTTTTTTTACTTTAAATTTTATGCATCATAAGATAAAATATTTTTAATATTAGTTTTACTATAGCTTTTGTTTAGAAATATGGATAAAATTTATCAAAAAAATGAAAATTAAATAATTTATTATGCAGATTTTTTTATATTCTTTAAAATTTTTCAATTAAATTACACATTTAAGCGAATCGAAAGAATATTTGTAGAAGACTAAAAAAAAGCACATATATTTCCTTTGGTATAAATATAAATTTAAGTTTTATTAATAAAAGTTTAGCTTTATAATTAATTATGATCAAATAGGTAACTTTATCAATAAATATTCTAATTTTGGCTCACTTGGTCGGATTATCTTACAATGGGTAATAATAATGATTATTTAATAAATAAATATTATAAATAAGATTTGTATTTATTCAAGTTATAATCATTAAAAATTAAATAAATTTGACAAGAATCGCTTAAATATAAATATATTTTTATAACGAAAATTAAACTTGGCTTCATGTTACTGGGTACTAAGATTCTGAGTGGGTAGATAAGTATATGTATAAATTTAACTTTATTTAAAATAGATATTAAATATACTAAATATTAAATTATAATATCTCTAACATTAAAATTTTTAGTTAATCATTATATTGGTCGGTTAGTACAATGGTATCAGTTCTACTTTACTTACCACAAACATAAATTGAAGTTATTTTTGCAATAGTATCGATGTTTTTGATGACTGGAACTTTTGGGTAAAGTTTTATATATTAGAAAATTTTTTATTATTTATAATAAATAGATATGCTTTAAATACTATTGGGATCATTGTATAAGAAATAAATAAAAAGTAAAAAAATCTTAAAACGCAAAGATAAATTGTCTATACTTTTTTTGTAAAATAAAATATTCCTGAACATCTACGAGAAAGAATAACTTAGTATTTTGATTTTATTCACAAACAAGAAGCTTCATTAAATCTAGAAGAAAATTAAGTAATTTTAAATAGTTTATCTCCATCTTTAAAAAAAGGTAATTATTTTAATATAAAAATTAAATACCAATTTTAGTTATTTTTTTTAAAATAGAGGTTATACAATTCATAAATTAGGATAATATTAAGCTATTTAAATAACTAACCAATAATTTTTCAGAATAATTTTTAAATGAAACTCTTTAAATAATAACAGAAGAAAGGTACAGTTAGGGGGAATAAATAAATATTCAATAAGATGTAATTACTTTTCTTATTTTTAAAAGTTAATATACCAATTTTGTGTGGAATATACTATTAAAGTCAAAGAAATAAAAGAATATATAGCAACTTTTTTATGCTATAATTAATTTCTAATACTTTTATTTATGTATTATTACAATAATTATTTTAATTTTTTATTCAATCTAATAATTATTTACAGAATACTTCTGTTTTATATATTTTAAATTAATTTTTTATATTAATAAAGAATGCATTGTACGCTATAGTCAAAGGATCAATATACATATAAGATAAAAAAACTCATGAAAACAAAGTGCTAAAAATATAATAATTGAAAACTGGAGACACATTTGGGGAATTATAATTTTTCACTGGTATTAAAAACCAATTTTAAATTAGCACAGAAGAAAGCTCACGAGTATTAATATTAAAAAGAAATGATTTTATTAACATACTACATAAGTATCCAAAAGACTTCGAAAAATTTTGTTATATCAGAGACTAACTTAGTTTTTCTGGTAAATTTCATTCACTTAAATATTTATTTATTAATATGATTTTAAAAATAAAAGATGAATGTGCTTTCTTTACTCACAAATGCATTCTATGTAAAGAAGAAGGTCATAGATTTTAAAATTGTAAAAAGGTTTTTTATACACCATAAATAAAACAAGTAATTTATGAGTATTATAATTTAAATGCCTCACTAAGGTCTAGCTACCCAAGAACACCTGATAGAACGTAACAAAATAATTACAATTATATTCATAAAGTAAACTTAACATATATACTTTTTATCAATTTAATTTTAATTTAGATATAGTGCCAAATTTTACAAAGAAAGTGCTTAAGAATGTGCATATTTATTATTAAATTAAAAAAATGAAGATTCGCAATTTGAAAATATATTATATGAACATTGTGATATATATGCTTAAAATTAATAAGAATATGAAAAATAAGAAATTAAATATCAATAATAAGAAATAAATGAAGAAATTAAATAAATAGAGTAAAATTATTTTTTAATTTAAATTTTAATATATCTAAATTAATTTTTAGCAATGAATTTAAAAATTTTAAAATGGGAAGAGCCAAAGGTATAAAATAATAAATTTATAATATATTTAAAAATATTAAAAAAATATGCCATTATATTTTATATTTAATTTAATTATATCAATATTCAAAGGTATGAATTAAAGTAAATTAAAGCAAATAGAAAATAATTTGATGCATGACGAATTAGAATAAAAATTTTAAAGATTAAGTTTGAAAAGAAAAACTGATATAAAAAAATTAAACTAATTGAGAGGATATCCTTAATAAAAGTAAAATATAAATACCATTAATAGTTTACAAGAAAATTGTTTATAAAAGGAGAATAGCTTAACACAAAAAAATAATAATAAATTTCTAAATTATATGCCTTAAAATACGTTCAATAATCTTTAGCATATTGAGGATTTTGAAACTGAATCTGTATCTGTATACAAATCTTAATATTAATAAAAATCTGCCTAAAATGTTCAGTAAATAAACAAAATTTATACATTTATTAATTATGGATTAAAATTAATTAATATAATTAATCTAGTATAAGTTAGGAAAATAATAATTTTTTAAATTAAAAATCAATAAATTAGCTAAATCTTGACATAAATTTATAAACAAATAATTAAAATTAACATATATAAAATGGACAATTACTTTGCAATACTAATCCTATATATCCTTAATAAATAAAAAGAGGATCTGTAAAAATAGGTACATTTAATTCATCTTTACATTTTAATCCAAATTTAGGCATAAGAGCAAATAAAGAAAGAGAATAGTCTCAGATATATCAATTGTAATCTTACCTCTAAAATCAGAATTATAATTCAAGTTTAAACATGTAGTTTAAAAATAATATAAAAGCTAATGTAACATTATATATTATATATTAATGATTTTTAAATTAAATAAATGAATACTTATTATATAAATAAATGTTAGAACAAGTTTGATTATGATATGATACTAAAAAAAAAAAGTTACGAATAGGAAATATGGGATTTTTTAAATTTCGATAAACCAAAAGACTATATAATATACTTTCCTTAATATAATATTCACACTATTGTACAATAAAATTAATTAACAGAAGAAAGCTATAAAGAAAAAAAGAAAAAAAGTACCGACTGTATGAATAAATAGTTATATAAAAAAGACAAACATATAAAAATAAATTAATATTGTTTGTCGCCTTAAGTAGAAAAATTATCAATTTTTAAAAATTAAAGTTATTAAAATTGTATAAATAATTCCCAAGTATTAAATAAATATAACTAAGATGAATCTATAACTGAATTTTCATATAACAATTTAAAATAACCGGGAAAATTATAAAAAAATTTAAGCTACAGAAGTAAATTGTATACAAATGAAAATAATTAAACTTGTTAAAATCCAAACTTTATGGATTAAAGAAAAAGTAGTGTTAATATCGAAAATAATCCCTAAAAATAATTAAATAATTAATTTTACCTAATTATTAATGATAAATGAAATTAAATAAAAGTTTAGATAAATTTCTATGAATGACAAAATATTTATTATCAAAATTGATTTTATACTATCAATTTATAAAAATTTGTTTTAATTTAGAAATTAATTACAATTGTATTACTTTATAAAAATAATTCCCTTTATTATAATTTAATATACTATTTTATAAAAAAAAATTGTTATTATATAAAAAAGAAAATGAACGAAAATAGCGAACTTAACTATACCAATGACAAAAATCAATTTAAAACAAATTTAGAAAATAGATAAAAACAAAAAAACCTTTTTAATTATCAAGATCATAAAGATCTTTAGAGCAAAATGTAAATGTTTCATTTATAAGATTAGTCAGTAATATTAGAATAATTAGATGAAAGTCAAAAAAACATATTAGAAGGTTAAAATACCGACTTTTTTTAAGATAGCTTATTTACAAAATAACAAAACTTTAATGAAAATGAAGTTTAATAAAATGATGATATAATTGAGAATGATAATATAGGATTAATTTAAATTAATGATAGTTAAAATATTATAAATACGACTTAAATGAGATAATAATTAAATTAAATAAATGAAAATTAACAATAATGTCGGGGTTCTAAAAATATAGAGGTAAAACTGATATTTTGCTTATAATAGTCGAAAAATTTAAAAAATTATTTAATATAAATTTACAAACTTTCTCATATCATACCATTTCTTATATATAAATAAAAATGTATATATATAATATTTTTTAAAGTATTACTGGGTGTTAAAAAATTAATTTTATAGTATTTATTATTAGTTTTTAGTTTTTCAAAATATTTTTATTTAAATTTAATAATAGTGTTTAATTTTTCACTAAAATTAATAATAAAATATATTAAATATAAAATTTGTCTCTCCTAATAATTTTTATAATCCCAATTTTCCAATTTAAATTTTATTTATTTTATATAACTTTTATTTTTATCATTAAAAAATACATAATATTGCATAAAAATTATAATATTTAAATTATAATTTCTTTATTTTTTTTTTAAATTTAAATAAAATAATTTTAATTTATTTGAGGCATATAAATTTTTAGACTTATGCCAGCAGTAACCTACATATTTAAATATTTTATAAAAAAAGGAATTATAAGGTAAAAGTTAAGAAGATGACCATATTAATAATAGCGTTTAGTAAGATAGTAAATAATCTTAATAAAATTCAAAATAGCTAATTTAAGAAATTAATTAAAGTGAGGATCCTTCTTCTATTTCTAATGAGTAAAATGATGAATAAAATTTTGATGATAAATAATAATAATAAAACGATACCAAGACATAAAGAAAATTAAAATAAAAAGCTAGAATAAATTATATTTAGTCATTAAATAGCAGGTCAGCTATAAATAATTCATCGTGTTAACATAATTCTGAAATGAACAAAACATGTATAAAATATCATTAATTTAAATTATTGAAATATTAAATTTGTTTTTAAAATAAAATCCGTTTTTTTCGTTTTAATTAAAATAGTACTTACATCAAGAAAAATTGGACTAATGAAAAGTTTAAAGAAAATAAGAACTTAAAATTATTAATACAAGCAAAGTTTTACCGATTTTATATTATTGTTAACTTAGACATAAAGATTTATTAAAAAATTAAGTGATAAAGTTAAAAATATTAAATTAATTTAATAACTATAACCTAATTAAATTTAGGCATTAAATGATATAACATTTGATCCTTAATATTATTAAAATTTAGTAAATAGAAAAAATGATAAGAATAAAACGGTAAATCAGCAAAGTAAAAATTTAAATATATATTTTTTTTTTAAAAATTAAATCCATTTAATTTTATAATATTATATGTAAATTAGAAAAAAACTAAACTATCAAAAGTAAATTTAAGAAGCTTAAAGATAAATAAATTAATTATCTTTAAAGTACATGGGATAAAATTCCTTAGTTTTTACCACATTCAAAATTTAAAATTGTTTTTGATTTTTGGATTCTTTTTTGCATTCTGTACTTGGTTTTCTTTACAACTATAAAATACACATTCTATTTATTTAATTTGGAAGAGTCTAAATTTCTAATTGATAGTATCGTATACAAGATAATTGCAATGAGTTTCTTGGTTGAAATATTTGTAAATTTTAATACTGCATTTTATGACAAAGAAGTTTTAATAGAATCCAAAAAAAAAATCGCAGACAATTATATAAAGAGTCACTTTTATTAAGATTTATTAGGTAAAAATTATTTAAATATCTTAAAAAAAGTTTATAATGTAATATTTTTATAAAATAGTTATACTTCACTTATATATATCCTTTTAGTTCAAAAACTAATTACATCCTCAATACAAATTCAACACATTTAATATCATTTGTATAGTATTGACAGATATTCTACTTATTTTTAAAATTTAAGCTATATCAATTATATTAAAAAGACTTGAATATATATTAACTGAAAATGAACAGATATCACAAATATTTCCTTTAGTAAGCAATTTTATTTTAAATTATAAAAAATTTGATTAATACATATTAAATTTAAAATAAATATAATTTATAAATTTAAATATGTTTATAAAACTTAACCTATTTATAATTAATTTTTTTCGATAAGATAAAATTATTGTACAAAGTTTTGATAATGGCGCATTGCGTTGGGCTTCTTTATTATTAGTAAAATTATAATAAAAAATTAATATAAATACTGAATATTTTATTTAATTACTTTTAATATTTATTAATTTAATGTTTATATAGTATAGCTTTGTTTTAGATAAAGTTTTAAAATTCCCATGAAACTTGGCTTCATTAATTAGGTTTACAAGAAAAAGGTTGGCTAGAGTTATATTTGTAAATATAGTTATTTTTAATAAATTTATTTTAATTTACAGTAGAATTTATTAAAAATTGTTAAGACAAGCAGTTTATTGGTCGGTAGGCTGTATGGTATCTGTATTATTATATCTTCCTTAAACCAATATAGAAATTGTTTTTGCAACATTCGCCAACCTTTTTACAACTGGAGTATTTGGGTATTATAAGTTTAAAAATTATTAAAAAATGATAATTTCATTTGTTTATTTATTTATTTATTTATTTATTTATTTATTTATTTATTTATTTATTTATTTATTTATTTATTTATTTATTTTAAGGTATGCCCTAAATACTATTGGTATGATACTATAAGAAGTAAACAAGAAAAAAAAGTAATACAATAGTTAGAGACAAAGAGTAAATAGATTTTTTGTGTAAAGGAAAATTCCATAACAATTAAGATAAAGAATAACATTATATCTTGATTTTGTTTATGAATAAAGCAAAAACAATAACCATGAAGAAGAAGAATAAATTTTAAAAACAGTATCGAAGTAGCTTAAAAAAGGTATAGTTAAATTTTTATTTAGCTATTTATTTTATATATTAATTTTAATTTATCAATACAAAAGAAATATTAATAGAAGTAAATTAAAAAAATTTGCAGAAATTTCCGCTTTTAAAAGAAATTTTTTCTTAAGAAACTTTATAAGAAACTCTTTAGATAATTAAAGAAGAACAAATTTCGCCTAAAGAAATAGTTTAAGAATCTATGAAAGTATAAAAATTAATATATTAAATAAAATTACACTTACTATTTTTTTAAAAGGGAGACTTATATGCAATTATTGAGGGAAATTTATAAATATAGTTATATAATGATGAAACGAAAAAATAATCTAAAATATATACTCTTAAATAATATGATGTTTTTGGGTAAATTGAATTTTTTACAGGAATTCAAGCCAATTATTCTGTAAGTAGTTTATAAAGTTGTAAATTATTAAAAATAAATAGACATGATTTTTTAGAAATAATTAAAGCAAAAAAAAAAGATTACGAAAATTTTTGTATGATAAAAGATGAAATTTGGTAGTTCAGTAAATTATTCATATAGTTTATTACTTTTATAAATAAAATTACACTTAAAATTGATAATTTAAAAAAAATATTTAATAATAGATAAAAGTAAGAAATGGTCTAAAGGTTGTGAGTTATGTGGAGATATTAACCATTTTTTTGGGATATGTCCATAAATTCATTTAATTATAGATATTAAATAAATGGTATATGATTATGTTAACATGGACACATAATTAAGGAGCGCTTATATTAGAAATTCTCCCAAAACGTATAAAAATATTTAAATAAAAATTGAATAAAATATATAATTAATTAATTTATAATATATAATATTAGTTTTTTAAAATATTTTTGAGCATTAAAAAATATTAATTTATAAAGATAAAATGCTATTTCACTCTATGAAATTATCCAAGAAATTGTAGAAGATATTTTTGATGAATAAATTTCTGAACAAGAACTAGTAGATAAAGCAAATTAATGGGCTGATTTTTATGAAATTTAAGCTAGATAATTTGAAGCATAAAATTATAATTAAACCATGGAGGAATTAAATAAGAAAAAAGCAAAATATGAGTAAAATATTTTATAATAGATTACATACTAAAATATTAACCTCATTTTTAACACAATTTTAGGGAAAAACTAAAATAAAATTTGAGGAAATTATCAACTTAAGATATGAAATTTTCAAACCAAAGTAACAATTAAAACTCTAATTAGGGAAATGAAAATTAAAACAAAAGTAATAAATATAATAAATTAGCTATAAATTAATAAATAGGCACATTTATTTTTGTTAATTATTATTATATATTAGAAAATTTGTAAGGTGCAAATGAAGAAATTTTACCAAATTAAATGGATTCAAGTTAAAATATGAAATTTAGATAATAGCCTTAATAAATGGAACATATTAAAAGGAGATAATCTATAGATTAAATTAACTATAATTTAAATAAAAGAAGAACGTCCCAGCAAGGAAGTTAAAATAATTTTAATGAATTAAAGTAAAAAAATTATGGAATAATCTCAAATAAAATTGCATAAAGAAGAGTTAGTGATTTATTAAAGTTAGAGTAATAGGTAAGAAGTTTAAGGTAAGTTATTAAAAAGAAAACTTATGTAAATAATAAAACTATACTTCAAATTGAAAATGAAAGTAGTTCAAGTGATTCAGATTCTTCTGATTCCTATTCTTCTGAATCTGAATCTAATTCAAGTAGATCGGAATCTAATTAATCGAATGAAGATTCATAAAATGGAGTTGGAAAAAATAAGAAAAATAATAGAAAAAGCACAAAATAGTTTTAAAAACAAAAAACAATGGCATTACTTAAAAAAAATTAGTCGCCCTAAAATTAAAACTAAAATATAAAATAAAGAGCTGATTAGAATTTTAACACGTATATAAATAAAAATAATAAATAAAATGTACATAATATAGTGGCACAAGAGCAAAGTAACCATTTTTTAAATGGAAACTAAGACAATTTTTAAAATAATGGTAGCCGTCATAATAATACAATAATTTAGCCTTCTTTTTCTTAAGAACATAATTTAATAGGACATGATTCTTCTTTAAATTACAGTTGTTAAAGTGGTAGTAATAAATATGAATCAATGTAAGATAAAGGTAATTTTTTTTAAATTAGGATAATATTAATTTTTAAATATTTATTGTTAAATAAATTTATTAATTTTAATTTTAGTACATTAATTTTAATTTTAGTAATTAATTTCACATTTTAATTAATAAAAACTTAAATTTAAAATTAGATAATTAACATTTAAATTCGGGTAAAATATAAAAATATGTACAAATAAGAAGGACTATTTTAGGAGGACCCTAAGAAAATAACTATTATAATTATAATTTTAATGAAGAGTTAGACTATAATAGGCACAAAAAATTTGGAAATTAAAGTTTTTAGTCCAAATAATATAATAACATGTTTAGTGTAACAATGAATGGAAATGGAAGTGCAAATCGGAAAAAAATAAATTAAATAAAAAATCTAAATAGTTTACCAACTTTTTCTTAATTTTCTGTAATATTATTTATTGAATTTAAATTTAATAATTAAATTGATATTTATTACTAGTATTATAAATATAATTTAATTTAAAAGGTTAAAGACGTGTAATAATTAAGACTATTTTAAGATGATGAAATGTGGGATATAAATTTTTTTGATAGGCCTAAAAATTATGAATTTTATATGCCTTATAATAATTTAAATAAATTAGACTGTATTTAAAACAACAAAAAGGCAATTGATTTTTCAACATTGGAAATGGACCTTGAAAGTAGTAGAATGATAGATAAACATATTTAACTAAAGCAGTTTCCATATTCTCTAAAAAATGAACAAAAATATTAAAAATCAAATAGCAAATATAAAATAAAATCAATGGGGAATTAAAGAAATGAAAATACATAAAAATTAAACCAATCAAATATCATAGATTTTTAAAATAAAAATACAATTAGCAAAGAAAAAAAATAATGATAACATATATTTGCAAATCTTATATATTTATTTGTGATAACTAAAGTATAAATTGATATTTTGTTCTCTTTTTTTTTTAGAATTTAGTATTATAAGATTCAATTCTAATTTTGATTTTTAGGCTTATATTATTAGAATAAATAAAATTGTTCATTAGAATTATAATCCATGGTCAATTTTAATTAATTACTTATTTTTATTTAATTAATTTTTGTTTATAAGTGAAAGTAAAATTAAAAATAAGTATATCTTAATATATCTTATAAAAATTGATCTTATTAAAATAATATTATAAGAGCATAAATATTTTTTACTTAAATTTTATATTTCAATTTTTAAAATTATTAAAAAACTTTTTCCCATAAAAGTTTATAAATTTTTATATTAATATTAAACATCATTACTTTTTTATTTCAAAAAAATTTATTTACCACATAATCATAATATTAATTCAATTGTATGTTAATTAAATAAATATAATGACTTAACATTTTTATTTATTCCATTTCATTGCTATAATAAAAATAAAAATTAATAACTTTAGAGATAATAAAAATAAATTAAAACATTAGTAATAGAAAATATAAAGTACAGTTCATATTAATTTTCTAATAAAATATAACTATAAAATAATCCAAAATTTAGCTCAAAACCTAATTATTAGTACAAACCTATTTTTTATGAATAAACTAGGCTCAAAATAAAACTAGAAAAATAGTAATATTTTAAGTTTAGCAAATAGTTTTCAAAATTTACACCAATCATAATATTAGGAGTCAAATTCTATAAATTCGAGTATATCAATTTTAAATAGAAAAGGCTTATTCGAAGAAAAGCATTAATAAGAGTTACTAAAAACAAATAAAAAGCCTTCCGAGCCAGACGTCGTCGACGAATTAAGCCTAACATTTGATAAAAATACCAAACAAAGTCAGAACTAAGATTCCGAAAACAATTATTCCGAAGAATCTTAAAAACAAAAACAAAAATAAACATAAAATTCCCAAAATTTTCGTTTAAAAAACTACAGTCTCGGCAATTAAAATGCCGGCGAAGAAGAAATAGAAGAATTAAATAAAATTATTACCCAAAACCAGTAAATAAACCAGCAACTGTAAAACCAAAGTCCGTACAGTTTAAACTTGCCCCCTATAAAACAGTCAACTTTAAAAAACTATAACAAATACTAAAGTAGCAGTAAACACCAAAAAACTGATAAACTGGAAAGTTATGAGTCTAATAATTTGACTTTTAACAGCAGTTTTTTGGCGCCCTAATTAAGTTAGAATGATCATAGGTTGAATGCGAAAAAATAGGAGTCTAGTGAAAATGTTAATCTGCAAAATTAAGATAAATTGTCGATTTTTGATGTAAACCAGCGTAAAATAAATAAAAATAATAATTAATTTTTTTTTATTTTATTTTTTTTTAGAAGTTACGAATTTAAAATGTTTTTGCCTGTTTTTTTGTTTTAGTTTATTTTTTATATAATTTCATTTTTTATTAAAGTTTTTTAAATTGACTTTTTTTTTTTTTAAAACAGCTAGTCCAACTTAAAAAACTCACAAAACTTATAAAACTAGTAGGACCACAAAATTGGGTTTAAGTAAACATTTAAAATCACATAGATCGAAATCCAGAATTTTAAATGAAAGCGCGCAAAGTTTTAAAAAAAAAGTTTGGACATTTACTGGATTTATTATGCTACTAGTTTTGGTATAAAGATTTGTAACTAAAATTTCGAGTAGAATCAAAGGTATCAAGGAAGTTTTAGCTTTAAATGAATAAGTTTTAAAAGTCGTTAATGATGTTACTTATAATAGAGATTATTTTATCGATATAGCTAAAAAATAATTTTAAAATTAATTACAATAAAAAAAGAACAGCTTAAACTAAAGTAAATTGGGTAATAGCATGCTTAAAGATAGCAAAAATCAGAAAAAAACAAATAAAAAATTAGAAAGCGAAAAAAAAAAGTAGCTGGAAATAGATTTAATTTTAGACAGACATTAGAAAAAAATTTAGGATTCAAATCAAAATATTAATTCCGATTTTAAATTAAATTAATTTCTTGACAGTCAAAGATCATAAAGTGGACTATAATAGAAAAGTAACTCTTCAATCAATTTATAAACTGATTTTTCAAACATAGCAAATAAATTCAAACATAAAATTAGCAAAAAATGGTTAAATTTTCCCACAATTTTGCCAAACTATAAAATGAAAATTATTTTGGACTGCTGGCAAAGTTTTTGGGTTATATATAGAATGTTTTATACAACTATTAAAATAAGTTTTTTTATAGATGATATCAGAAGGTAAAATATATAAAAATAACGTTATATTATTAATTAACATGATAAATAATAATTTATAACATTTAATTCGTAAATAATAATATAAAATTTTATTTACTAAACTTTATAGATTTATTTTTTCTAAATATAATAAAAAGCTTAAAATAATCAAAAATTAATTCTAAACACATTAAATTTAAATTTTTCTTTAAATTAATAAGCTTTATAAAAATATAATTATGCTAAAAAATTATTTAAATCAGTATATTAAAAATTTGAAAAAAGTTAGAATAATTTTAAAATATAAATAAACATTATTTAAATAAATTAATAAATTTCATATAAGTAATTAATATTATAATTAATAGTTCAGTAGGTTTAATGTCTGTAAGCATATTAGTAATTATCAATATAAGTTTTTTATTTGATATATTCCTTTAATTTCATACTGGATACTATGACAGAGGGATAATTGTTACTGACAAAAGAAAAATAGCTAAAAATTATATTAAAAATGGTTTATTGAGCGATATTTTAGGTGAAATAAAATTTTATCTATATATTTATTAATTTATTTATTTAATTTTTATATATTGTTTAGCATAAATTCCTCTTTTTGTGGCAGCTTTTTTAACTAAAAATGTACCTAACTACCTTTTAGTTGTAGGATTTATATTAGAATTTTTAATTTTCCTTAAATTAGTATATTTATCTACTACATTCAAAAGATTAGAAAGAGTTTTGTCAGAAAGCGACAGGGGAGCCCAATTTTTTCCACTTATTTAAATGATAGTAGGAATTTTAGTAATTGCACACTTTAATGCATTATTGTATCACGGGTAATAAAATCAATAATTTTAAAATATTTAAATAAATAATTAGTATTAGGATATTATGTAAATATTTAATTATAAAAATATAAATTTATAAAACACAATTTTAAATTTAGGTTGGCCTTAATTGAAGTTAAACTATTTGACGAACCTAATTCCTGGCTTCAAACACAAGATAAAATAAATAAACCTTGGGGTGAAATTTACATGTAATTTTTCATAATAAAAATATTTTAGTAAAATAAAAGTAAGTATATTATATTTTATAAAAGTCATGCTCTTTACTGGTCTATCAGTACCATGGTAACAATTTTACTATATTTGCCGGAAACTAATGCAGAAACAATTTTTGCAATTGTTTCTATTTTAATTATGTGCTGCTGTTTTGGATATATTTTAAACACCATTGGAGTAATTGTTAACGAGTAAAAATAAAAATAAAACAAAAATTTAAGTTTTATGTGTTTTTAAAAATCAAAAATAATCTTAATTTAATAAAATAATTAAAGGATGAATAAAAAATAGAAAGAGTATAAAGTTTAAAGATAATAAACAAATAGATTTTTTTAAAAAAGATAAATTCCAACTAATTTGAGAGAAAGAATAACTCTTTATTTAGAATTTCGACATAGAAACTAATCTGATAAAAACCAAGAGGAAGAAGAAAATATATTACAATCTCTTTCTAAATAATTAAAAGAAGGTAAAAAAAATTATAAAAGTTATTAATTTATAATTATTAAATAAATATAACTTATTTTTTATTAATTTTATTATTTTCTAAATAGAAGTAAAAAAAGTGATACACCAAAATAATATAAAGAAATTTGAGATGTTTTTGAATCCATTTTCCAAATAAATAAGGGAAAAAATTTTTCAAATAATAATCGAAGAACAATACAGTTCAGGAGAAGTAATTAATTCTCAACTTTAATAATATATATATGCAATAGCATATGGAAGTGCAGAAGTTATAGTATAAAAAGATGTGGAACATAAAAAATTTGCAATAAAAACTTATTAAGCAGGAGATGTTTTTGGTATTAAATCCTTCTTTTTAGGTAAATTATGTGAAAATTATTATTTTTTAAAAATAAAATAAATAAATAAATTATTTGTCTTATTTATATTATTTTTTTAGAGTCCTAGAATAAAGATCAACAAATTATTAGCAGAGAAAATACTGTTATTCTAAAAATAGAATTAAACTAGTTCAAATAATTAATTATGCAAAATTAAAGCGATTATGAAACATTTTGTAAAATACAACATGAAATGCGGTTTAATGGTATAAAAATTTAAAATATAAATATAAATATTATTATTAAAATTATTTTATTTTCATATACAGTTACAAGCGAAGCTATACCCTAAAAATGTATTATTTGTGATAATGAAGGGCATGTATTTAGAAATTGTAAATTTTGCAACTATGTTGTTGACATTAAACAACTCATATATGATTACAATAATTTAGACACATAAATAAGATCCTAATTTTTACGAATTATAGATAAAACTCCGAACGCGAAATTAGAATAGGCCTTTGCAATTGATGCAATAGATAAAATATTTTGTAATGAAAAAGATGACGATGAACTGTATGATTAAGCTATATTTTTGTCAAATTTATATGAGGAAATTATTCCTGAAAAAGAATTGGATACAAGTACATAAGTTAGAGAATATTACAAAGATTACACAAACGGAGAAAAGATGAATTCAAAGCAGTAAAAAATAAAAATATTATTATTTTATTTATTTAGTTTTTGAATTAAACTTATAAATTAAAATAAAAAAAAAGTTTTAGCGGTAAAAAATCCTCTGGTAAAACTTCTGACCCCTACATAAATTTGAAAATAAATACCTTACACAACGAAAAACAATACACAGACAGTTCCCAAGAAGAACTGTCCTAATTAAGTATTTTAGAACATTAATCAAAAAAATCTTCAGTCAAATACAATCAAGCTTCCCAAAAATAATTACAAAAAGATGAACAATAAACTTAACCCCATAAAGGGGTTTTAAAAAACATTAATTAACAACATTACCCGAATTTTGCACCTAAAGGACAAGATGGGGATAATAGTATAGTTGAAGAAGAGTCTATATCTAGGTTAAATTCTAGTTTAAATGTGAGTAATATGAAATTAACAAGGGCCTAATTAAGGGAAAATAACTCACTTCTTAAAGAAAATCTTAATTTGCGAAATTTTGAGTCCAATATAAGATCCAGAGTAAATTTTTTTTTTTATTTATTTATTTATTTTTTTATTTATCTCAATAAATTTTAAATAATAAGGGTAAATCCAATATATCATTTATGTCAAGTTATGTTCCTTCTACTAATAATTTCTAGTCCGAAGTACCTTTTATGTAAGAGGAAAATAAGACGACAAAGAAACAAAAAACTAATAATTTTGGAGCGACAAATCTTACATATTAAACCTTAAATACTGCAAACACTCATATGTTAGATCGTGAACTTTCAACTAAATATTGGGTGAAGTCATCAAATAAAAAATCAGTAAAAATTTATTTTTTATCTAAATTTCTTCTGACTAAATATATTAATTATATCAAATAAGTATTCACTTTTTTAATTTTTAATTTTAATTAATAATATTTAGTTAAAATTTTATTTATAATTATTATCAAAATAAGCCGAAATCCCTTTTAATTAATAATTAATATTTACAAAAAAAATTAATAATTTGTTTATTAAACAAAATAAAATTAAGTTTTGTTGAGATTTTTAATTATATCATAATTATTTCAATAATTATAATTTTTTATTTTATAGTTATAATTATAATTAATTAAAAAATTGAACACAAATTTGAAAATAGTATTAATAAATTATTATTAATATTTTTTTTTATTAATTAGACTCAACCTCATCCACTTTGGGACTTTGTTTGGTTTGATAAACCAAAAAATTATAAAATATTTTTCCCATAGTTTAATTTATCAAATTTAGTATAACCTGCTGAAATTCAAACAGAATCAAGTTAGTCAAATTTACAAGAATAAGACGAATTGGCTAAAATAAAAGATATAATAGTTAGTGTAAAAAATATATATATTTTTTATTTTAATAAATGTGATTAATTTTATTAAAATTATAAAATTTTTTAATAGAAAAGGCAAATTAATAATAAAATAAAAGGAATAAACCCTTCAAATAGAAGCTAGAAAAAAAGAAACACAGAATCGAAACGTTCTTATCATTAGAGGCAATCTTATAAACATCTATAAAATTAAAAATTAGTTTAAAACGAAATGGAACAATTTAACCATGCATAAAATAATAGCAATAATAAAAATTTTAACCATAATTATGGACCATTATCTAATTAATAAAACAACCATTAATATAATATAAATATTACATACAATAATGGTACAGTAAATTAATAACAAAATACACCTTTATAATTACAACCTAGTTAATCTTAAAAACTGCATTTATAGCAATAAAATTCATAAAAATAATTATCATAAAACTCATTATAAATTTAAAATTAATAACAATAATAACAACAATAATAATTATCTTAATAATAAATACAATAAAGTTAATAATAACAGTAATAATAAATGAATAATTAAAGTTAAAATAAAATGGTTAATAGCAAATAATAACCAGTCAAATAAAAAGATCATGTATTAATAAAAGAATAGTAATTAATGAATAGAAGGAGAAGTTCTTTAAATTCTTAAAATGTTTTTCCATTTTAGTTTTAAAATTATTAGTGAAATTTATTTTTGTATTTTATTATAAATATTTAAATGTATATGGGTAAATTAAAATATTATATGTTTTCTTACAAAACTTTTTAAAGAATATTGGTTTAAATTTAATTAAAGTCATTATTTCATCATTTAAAACAGAATTTAAATTTAAAATTTATATTAAAATTGTTACAAATATCTTATATATATATAATTTTAATTACTATTAATTAAATATAGAAATATAATTTTCATAAATCATTAATAAACTGTCCATAATTCCACTCTCCAATTACAATATTTCCGTTTTTGAACTAAATAGTTCCAAAACCATGTAAAAATCCATTCTTAAATTGGCCAGTATACCTATTTCCCCCTTCTATTCCTAGGCACCCTTTTCCTTCAAAAAGGCCATTTTTAAATTAGCCTTCATAAACAACCCAGTCAAAAAATGCTTCTTGATTTTCATTTTAAAACTGTCCATACGATAATTTTTAACAATCATTAAAATTTTTACTATTATTTTAAATTTTTTTTTGAATTTGTTCTTCACTTAAAATATTTTTCAATTTTCCTAAACCTTCATATAAATTATTCTAAATTGTACCTTCGTAAATTATGTCCCCATCATTAGATTTTATGGTTAATTATTATAATTGTTCTTATTAATCATTTATTTAATAATTATCAATATTTTCGGCCATATTAGAAGCATTATTAATATTTTATTTATAATATTGACTAAAAGATACTTAAGTCGATGACTATACAGAAACATTTGTGTCAATAACTTCTACAACTTAATATTTTTACTATAATTATTAAGCTTTATCAAAAATATTAAAGTTAGGTTGAATTTCATTTTGATCGTCTTGCTTTTATCTGAAATAAAAATTAATATTTAATTTAATAAGTTTAAATATAATTTTAAATAATTTATTTTTTATTAAAAGTTACTAGGAAAAATTTGCTTTTTTATATGAATTATTAAAAGAAGAAGGACTGAGTAATAATGAACTTTTAGATTTTTCCAGTTTTTATCTATTTTTTTCCTCAAAATTTTATACTATTTTATGGGAATTTCTTTAAGAATAGGGGGAATTATGTTAAGATTTTTTATCGCTATATCTGTCATTATTTGACAAACTAGTATTAATATTGCTAAAACTTTAATTTTATTATTTTTTTTGTTATTATAACATATTTTAATCTTAATACTAGTTATTTTATTTGTCAAGATCCACTATTTATCCATTTTTAATTATAGAATTATTCACTGAAAATGATTTGTTATCTTAATGGTTTTCAGGTTATGATTTATTTTATATTGAAATAGATGTATCAAGTAGTTTTTAAACATCAGTTTCTGAACCTTATCTTTACACATCTTTATATTCTTTACCATTATTATTTTATTTATTTACATTTAATTTATTAAAGTCGTTATTTAAATTATTTTAAATATTATTATTTGAATGATAATTATATTATAAAGATTCTTTAGCCTATTTAGTGCTACTTCCTTAATTATTTAAATTTTGTTTTTCAATATTCTGTTGTCTGTTATTTTAAAAATATGCATTGAATTAATCAAAATTTACAACATCATGTTAATTATTGTCTGTAATTTTTCCCGAATTTTTATTAAAATCTTACTAATCTTATTAATGTGTTTAATACCTTAATAAGGCTTAACTTCTATTCGAATTAATATCACTTCTTTCTGTATCATTTTTTTAGCTAAAACACTCTTTTATTACTAAGTCTTCTAAACTACTTTATATTTTATTCTATTTTTAATCTTCAATTTCTTAATTTAAATTTATTTTTTAAGCAATTTTTTTAATTTTTTAACTGAAAGTGTCGAAAATGATATCTCCCTATTATTTTTAATAGATTTTTTCATCTTATTTTTATTATTGTGTCATTATTTAATTATTTTGAATTTTATTATCATTTTATTTTTCATTTTATTCCTTTGGTCTACTTAATAATTTATAGGAATTAGTTCTATAATATTTATTTTAATAAATCGGTATTTTTTTAGAATTATTTTAATCTGTATGATCTTATTAATTATAACTTTAATCTTATATATTAAAATTATTTTGTTAATTAAATTAGACATCTTTCAAAAGAGACTAATCTTCTATATTTATATCATTGTCCATTTTCTCAAATTATTATTATATATTAATAATTGAACTTCTTTATTAAGGACCCATTTACTCCAATGTGTTAAAATTTCCAGTGGGAAGTCTATCATCAATTATAAATTATTACCCTTCTTTGGAAAGTTGTATTTAATATTCTTACTAGAAAAATGATTTTTTTTCAAATGGACTTTCCACGCATTTTTCATTTTCTTCTTCATTTTAATTTAAATTTTTATCTTTGTCATTAAATTCATCTAACTTACTGGCAAAATTTTCTTTATTCCCCAATTAACTACTTTATTATTTTAATTTTAATTACAGTCTATTTTGAAACATAGGAGACTGACCGCCACAATTTCCCTCGTTATTGCTTTCATTTTCATCTTCCAAAGTTTACCATCTAATATTAGGATTTTAAAAACTTTCTTGTTTTCTGTGATTTTTGGCTCTTTTATTATTATTATCAATATTTTTATCATTATTATTTTTATTATTTTCATTAATATTAATATTATTATTAAAATTTTAAGAAAGTATATCAGGTTTAATACTATGATTTTACTAATTTTAAATCTCATGTTTCTCTGATTAATTTTATAATTTTTCAGACTCATTGGTAGTCAAAACTATATTTTAATTTTCAAGAATTTTATCTACATTTTATTATAAATATTATTAGCAAATAATTTGATTTTACTATAAATATTATTTTTAACATTATTATTTTTGATTTTTAGACAAATCGTGAAAAGAAGAATAATTTTTTTTTTTATTTTAAATTTCTTATTAAATTTATTAATTACTTTTTATATTATTCATTAATGAACCATTTTGGTTTTCTCTTTCTTAATCGACAAACGATTAAAGACTGGAATTTGTTTTCAAATTTTAACTTAAAAAACTGTTTTCTTTATTTCTTAAACCGATAATTTAATCATTATTTTTATTATTATTTTAATTAATACTTTTATGATTTTTAGATATTTCACCTGCAAAAGATTTGGATTAGTTTGTAACTATTTAATCCAATATTTTACTTTTATTTTTTTAAAAATTCCTCTAAAATGGAGATTAAGGTTTTGTGAAATTCTATTAATCTAAACCATAATTGAAGTTTTATAAACTTTATAAAGATAATTTATTAGCTTTATTATTTAAATTCACACTATAGTTATTTTTTTTATCATAAACGCTTTAATTTTATTACTTGTTTAATTTTTGCTTATTTTCCTACTAAGCATTATTTTTTTACTAATCAGATTAAAGTTTTTTGTATTTCTCTAATAAAGGAGTATTTTTTTAATTATTTATTTATTTCATCTCATAAATTTTATTCTTATTCAATAATTTTTCACCCTCAGAATCTGAAGAAAACTCTTAAAATTCTGTATCAATTTTTCCTTCAATTCCATTCTAAAATTATATTAAAATATAAAATTAATCATTTTAAAAAAAAAATATATAAACAAAATATATTGTTTTATATTTAAATACATTTTAAGTAGTTGATCTAGTTTTTTATTACGAGGTCTCAGCTTTTTTATTATTTTTTTCATCATATAATGGAGAAATGATATGTTATTATTATATATTTTAATTGGAAATTGTTTTTTGCTGTAATTAATTTTGGCCTTTATTATTGTAAAATTTTTAAGATGGTTCAGTTTCAAAATAGGAAATTTAATTAAAGTCTTTTTTTTAATCTTATTCATTTTTTTAAAACTAATCCTTTTTATTGTTTTATAATTCTTTATATTAATTTTAAAATTATTTTTAAAAATTATTTTGCTAATGTGACTAATATTATTATTAATTTTATCTTTAATAATGCAGTAACTGAATATAATTGTTATTAAATTATTGATTTGGAGATTAATTTTAAAAGATTTTTTACTTGTCAACCACTTAGTATTATTATTAATTCTGTAAGTTTTCTTTATAATTAGCAAATTTATTTACCGAATTACTATTTTATAATTTTTAATTCGGGCTTGTATTGAATCTACTTTAATTTTAAATAGGTGTTAAATTTCTATCATTAAATTTGTTATTATAACATTTAATTTATTATTATGTTTATTATAATTTCTATTTATCATTCTTTTCATTCCAAGGAGATAATGAAATTCCCACTTACTTTCTTACAGAAAACCCTTAGAGTTAGTTAAAATTTTAATAATTATTTTTATTTTTAGTGGTTTATACGTTAAAATTATTATTTTGTAAATTTCTATTGACACTTTCATTTGAGAAATTTTTATCAGTTTAAATTTATAAATTAGGATTACAAGTAATAGCCCTATTTTTTTTTTCCAAAATTTATTTTTATTAATATTATTATTAATTTTCCAAGTTATTATATTATTAATTATTTAACGGAGTTATATACGAGGCATTTTATTGTCTATTAGATTAAGGAGTAATATAATAACTATTTGGTTTTATATTTTCTTTTTATTGGCCTTAATATTACATGTTTTCTTACTAACTATATTATTAAGTTTGTTAAAAAACATTATTTTAACTATTTGAATTTTTATTATTATTATTTTTATTTTCGACATTTTAAAATTTATTTAAAATTAAATTTTAATCGTTGGATAAAGGAATTCCTTTATTTTCATGCTGTTTAATTCTACTTTAATTTTAAATAAATTCATTTCCTAATTTTGACGATATAGGAGACACGCTTCTTTATGAATTGTTAGTTAAATATTTATTTTAAAATTGACCTCCATTATTTAATTATGTGAGAGCTTACTAATATTTATCATTTATATTTTAGTCAATTTTTTATTAATAGCATAATTAATTTTAATATTAGTTTTAATAATTTTACAATGGTTAATGTATGTTTTATCTATTTGTAGGCGTTTGATAATAGGCGATATTATTTTATTATTAATAAGGCTAATTTAAATTTTAAATTTTTAATTAGTTTTGATTCATATTATTAAGTTCTAATTTTTTTTATATTTTAATTATTTTTTTTATTTTTTTTTTATATTTTTTGGAGTGTTTTTTATCAATTATTTATTAATTCAATTTTAAAATGTTAAAATTTTAAATGTATATATTAAATTATCGTATTTTTCACAGATTTAATTGTATTTAAAATAAAATATTTAAGATTAAATAATAAAAAAATGAGTAAGAATATATATGATTAATTTCATAAAAATTCTTTAAACTAAAATATATCTTTCATATATTACAAATTAGTTTAAATTTATACCAATTTATAAAATTAATTAATATAGTAAAAAACATTTAAATTTTATACTTTTTATAAATATATTAAAAATTAAAATAGTTATGACACGAATCAGTTTTATATTGTATTCAGTTTTATCTGCAAATTATCTAAAAATTAAATTATAGTTAATTTTTACCTTAAAATAATATGTAAATTATTTTTTTTAAATAATAATTAATAAATTACTTAAAATATTCTAAACCTTTTACTCATTACACTCTGTTTATAAATTTTAATTCTATATATTTTTTTTACTATTTAAGTCTAGCGATTATAATGTAATTGGTTTTTATATAGCATTACTTTTATTCAACTAATAATGTATAAAAAATTTAATTTAAAATAATTTAGTAAATAAAATTAACTTTTAAAAATTACTGAAAAAGATTTATTTTTTGTAGATTGGCTCTATTTATCATATAATAGTGGAAAATTTTAATTATTATTTTAAATTTCTGAGTTTATCTACAGACTCATGTTTTTTCTATGTTATGGATTATTTTTTTACTAATATATATTTAGATTTGATAATTTTTCTTCTTATTATGATTATTTTTATAATATGACAGAGTTATTATAAATTTTATTAATTTAATTCTTTTCAAATTTATATAAATCTTATTAATATAAAATTTATGATAAAGGTGTATCTTGCTGATTACTATTATATTTTGAATTTTATAGGCTAAAGTATTTTTCATCACGATTTTTATCAAAACAAGTTTCTATGTCATTATATTATTATTAATTGTTGCTTTTTTGCTTATCATTATTTAATATATTAATATTTTGTAAGATTTTATTTTAAATTTTTAAATTTTAATTTAAATTGGTATTTTTAAAGGTAAATGAATTATAAGTACTATTTTTGCTATTATAAAGAGAAGTCGGACTACATTAATTTGTAAAATTAACACCTTATAAATGAGGTGATCTGTTATTTTAAGTGCAAAATTCTGAAATTTAATTACTATTATATTAGCTATTTTCTATTGAAAGTTAGGGATTTTTTTATTGGGAAACTCTAATTTATTTATTTATGGTACTTTGTAAATTAAATATAGATTATTATTATTAAGTTTAATCACTATATTCAAGTTAGTTTAGAGTTTGGTCCATTGAAGATTTAATAAGTGAATCTCCTAGATTTTCTTTATTATTTAAATTTTTTTAATTACTTTCATTGTTTATCTTATTTTATACATTCTCATTGGTATTATAATTTATTTGATTATTTAAATTAGATTTGTTAAAAGATAATTTTTACAACTATTTATATATTAAATTTTCTTTTTATTATATTTAGTTATTTTATTGGTTTTGATATCTTTAAATTTTTTAAATACGATTGTTATCCTAAAAAAAATTATCATGATTAATTATTTAATTTCCGAAATTTTTAATCTCTTGTAGTTAATTCTACATTTAATTTCCTTATTTTTAAGTTTAAATAGGAAATTTTTCGTCCGAAAAATAATTTGTTAACAAATCATTCTTTTTTAGTATAGAATCATTATGAAACTAAACCTAAGATTCGCTTTATTCTGTATCAACTATTTTCTTTTATTATATAATAAATAAATAATTTTATTATAGAATCGTTGTTTTAAAATTATTTTTATTTAATTTATTACTTATATTTAACTTTTGTTAAAAGATTTACCCAACTATTTTTATAAAAAATTTATCTAGCTTTATAAATTCACCTACTATTATTACAAATTTTAATTTTCTTCCTCAATTTTGTTTAAATAAATTTATTAAGTTTATTAATTTTAAGTCAATAACTAGTTTTTTTCTTTTAAATTTTATATTTCTTTTCTTTATAGAGCTTCTTTTAAATGTAGCTGATGAAAAATTTTTGTAAATTTATTTTTCTCCTCACTATCATTATTGTTAAAATATTTAGGAATTTGTATATTTATACAATTCTCTTTACAATTAATTTAATTTTAACCAATGCTTTATAAATTTTCCCTATTCTTCAATAAAAAATTACAATTTTCACATAAATAATTTATTAATAAATTTTTTTCTTATTCATCATTCATTAATTATTATTTTTATTCAAATATCGTTAAATCATTATTATTATTACTTTATTTTTTATCTTTTAATTCAAAAAACTAATTTTCTCTATTTGAAATCAGATTCAATTATTAGCTTTCATTTTAATTATGCTCATCTAGTAATATAATTAATTAATTTTAACTTATTTAATTATTTTCGCAATCATTATAACTTTAATTTGTATATAGAACATAATTATTGTTATTATTTTTATTCGTATCTTAATTTTAATTATTAGCTGATATATTATAAGAGTATGAGAATTAAGAACTACTATGCTAGTTATTTAGTTAATTTTAATTTAAATTCTAACTTTACTTTTATTTCTAAATTTAATCATTATTTTATTTATTTATATTTATTTGTTGATTGGAATTTTTATAAAATTTATCATCTGTTGTATTATTGGTATCTAAGTACGAATTTTCTTAATTATTTTAAATTTTAAGAGAATTTTGTTCTTTATTATGCATTTTATTATCTTAATTTTTTTATTTTTGGTTACTGTCTGGCCATTGTTTAAGTGTTATATTTTGATTTATATTATTATTTAAATTTTGACTTTGGAATTAATTTTGGTGCACATTTTTACCGTATTATTCAGACATAAAATTTTTTATTTTTTTTTAAATTAAATTTTATTCATTTTAGTCTTCCATTTATTGTTATAAAGATTATTTTTAATTTTATTCATATATTTATTTATTGCCTATATTTTAATTATTATATTGATCATTATTGCTATCATTTTTGAGGATATTTTATTTATTTAATTATTGTGAATTCAATTAATTTTTTTAAACAACTTAAAGTATAGGGGGTAAACCCGTCACAGAACCTTTTTGAATATCTTACTCCTGCGGAATTTTACTTCTCACACTAAATTTTTCTTCACTATTTTCAAACTCCTCATTTTATTAGTATTTATTTTTCTTTTAAAAACAATCCTATTAATTGTCAAAATTTTGAAACTATTAAAAATTCAATTAATTATTTATTTATTCACTTTAAATATTATTTGTCTAAAACTTTTCTATATTTTAATCATAATTCTTCTAAAAGCCAATTTATTAATTGCTATTATTAATTAAAAGATTCTAAGTATTGTTTAAGTATGTTAAATTTTATTTTTTAGGCTAATTTTAATTTATATTTAATTTCACTGATTAATTTAATGAATCTTAATATCCTCTAGAGGAATTTTCAGTTGTAGAATTATAGCTATTATAATTCGTCTTTTTAGTAAGAAAATTTTAAATTTTTTATACATTTTATAAATTATATTAATAGCTCTTTTAACTTTAATTTTTATCAGACGCTTTCATTAAATTTTCTTACATTTAACTTATAAGAACAGAACTTTATATTTAATTTGTATTTTATTCCAAATTATTTTAATATTATTGCGAGAAATATTACTGTTAAAGTTAATTATGTTGGTTTTTTTTCTAATTTAAATTTGTTTAATTATAGCAAATATCATTTTAATTTATGTGGTTTGCAGATTTTTTTTATTAATTTTTATTTGATTTGCTAGAAAGTAATGAAAAGTCATTTTAACTACTAATATCATTTTGATCATATTATATATTGCTTAATTCCTGTATAAATTATATATATAAATAGATTTTAATATTTAAATAATGAATTTAAATTATATATTAAAATGTAGAATATTTTACCAAAGATTTTTTTTTAACATTACTTAAATTATAAGAGTTTTCTAAACTAGACTCATTGAAATTTTATAAATCCAATGTGTTACTTATGTTATTTGAGTTGTAATTATCTAATTTAGCATTATTAACAGTAATATTTTTTTATTATTATAATATAACATTATTAGCATTTATTTTATTACATTTTGGTTGCGTAGGAAAATTTATATTATTATTATCGATAGAATATAAATTACTCTTATTAACTGCTTCATTTATTTTATGTTTGTAATTTTCTAAACTTTGTGTTACAAAATTATTTTTATCTTTGTTTTATTATTATTAGTAAAATTAGCTTTTATGATATTAATGTATATCATTAATATTAGAAACTGAATTTCTATATGCTATATTTGATGGTTTGACATTTTAACAGCTTGAACTGGGTATTTTTATTACATTATATTCCTAATTTTAAGATTGTTATATTTTTTAATTGCTTGTTTTAAAACTTAAGCTTCTGAATTTAAGATCCTTAAATTTTTTATTACAATTAAATTAAATTTATAAAAAAAAATAATTTAAAATAAAATATATAGTTATTTTACTAAATTTTTGGAAATAGGGTTATTTTATTCATTCTATTGTTTAATATTTTGCGGATTTGTACTTCTACAGTTTTACTCGTACCCGTGCTTATTAATACTTAATTAATCATTTTTAATGCAATTTATTTTATTATAAGTAAAAAATAAATTGGAATTATTTCCTTAATTAATTTCATAATTATTTTACTATTTTTCTAAATTTTATGATAAATTGTACATAATATATAAAAATTTAATCTTAGAGTGGTTTAATTTTTTTTAAATAGTCTTTTTTTAAAAGGATTATTTAAGTATTGTTATTATAAAAAATTTTTATTTTGTTTTTATGATGATTTTTTATTATTTATAATATTAAGTAATGGTAAATTATTAATTTTTCCGTTTAACTTAATTTTATTGGAATTTTTAAAATATAATAATTTTATTTCGATAAAGACTTATAATCCATTTAAAGTTAGCTTGTATAATATTATAAGATTATAAATTTCTAATTATAAAAGTTTATTTTAAATTTTTATAAATATACAATAAACTGATACAAATTTTTAATTATTAAAATTATAGAATTATTTTTCGTTTCGTTCATTATAAATTTATATTAGTATGTAATAAGTTTTAAATTTTTATCATATTCATGAAATTACAATTAATTCTTCCTGTTATATTTATCTTATTTAAATCTTTAAATAAAAAATTAATCTATTAAACTAATTTAAATTTAAATCATAAAAAAGAAAAATAAATAAATAATAATTTACCAAAGCACGCACAAAAAACATAAATAAATTATTAATAAGTCCATTATATAAAATAAATCTAAAATGAACCATATTAAAAATTCCTAAAATAAGTACTTGAATTAAAATCAAGGCTTTCAAAATAATCAAATATAAACTCATATATAAAATAGTAATAGCAAAATGTATTATCAATAACATTAACAACCATCGTTTTCTTATTATGATTCTCCGAGTAAAGGAGAATTTTCTGAAAAAATTAAATAATTATACAGTTAATTAGACGTAAATGAAGAAATGAAAACTTCTGACCTTAAATTAATAGAATAAGAAGAATTTTACTTAAATAAATTAAGAATATAACGAGAAAGAGTAAAAAAAATTAATTTATATTTTTTAAAGCTATATTTTATTAAAAAATTCCATAAAATGAAAAAAAAAGATAGAACTACTTAAAGGAGAGTTTGAGAACAAAAATTAGTATATATAAGAGTTAGAAAATGAAGTGGAGATTTTAAAAAGTAAAATAAATTATTTTATATTAATGTATATATTAAAAACTTTATAAATAAAATATTGATCATAATTTCCGTATTATTTAATCTATAGGACAAGGAAAATCTGTAGAAATTTTAAATAGGAGAATTCAAAGTTTAGAATAAGAGGTAAATATAATTAAATTCGTAATATATATTAATGAAATTCTTTATATATTTATTTTTTATTTATAAAAAAAGCTTGATGAAAAAGCATTTTAGATGAATAAAGCTTAGACTGGAAAAAAAATACTTGAAAATGAAATGTAATAAAATGAAGAAAACTTCAAATCTCAAGAGTAGCTTGTTAAAAAATTAAAAGATGAAAACTAAAGAATAAAAGTAAAAAAAATTAACAAATTGTATTTAATTAAGGTATTTTTATTGTATAATTTAGATTCTGTAAGAAGAAACAGAAAACGCTATTGAAACATATAAGTTAAAATAAAATAATAAAAATAAGGAATAAGAAATTGAAATAGAAAATTTATAAAGTTAACTTAAACACGAAAAAAATTAAAATTATGAATTAAAGCTATAAAATGCAAAAAATGAAGAGTTAATACTAGATATGCAAATTAAGATTGAAAGGGCAATAATTTTAGAAAAACAAAATTCAAAATTGCAATTAGAATTATAAGACTAGGAAATGAAGGTAATATTCATTAAAATTTTTAAAAGTTTATTTAAAATTAAAAAATTATATTTTAATTTAGAGATAAAGAAGTGATTAAAAAATAAATTAATACAATTAAGATTCCGAGAAAGTAATTCAATAGTAAAAAGAATAGATTTATAATTTTTAAAGAGACTATAACCAATTATAAGAAGAAGTTGAAAAACAAAGTGGCCTTATACAAAGATAAGAAAACATGTTAAAAAAATTTAGATCTTAAAAAAAATCGGATGAATAGTAAATACAGGACTTATTTACGGAATTAAAAAAAATAGAAAAAGAATTTTTATCGTCTAACAATTAAAAAAAGTAAAAAATTCTTATAATTAAATTTAAATAAAAAATTATTAATTATTATAAATATTTTATGCATAATGAATATAATTTAACGTAAAATTATAGAGAAATGTAAGAGGAATTTGACCATTTGTATGTTAAGGTAAAGGATTAAGATAATTAAATTAAAAAACTTTAAAAAGAAAATAAATAATTGAAAGACCAGATTCTAAATCAATCTGAAAAAGATAGAAACGATGCAAAAATTAGATAATAGCTAGAAAAGGTATTTATTTTCGCATTTTTTTTAAATATATTAAAATTCAAATAATTTTAATTTTATTAAAAATAATAATATAAATAAATACCAATAATTTATACCTTATATTTTAAAAGGTTAAACAGGATTTACAAAACCAAAAATTATGCGAAGTTGATAAATTTGATTTGGTATTTGATGAATTAACCTAAAAGTCTTAAAAATAGAGAAATCATAAATCTTTGGCTAGTCTCGAAAATAGTTCTCATTAAAATTTTAATTTTAATAGGACCTTAGATTTTAATATGTATAACCAATAATAATAATAAAATCAAAATCTTTATAACCAAAACAGTGTATAAAATTCTTAGAGAAAACAAGAGTATTAAAATTTAAATGAATGATGATATTTGAAAAAATTTAAATATATATTAATAAATATCTATAGAACTTATAATTTTAATTTGTTGATAAAATTTCTTAAAATTTATGCTAAATTACACGTCAGTATTTGATGAATCCTAATTGTACATTTTACTATAAAAAGGATCATTAACTTAAATTTTTATGCAATTAAACAATTTTTCACGCCTCAATACTATTGAAAATTGTATTTAATTTATTTGTAAAATAAAATAAATAATTACAATTAATAAATTAAATCTAAAAAAAAAAACTAAATATAAAATAAAAGACAAGAAGTTTAAATTATAATAAAATATTTAAAGAAAGTATAATATAATATATAAAAAATGTGGTCTAAAATAGTAAAATATATATTTTATATATAAATTAATCTAATTTTATCAATAAATTTTAAACTAATTTATATAATTAGCTCAAATAGTAAGAAAAATAAGCATCTGATGATAATAATGATTTTGATGATTTATTAAACACATTAAAAACGGACAATAAGGCAAATTAAACCCAAAGTAATAAATTAAAACAAGATAATAAATCCAAAGAAAAAGAGAAATCGGACGAAAAAAAAGGCAATTTTTTTTCTATTTTTGATAACATGACCAAATAATTTGAAAATAAATTCAATGAGGAAACAAATAACAATGAAGAGGAATAATCTTAAGAGGAAGATTTATGGGATGATAATGAAGGTAAAGAGGAAAAGCATGAATAAAAATAAGATAATAAAAATAAAATAAATGATAAAAGTGGAGAAAATTAAATAGAAGACCTTTTTAGCTTTATAGGAAATTAAATAGGATTAAAAAAGGGAAACTAATAACAATAACAAAAACAACAATAAGAAACTAACTATAACAAATAAAACTAAATCATAAATCAATAAAATTAAGAAGATAAAAATACAAATAAGCTTGTAAATTTATAAAAGTCAGTAAAATAGGAAAATGATAATTTTTGGGATTTTAGTGAAAATGATTAAGATTAGTAAAATGATGAAGGAAATGAAGAAGAAGAAGAAGAAGAAGAAGAAGAAGAAGAAGAAGAGGACTTGTTTAATGAAAACCCAAAAAAAAGTGAAGAAACTAAAAATAATTAAAAAAAATAATTAATACAAAATAATGCAGAAAAAATTGAAAAAGATGATGATGATGTCGATAATTTGTTTGGAGATATTGATAAATAAAAATAATCTGAAAATGATATTTAAATTAATAAATCCTCAGAAAATCAAGAACAAGCTGAGGAAACTGATGAAAATTTATGGTTTGAAGAAGAAGAAGGTGACAAAAATGATAGTTAAAGTGATAAAAATATTTAAAATAATGATTAGACTTTAAAGGATTAAGATTTTGATTTAAAAGAAAATAGTAAAGAAAAAAATCAATAATTAAAAGAAAATTAATAACCAAAACAAAATACCTTCGAATTTATTGAAAGCAATGAAGATGAATAAGAAATCGGACAAGTTGAAGAAAAATAATAAAAATTAGCTGAAAAAATTGAAAACAATTAAAATTCAGAGTAAGAGTAAGAGGAAAATTTATGGGGTGAATCAGAAAATGATGATTACGAAAATAATTAATATACATAAAAAAAGTAGCACATTTAAAATAAGGATAAAAAATAAAAATAAGAAAAAAGCTAAAACAATATTTAAAACCCCAATTTCGAGCAAAAAAGTGATGAATTTGAAATGATTAATTAAAAATAAAAAAGTTCAAACAGTTAGTCCAATTCTAATTAGACGAATAAATCTGAAAAAACTGACAGTTTTGAAATAAAGCAATTTTAATAGGAATCCAATTTAAATTAAAATTAAAATTAAAAAATATAATAATAGGAATAGTAATAATAAAATTAGTAGATGAAATAATAAAATTTTAAAGAAGGAAGACAAAAAAAATAAGTTTAAAAATTAAATTAATAAAATTTTTTGGAAGAATAAGATATTAATTTATAAGAATTATAAAAGTAGCTTTAAATTAAAGAGTAATAAATAAAACAGTTAAAAAATTAACTGGAAGAAGAAAAATAAAATTCCTTGGAAAATTAAGCCTATATGTAATAATTGTTGGAAATAGAATAGGTATTTTTTTATTTCAATTGTGAAAATTCTTATATTTATTTCGGTTTTTAATTTATATTTTAATTTTTATATTTATATAACTTTAAAAATATTACAGGAAGAAATTAGAGAAAAATTGAGGTTAGATTAAGACAGGATTTAAATGTTAAAAATAGATCTAGAAGAAAGAGAACAAATATGTTTATAAAAAATTGATTCACTTTACTCAGAAAAAAAATAATTATAAATTTTAGAAAAATTATAAATTGATGAAAAAGAGTAACAATTTATTATTTTAAAAATTTAATTATATTTTTTTAATTATTTTTTTTTAACAAAAGATTTTAATAAATTTGCGAGGAAAATGTAAAGTTAAATTAAAAATTGACTTTATTGGAAACCTAAAATTTAAAAGAAAAAGAAAACATTAATTAAAAAGTATTAATTTTAAAAATTATTAAATTTAAAATTTTATTTTATTATTATTTTTTTAGCTCTTTACTTTCGAGGAAGAAAGAGAAAATCTTTAAACAAAATTAGACGATCAATAAATTGAATTAGCTCAAAAAATATAGTATATAGATAGCTAAAATGAGAAAATTAATAAAATAAAAAATTAAGACGTTAAGGAGCTTTTTAAAATTAAGTTATAAGATTTTATTTATAATTAGAAATAAGAAATTATATATGAAATTAATTTACTGAAAAATTAAAGTATTGAAGATATATAAGCACTTTAATAAAAATTTTAGCAAATTTTAAGCAAATATAAATAAAATACTTCAAATAAAATCAATTTGTTAGAAAAGGAACATTAAGATAGTTAACATGAATTGGAAAAAAATTATTAATAGTAAATTGAAAAATTGAAATAAGAATAATAAGAGGAAATTAATGTAATAAAATTATTTTAATTAAAAATAATTTTTATAATTAATAATTTAATTATTTTTTAAGCGAATTTCTTCTGAAAAAGAAGATTAAATAGAAAGACTTTAAAGCGAAGTCGAAAATTTAACTGGTGATGTAGAATTACAAGAAATATATATAAAAGATTTTGAAGACAAAATAAAATAATATGAAAGCTAAATAATTTAGCTAAAAAAATAATAAAAAAGAACAGAATAAGAAAAATTAGATATTTAAAATGAAAATAAATAATTAAAAGAATAAGAAGATATACAATAATAAGATTAAAACTCTAAAATTACCAGTTTAGAAACTTAATTAGAAGATAAAAATTAAACCATAAAAGAATTAAACAGTTAAATTTGCGAATATACTGAAAGATTAGAAGAATTTGAAGAAAAAATTGTTAAATTGGACTTGGAGGTACTTATATATATATATTTATATTTAAATATTTATATATTTATATATCTATATATATTTATGTTTTTTTTTAAAATTTTTAATTAAATTTAAATAATTAATTAGGTTTAAGAAAAAAGTTTTTAACTGGATGAACAATAAGATCATTAGTAAAGTAGTTAAACCTAATAGAATTCTGAAATTTATGAACTTAAAAACTAAATTGAAAAATTCAAATAAAATTTATTAGATAAAGAAGAAGTTATCAAAGAATTTCAATAAGAAAGAAAAATGCTTCTTTAAAATGAAGATCTTTATTTATAGTTGAAAGAATAACAATAAAAATAAATAGAAGATTTTAAAAAATAACTGTAATTATAAAATGACCACATATAAGATTAATAAGCTAAAATGGAAAATTTAGAGAAAAATAATTTAACTCTTTAGTAATAATTAGAAGTTTAAAAAAATTCATAAGAAAACTAAGAAATTTAGGTTAGTCTTAATTTGAATAAACCTAAATAAGAAGATCAGTAAATTTAAGTTAATACTTTAGTTAATTAAAATATTGAAAATGACAAAATTTCGAATAATAAAGAAGAAAATCGAAATTATTAATCTGAACAGAATAGTTAATCTTAAATTTAAAATGAATAATTATAATAAACGGAAAATTAGTAACCTAAAATTTAAGATAAAATTTCAAGTTAATTGGAAAAAATATAAAGCCAAATTTATGAAGATAATGAGTCATTGTAATAAAATAATTCTTGTCATCTGGAATAAATTTAAAGTGTTGAATAAAGAAACTCTTAAAAAATTGAATAGAAAGAAAATAAACCTGAAAGTTTTTTCCAATAATTTTAAAAAAAATAAGATTAAGATGAAAATTAATAAAATGAATTAATTTAATAAGATAAAATCAATAAAGTAGAAAAAACTGAGAGTAATTTTACAAACGAATATTAAGAAAATAACGTAGAAAATGAAGAAATTCAATAATAACAATTAGACTAAAATATAGAAATCAATTCTGAAATTTCAGATAGATAAATAGAAGATGTAGAAACTTAAGAAATAAAGGAAAATAATTAGGAATAGATTTTTGAAAGTGAAAATAATTTATAAAATAATGAATAATAAAATTAATAAGATTTATAAGTATAATAGTAAAATTAAGAGCAATTTTATAACGCTGATCCCTTTAATTTTGACTAAAATTAATCTTATGATTAAGAAAAAATTGAATAAAATTAAGCTGGTTAAGAAAAGTAAAATAAATAAGAATTAGAAGATGATGATGATATTTAAGATGTGGAATTATAATTAGATGTTATTAATAATCCTTTTGATTATAATAAATAGTAAAAATAACAAAAAAACGATAAAAATTCTAAAAAAAAGTAAATTAACTTTATGGGAAATGACGAAGAATCAGAAGAAGAATATGGAGATGAAGATGAATTAGAAGAATAATAATAAGATGAAATGAATTTTTAAGAATAAAATTAAGAGATAAATTATAATGAAGAAAAAAAAGAAAATTAATAGATTTAATTTGATAATTATTAAATTGAAAATTAATTTGATGAAGAAAAATAATCTTTGGATCATGATTCAGAATAAGGTGAATAATTTAAATATTAAGAAAGTAAAATATATATCAATTAAATAAAATTTATGTTTTTCTTATTTATTAATTTACTTATAAAACTTTTTTAGTGATTTCAGAGGAAAACAATAATATATAAAGTTCGGGATAAAATACAGATAAATAGAATCTATTATAAAATGAAGAAAAAGATGAAATAAATGAATTACAAATTTAAAAAGAAGAAATTGAAGATTTAGAATAAATTGAAAACCTCAATAAATAAAATTCTTAATAAGAATAATAAAGCGAAAAAGAAGAAGAAGATCTTACCGAAAATTTATAATAATAATCGTCATTTTTAAGTTAAAATGAAAAAATAGAAAAAAATAATTTAAGCAAATAAAATGATCACGAATTATAACCATAAAATTCTAATAAAGAATAAAACATTTGGTAAAATTCATAAAATTAACTAAAAAAAGAACTAGAAGAAAATGAGAAAGAACAAGAAGATGAAAAAGAAGAAGATGATTAATAAGATTATTAATAAATGGTAAGTGTAAATAGTGAAGAATTAAGTTTATAGTAATAAAATGAAAGAGAATAATAATAATTAGAATAAAAATAAGAAATATAAAAAGAATAAGTAGAATAAGAATTATAAAAATAATAAGTAGAATAAGAATTATAAGAAGAATAAGTAGAATAATAATAACAATAACAATAACAATAAAAATAAAAATAATAGGAATAAGAATAATAAAAATAAATATAAAATTTAGATAATAATGAAAATAACGAAACTATAAATAGTTTATGGGGAGATAAAAATTCTGAATAAATTGAAAATAATTAAGAGGAAAATAATTAAAATTAAGTCGGTGAAATTAAAAAAATATGTAATTTGGATAAAACTTTTATAAAATAAATTTAATTTAAATTTAAATATAATCAAATATACATTAAAATTTTTATTCTTAAAGCTAAAAAGTAAAGTGATGACTTATGGGGAGAAAATGAAGATTAAATTGACTAATAAGATAAATAAATTTAATAATAAAAATCTTAAAATGATGAAGATGAAGATGAGCTTTGGGACAGTTAAGGGAGCGAATTAAATTTAGAATAATAAAAATAAAATAAATAAGAGGTTCAATCTAAAAATTCATAAAAAAAAAACGAAATAGAAATTGAAACTGAAAAATTAAAATAAAATAAAAAATAGGTATAATTAGAAGTATAAGACATATGGGACAATAATTCTCCTTCTTAAAAATCCTAAAAATAATCAGATTAAGATGATTTATGGGAGGAAGATGCCGAATAATTTTTTAATTAAGAAAAAAAATCTGAAAATTAAAATGAAAAAAATGAAGATAATGTTGAATAAAATTAAAATGATGACAATGATGATTTATGGGAATAAAATGAAGATTAATAATCAAATTAATTTGATTTAAATATTTAAAAATAAAATGACTTAGAAAAAATAGAAGAAAAATAGAATTTTGATAAAAATTAATGGCCCAATAATGAATCAAACACAAATGAATAAAATGATGACAATAATGATGAGGATAATTTTTGGGAAAATTAAGAATAAAAAGATTTTTCTAATCAAAATGAACAAAATTAAAATTTAACTGAAAAATTTGTTAATAAAAATAAATAAGACTAAAAATAAAGTGATGATATTTGGGGAAACGATAATAATAGCGAAAATAATGTATATGATGAAAATAACGAAAATGATAATTATGACGAAAATTTATGGGGAACAGATTAGATTTAGACACAAAATAAAAAATAAGAATAATTTAAAGATTAATTAATCAATAATAAAAAAAATTAAGACGTTTAAGATTTATGGGACAATGATATAGAATAAAATGAATAATAAGATATTTTAGAAAACGAGGATAATGACGATTTATGGGGAAGTTAAGAAGAAATGGAAAATTAATAGGATTTTAACGAAAAAAATTAAGAATTTGTAAATAATAATAATAATTAAAAATCCTAGTCATAGGTACATAAACATTATTTTTTTATAAATTTTATTCATAAATATATTTTGAATTTTAGTTAATAAATTTAATTTAAAAATTATAAGTTAATACTGTTATTTACTATTATTTTTAAATAGGTTGAAAATAGTTAAAAATAGTCGAAAAATGATTTTAATCAAGAAAATGATAATTAAAATAAAAATAAACTCCAAATAAATAAAATAGATAATAAACAATTTATAGTAAAATAATAAAATAAAAATATTTTTGATATAAAATAAAATGATGACAAAGATGATATTGATTTTGACGACTTCTTTTGATAATTTTTTATTTTAAATAAAATTTTAAAATAAATTTTATTTAAATATAGTATATATGTTCTTAGTTATTATTTTGTAATTAATTAATTAATTATATAAGAGACCATACTAAGACATTTATCAAATTTTGTAGAAGATTTATAATTTTTTATGATTTAAATATTTTTAAAGATTTTAAATTATGTCATAAAAGAAGCATTAAAACATTTATTGCATAAAGATATAAAATGTAATAAAATAATTTAAAAGAAAAGTTTTACGATTCTAAATATTTAATAGAAATTCATAGTTCTTAAAGAAGTACAAATTTTTATCAGTCAAAGTTTTTGTAATCAATTTATTATTTAATATTATTTTAATTAATAAATACGATTGATTTTTTAATTTTAGCAGTAAAAATTAAATATTTATATTTTTATAAAAATATAAATAATAACCATTATTTTATAAGATACTTTTTCCTCATTAATTTTATCAATATCAATAATAGTTATTAACTAAGATATAAAAATATCTTATTACATGAATTTTTAAAGTAATATTCTGATATTATGTAAGGAGTAACTATTTTCCTACCTCATTTTCATTAAATTAATATATTATTATAAAAAAATATCGCATTATATTTATATATTTTTAATTAAAATCCAATCTCATTAAATCAAAATAAAATAAAAATAAAAAAATAAAAAATAAAAAAACTAAAATAAATAAAAATATTTTACTTTACAACATCTAATTTAATTTAAAAATGAGTTTTATTTCTTAAGAAGAGGAAAATATGGTTAAAAATTTAAAATCTATTGGCTAGAGTCATCTTGTCGAAAATCTCGACAATTATACTAAAGAATAAAGAGTTTAATTTTTGAACCAAGTAAATAAAATTTTTTGTAAATATATAATAATAATTTTGAATAATTGAAAATATAAAAAAAGTAAAAGTTATTTTTATTTTTTATAAATACAGAAACTTAATAATAAAGCCATAGTATTTTTCAAATTTATTTTCAAAATTATTTGTTCGCTATTTTTATAAAAAAAACAATAGAAATACTTAATAATTACATAATAATTCTTTCAATCATTATCAATAATTATAATAAACATAATAATTTTTTTTTTTTATAAAAATATAGTATAATACTCTTGAATAAACCTTACCAGGAGGCTGCAAAGCATATGTAGAAAGATCTCGAAAATTATTATAAGATTCTAAAAATAATGTAAATCCCTATGAAGGATATAAGCCTATAATTCCAACTGGTGAAAATATTGATTATGAAAATACCACTTAAGTTAAATAGTTGGAAAGTTTAGGAAAAGCTGAAATTGATAGACTTTGCTTTGTATTAGGTATGTATTATTTTAGGATATTTTATTTTATGTTTATAAATTATTAAAAAAAAAAATTACTTTATAAATTTTGGAATGTTATTAGTAATATTGAATTTTATAAAATAAAATGTTTTAATATTTTTTTTTTTTTCTATTCGTGATTTACTAGTAGATTAAAATAAATTTCTGTTTATTCTCAATAAAAAAGTATATATTTTATATATATATAATTAAATCATTTATTACTTAAGTCGCTGGAGGACTAGGAGAAAGACTTGGATATAAAGGAATAAAAATTTAAATACCTATTGAATTATTAACAAAATAAAGTTATTTAGAATATTATATAAAATATATTTTGGCCTTATAAAAAAGAGGATCTCAGGGTTGTAAAATCCCTTTAGCTATAATGACATCTGATGATACTTATGCATTAACTATGGATTTACTTAATAAAAATGATAACTTCGGATTATAGTCTGATTAACTTTTTATTATGAAATAAGAAAAAGTTCCTTCTTTAATTGACAACGATGCTAAATTCGCCCAAGCAAAAGATTCTTTACTTATAGAAACTAAACCACATGGTAAATATAAATAATAATAAAAATAATTTATTTTCATAAAATAAATTTCTATTAAATAAATTTTTTAAATAATTTTATATAGGTCATGGGGACGTTCATTAATTGATTCATTAAAATAAATTACATTAAAGATGGTTACAACAGGGTAAAAATTGGGTTTTGTTTTTTTAAGATACAAATCCTTTATGCTTTAGATCGCTTTTATCTTTTGTTGGTGTAAATTTTAACAATAAATAATTTTTTAAAATATTAAAATGCTTTTTTTCAAACTTTAATAAAACTATATTTAATGATTTTAGGTTAGTGTAAAATAAGATTTAGTTGTTAATTCTATGACTATTCCCAGAAAACCTGGAGAAGCTTTGGGAGCTATTTGTAAACTATCCCATGAAAATGGACAAAGTTTAACTATTAATGTAGAATATAATTAGCTTGAATCTTTATTTGAAGGTTAAAAAGAGGTAAATACATAAAATATTTACAATTATTATTTCATTAGATTTGTAATTATTATTGTTATATAATTTATCTATTAATAAAGCCTGTAGATATTAAAGGATACAGTAGGTACCCTGGAAACACCAATACTTTATTATTTAGATTGCCAGAATACTCCACAACTTTAACAAAAACTGATGGAGTTATTCCCGAATTTATAAATCCTAAATATGCAGATGAAACTAAAACTGTATTTAAAAGCCCTACAAGACTTGAATGTATGATGCAAGAATTCCCTAAACTATTAACAAATGGAGAAAAGTATAATTTTAATTTTTTAAATAATAAATAAAAAATCACATATAAATATACAAATAATTAAATAACATATATATTTATTTTATTTAAAAAGCGTTGGATACACCTAAGTTAATAGAGATTTTTGTTTTGCAGCTTGTAAAAATGATATTGTTTCTGCCGTATAAAAATAAAAATCTGGATTAGCTCCTGAATGTACTGGTATAAAAACATTTTTATAAGATAATAAACATATAATTAATATTTAAATTAATTTATCAAAATATAAGTAATATAAAAAAATTGTTAAAATAATAAAAAGATTTATTTTATATATACTATTTTTAAAACTATTTAGATAATTAATATTTGAATTTTAGGAAGTACTGAACAAGGATTCTACAACTTGAATTATAACTTATTAAGATTAGCTGGAGCTTAAATAGAAAAAGATTTAGAAATTTAAAATTTTGCAGGCATTAATTACCAATTTAATCCTAAAATTGTTTTAGATCCTGAATTTGGCGTCACATTGGAAGAGATATAAAATAAATTAACTGGATAAGTTAAAATTTCAAAAAATTCTTCATTAATAATTAAAGGAGATTATAAATTAGGAGACCTGGAATTAGATGGCCATTTAGAAGTCAAATAAAATTTAGATGGACAAAAAACTGTTGTAAATGATAAAAATTATAAAAAATTTGTAGAAACACTTGATTAAAATGAAGAATAATATATATAAATTAGAGGCTATAAATTACCTTGATTAATTTATATATATGTTTATAAACTTTTTTATTAAAAATATAGATTAATATATATTTATATATTTCTATTTAATTAGAGTTTTATCTCAAAATGTGTTTTAAATAATATTAATATTTAAATTATTTAATAATTTAGAAGTTTTTTATACATATAATTACTATCCTTTTGTTTTTTTTACCAAATTTTTATTATAATCAAACCCGAATTGATTAATTTATCAAACCCAAAAAAAAAATAATCACCAATATTGTTTTACTTTGTTATTATGTAATTTTTTGTTTGTTTATTATTTAATCAAACCCATATATTTAAATGGGTTTGTTTAAAAAAAAATTTATATAAAAAAATCATAAGGGTTGTATTATTATATTATTAAAAACTATATAATTTTATCAAAATTTTTTTTTTTACAGAAATATTTTAGCTAATTGCTAAGAAACTAAATTATTTGGTTAAGAATTTCTATTATTTAAAACGATAATTAAAATATATAATATGTTAAAAGTGATTAGTTTGAAAACAATATTTCCGCGAGAACTTTTTATGATAACCAAATATAAAAAAATTATATAACATAATAAATTGATATAATTCCCATTTTAAAAAACATATTTTTTATTTTATTATTTTAATTTTTATCTGTATCTAGTATCTCAAAGGTACATAAAAACTTAATTTACGGTAATTTGATGAAGCATGTTTGATAATATATGGGTATAATAATTAATTTTGTAATAAAAACAATTTTATAACAAGTTTAATAATTATTTTACAATATACTATACTTATTATACAAGTTTGACTAATTTTTATATAATATATGATAAAAAATTAGATAAGTATTTGAATTAATTTACAGGATTAATTTAATTTTTCAAAGATTTAATTAATTTACTCAAGAAATAATAACAATTATTTAAATTCAAAAATATTAAATTAAAATTTTATTTATTATTTAAAAAAATTTTTACATTAGCAATGCAAATTCAGCACCTTGTATAAAAAACTTTTTAATATTCACAAAATAAAATAATATTATTTTAGCTAATAAAAATATCAATGTAAAGGTAGCAATATTTATTAAATTAATTTAATTTAGTCTATATTCACAAATATATTTTAAGTATTAATAACTCAATTTAATTGTTTAAATCAATTAAATATTTATATGGGATAATTTAATCAATTTAAATTTTATTGATAATACTAACAATATTTTAATTTATATCACACAATAAAAATGTATGCATATTAGTAATTATTAATTTAAAATTTAAAATGAATTTAGTTTATTAATTAACAAAAAATATAGGTTTAAAAACAAATCAAATAAAAAAAATAAAAAAAATATGAAGATTGAAGCTAAAATCAACCCACAAAAAAAATAATTAAATTTAAATATTTATATTTAATACATTTTTAGTTAATATTTTCATGTTTTTATAAGAACTAATTAGAGCAAGGAAATAAATATAGATGATAAAATAAATGAATTAAATTTTTAATAAGCTTAGATAATAATTGAATTGAAAAATTAAACGTTTCCATATTTCAGATTATTTATATTCAATTATTCGATTTATTTTACATTCCTATTTATTTTACAGGCTCGAAAGGTTAATCGATAAAAAATCAATTCATAAAATATAATAAAATTATATTTTCATTCTCTCTTTTTCTCTTTTTATTTAACACATATATATAATATAAATCAGCAACTTAAATTTAATAGAATTTTAAAAAAAATATATGAATAGACAAAACATTATCAAAATAAAAAAAAAACTATTTATTATTTATTAAATTAATTATAATTTATTAAATTTTACATTTAATTTTAAATTTTAGCTTTAAAGTCTATGTTTTTTAAATAAAATTTCATATAATCATAAAGTTATATCTATATATATTTATTATATACTTCCAAAACCTAAAAAATTTTAATTTAAATTAAATATTTTATTGCAAATTTTTAATTATATACTGTTTCTGGTATATGTTAAATTTAAAACTACAGATTTAATCATTTATTCAAATTATATTTATGTTAGTTTATTACAACTAAAATTTAAGAATTATAATTATTTTTATCAATTTAAGTTAATAAATGTTAGTAAATCAATAATAATAATTATTATAATAATAAAAAATAAAATAAACTAAAATATTATTGATATATATTAAATGTACTTATTTCATATGTATTTAGGAATTTTATGCTTTTTTACTATATTTTTAAGTATCAAGTGTTCAGAAACCAAATATAATTATTTAAGTTACGATCAAATAATAGATTAATTTTATTTATTAGAATAGAAATATCCCAATTTTATTAAAATAAGAGAACTTAGGGAAGAAAGCTAAATAAAAGATTTACCTGAAACTTAATGTGGAGAAAATGTTTGTAAACACATTTATGCAGTAATAAAGAAATAAGGAAAATTATTTATATATATTTATATATATTAAAATGCTTTTACTATTAAATTCCTTAGTAATATTTTATTAATATTTTTTATTTCTTTTTGTTAAAAAATAAAAAAAAAATAATTAGGAAATCACCAACTTTAATAAAGAAAATTATAAATAAAATCCATAAGCATTAATTATAGGAGGATTTCATGGAGATGAGGCTATAGGACCTAATGTGGTTACTTATCTTGCTGAATATATTTTAAATAATTATGAAAGCAGTTTATATTTCAAAGATTTGGTAGAAAATAAAATGGTAGTTTTATTACCTATGGCAAATCCATCTGGATATTTTTAACTTAAAAGAGAGGAAATTTAGATGAACGGGTAAAATAATAAGATTATTAAAATAAAATTAATTTATAAAAGTAATGTATTTTATACATTTTATTAATAATTATTTATTAAAAAGGCAAAAAATTGACATTAATAGAGATTTTCCTTATAACAATGTTGCAAGTAAATGTTTCAAAAGTGCAGGGGCTAGAGTTATTAACTATTTATTTAAAAAATATCTATTTTAAGTAGGAATTACTTTTCACGGTGGCATGTATGCTATAGGCTATCCATGGGGTTCTGTAAATCATTAAAAAAAACCTAATGTCGGAGATTTATCCCCAGATAACAAAGCTTTTAGCATTATAGGTCAGAACAAAATTTTTTTTTATAATATTTTAACAATTATAATTTTTTTTTAAAAATATTAAATAAACTATAAATATTTTCTGAATGTGTAATTATTTTTTAAATTTATTTAGGTAATTATATGAAATAGATGAGTCCAGGCAATAAAAAACTGTAAATTTCAGAATATCCAGTTGATACTTTAACAAATGGTATTTATGCTGTTCCTGGAACCTTAGAAGATTGGGCTTATGCCGCGCAATGGGAACCTGAAAAAACTGGAAATTAATATTTATTGGCAAAATGTGATAACATATCATAATAGGAACTGTAAATTAATTAATAAAATAAATTTAAGAAAAGTTTTTTCATCTAACTAAATTAACTTTTAATTTATTTTTTTATTTTTCAGACAATTACCCGAAAATAGTGTTAAATCTTTGTTTTATTTGATTGAAACTTCTGGACCTAAAAAACCCTAAGCCAGTACACTTGGCACTTATGAAGCAGTATCTAATAAAAACTCAGAAAATTTTGGACATATACCAAGAAATATTAATGCAGCTTTGGCAATAATAGAAACCTTGAAACCCACTATATATATGAATATAAAAGATGTGGACGGTAATAAATATATGGTTTCTTGGTAAGTTTATGGCTGTAGTAAAGTGGATAAAACTTAGCTTTATTATTAAATCGAGGTAAAATAATAATATAAAAGTTTTTTATAATATTTAAATAGAATAAGCTAAACCACTTTTAATATTAATTTTTTTTATATTATTCTAGTAAAAAAACGAATAATATAACTATGAACAAAAATATAAATAGGAAAATTTTATTTCGAGCGAGAATGTATTTTCAGGGGACGGCTATATAAAAAACTAAACTCACTATTTTAAGGATTATATTTAAAAAAGTAACTTAGTTTAAAAAAATTAGGAATTAAAAGTAGCTATATATGTTTAATGTGATAGTTGTAATTATATTTTTATATTTATATATTTTTATATAATTAAAATTAATATTGGAAATCTGAAATTTACTTAAATGAAATTAGAATTTGGAGAATAATAAGACTCAGTACCTGATCTACCTCCATAATCACATCTTGTTTAGTCAAGAACTAATTGTTCTTATCATATTAAAAATAATAATGACTATGAGATTTTGCAGACAAAAGAGATTTTTTAAACAAATTTTTAAAATTAGTATGCAAAAAGTATAAAATATAAAAATTTTTAAAAATTAAAGTTTTAAAAAGCAGATAATAAAATAAACGAAATATAAAATAATGAATAAAATAAAAATGTTTAGATAAATCAAGTAGAAACAGAATTTTTATAGTAAAATAATGAAAAAAATGATAATATATCTAGAAATTTATAATTAGGCTAAGATAATTAAAATGATGGGGAAAACTAAAAAGATGGATAATAACAATAAAACAATTAAATATAAGACGGAGAAATTAAATAACAAGATGGTGAAAATAATCCATAAGCTTATAATTAACAAGACTAAAGTGATGGTGAAAATAATTAATAATTAAAAGATAATTAGTCTTAATAAAATGATGGAGAAGATACAAATAAAAATTAAAATAATAATGAAAATTAATAAGATTAAGATGGAGAAACAGAAGAAGAAGAAGAAAAAAAAAATGATAATTTAAGTAAAAACAATGATAACGAAAATGATTAAGATTAAGATAATAATGAATAAGATTAAGATTAAGATGAACAAAAATAAGAAGAAGATACTAAAAATGATAGCAATAACAATAATAGTAGTAAAAATAATGGAGATAAAAATAAAAAAAATAATAAAAATTTAAATGGCGATAAAAATGGGGGTAAAAAAATTAATAAAAGATCTTAATAAAATTTGTTTGTTTGATAGTCTTGTTTATTTTATTATCTGCTTAACTAATTTGTTATACTAATAAAATATTTTAAGATTTTTTAATAAATTTGATTTTTTTTTTTATTTTTAATAATTTAAACTTTAGATACAAATATTTTGAACGACTAAAGTCTGATAATAACCATTTTTGTCGTGTGCATAGTTATTGTGGTAATTGTATTAGTATATTATATAATAAAAAGAATTTTAAAGAAACTAGATCCTTAACATTAATTTTATCAAATGGATAAAAAATTAACTGGAGAAGATAAAATAAAAAGATAGTTATAGATTGATATGGGTGTTAGTTAAACTGATCATAGTATTGGAGATGAAGAAATATAATTCGGCGAAGAAGATGCAAATTAAAAAAAAACTTTATAAAATTAATCCAATTCAAGAATAAAACATGTCATAGAATGAATAAATATTTAAAAATAAAGATTTTATCTATTTTTAAAAATAAATAATTAAAATAATAACTAAAAACTTTTTAAGTTAAATGTCAATATATATATATATTAATTTTTTTTTAATTTCAAAAGTTCATTAAAATGAAATAACAAATTTATAAAGATGTTTATTTGTAGAATTTTTACTTTTAATTTATATTTAAATAATTAAATCATTTTTTTTTAATAACCTAAGATTTATAAAATTTATTAATTAAGTTTAAAAATCAAAATAAAAGCAGATAAAAAATTACTTATATTAATTGATATAAATAAAATCGAATGGCTTATATTTATATATTACTTTTTTATTTAATTAATACATTTTCTTCCTTTAATATAATATTAATGTTTTTTTAGATAAATTAAATTAATCTTAAAGCACCAAGGTGTACATTTATAAAATTATTTTTATATTGATCTTTATTAAACATATATAAAATAATCAAATTTATAATCCAGTCCTTTGAAAATTAAAAAAAAAATAATAAATCATAAAAAAATTAAATAAAATATAAAAAATAAAATAATAAAATGTCCAAAAGAGGTAATTTATTTTAACCCATTTTTTTCTCCCTATTATATAAATTTCACTGCGCAAATTTCAAAACCGCCTCTAATTTTTTTTTAATAATTTTTTTAACAGGTAGAGGAGGTCAAGTCGGAATCAAATTAAAAGTCACTTTAGGTTTACCCGTCGGAGCCATTTTAAATTGTGCTGATAATTCTGGAGCCAAAGCCATTTATATTATTGCCGCTTACGGATGCAGAGGACACTTGAGTAGATTACCCGCTGCTTCCGTTGGAGACTAAGTTTTAGCCTCTATTAAAAAAGGTACCCCTAAGCTCAGAAAGAAAGGTAAACTATTTTATATTTATTTTTTTATTTCTTTTAACTATCATCTTTTAACTTGTAAAATATGTTAAAAATGAAAAAAAAAAAAAAAATCTTACTAAAAATATTGTTTATTATGCATCTTTTTTTGGGGAAAACTATTGGAAATATGTCAAATAAAAATAAATTAATAGATAAATAAAAAATTAGATAAAAAAATAGTTTTTGGAATGCAATATTTTATCGATAATTAAAAAAAAATTTAAATAATTTACATCATATTTCACCGCATAGATGATAAATTTATATTTTTGATTTTTCTCTCAATATTAACTTTTATAATTTTATAGTTATGTAAGCTGTTGTTGTTAGATAAAGAAAAGCTTGGAGAAGAAGAGATGGTTTATATATTTATTTTGAAGGTAAAAAAATAATATATGAAAAAATGAATATATTAGTAGAAATTATACTTTTATAGCAAGTGAATTAAATCCGAAGTTTAACTTAGAAATAATAATAATATAAATAAAAATATGTGTATTTGTATATTTTTTTGCATATAAATATATATTAAATAAAAACGATTCTGTGTTTTCCTTCTAACTCTTCATAGTTAGCTAGATAGACGAAGTCTCGGAAAAAAATTACCTACTTTACTAACTAGCTGCCAATTTTTTCCATTTGGTTGTTAGAACTGTTAGTAAGAGACAAAAAAAAAATATACAATACATTATTATAATTATTAATTCTAAGTTGTCTAGGATTTATTTAGTTTTTAAAATTTTCGGACTTTTTGCTGATATATTTTTTATAAAAAATTGTTTACTTTAAAATAATTTTTCCTAATTAATTTTTTTAATTTTTAGATAATGCTGGTTGTATTGTTAACTTAAAAGGAGAAATGAAAGGATCCGCTATTACTGGACCCGTCGGAAAAGAAGCCGCTGATATCTGGCCCAAAATCGCTGCCGCCGCTGGAGCCGTTGTCTGATTTTTTTCTCACATTTTCTACCTATATAAATTAAATAAATAAATTAATTACTTTATTATGTTCTATATATCAAATTAATTTAAAATTTATAAATTTTAAATAAATTTATTAAATTATTAAGTCAGCAGTCAAAAAATATTTAAACAAATTCAATTTGATTTTATATATAAATATATATATTATTAAAATGTAAACACTTCTAAAAAACTAAATTTCATCATTATCATATTATATTAAAATATTCATAAACTAAATAAACTAAGCAAAATTACTTTTTATTATTCTATAAATATATTAATTTATTAATTATGATAAAAGAATAATAAATTACAGTTATGATACCGATTTTAAAAATTTTAATTAATAAAAATATAAAAAAAATTTTAAATTGTATCCAATTGCATATATCTTATTACAATATTTATATAATATAAGTATAAGTATTATATTTTATCAATAACAGTTTTTTAATTTATTTCTTTATGCTGATATTATTTTAATCATAAATAAATTATATGAGAAAACAAATACAAAAATTGTTATAAAAAGTTTTGTTATTTTTTATAATAAATTCAATTTATATTAATATTTTTTCACTAAAATAAGGAAATTAAATTCTAAAATAATAAAAAAATAAACTTATATAAAATTTTTACTATTATCTCATTATTAGACTTAAAATGGCACAAGTACGAGATTAGCTTGTATAATATAAATAGAAGTGTAAGGAATATGAATTGAAATTAAAAGAAATGGAATAAGAAATGTAATTTAAAACAGCTAATGAAAGCAGAGCGGATGGTATAAAAAATAAAAATAATTATAATCTAATATAAAAAATAATTTTTACAAATAATAACAGAATTATTATCATTTTTTAAATAAATATTAATTGAAATATTAATCAGTATTATTATCAAAGTACATAATATTTATTTTCTATTTATTATTAGAAAAAATAAGTGCTTTAAATAAAATACATGCAGAAAAAACGAAAAATTTAATGAATTCTATTACTTTACTTAAAAAAGAAAACAGAGCTTTAGAAAGAAAATAAATGGGGGGTCAATAAAGTAAGCTTATAGAAAGACTTAATAAAGATATTGCCGAATAGGAAACTGTTATCTCAATTTTGAGAAAAGAAATTTTAGAATTAGCGGCAAACAAAGACAGTATTATGGACATTGTATAAAAATAAAAAATAGTTTTATAAAAAATTTAATTCAAAATATTTTTAAAATATATATAGAAATTGATAAATTTGAAAAATAATATTATACACATATATTTTGTAGGTTGATGACAAAATAATTTAAGAATTTAATAAAGGACCAGCTAAAATAAAAGCTCCTTCTAGAGAGGAAATGAATATAGAGTTAAAAAAATTGAGAGCAAAAATAGGAGGCAAAAAAAATTTATAAAATAACTCTTAAGCAATAAATAGTTAAAACTAATCTTAAGTTAGGTAAATGTTTAAATATACATTTTTATAATAAAAAAAATTATTTAATTTTTGTATTTATTTATAATTATAAATAAAGTATATATTAATATATAATCATTTCATTTTAAGCATGAATCAATCTTAGTCAACAATGAAAGAAAGCTTGATGGAATAGTCTATAATTAGTTAAAGTGCTGATTCAACTGAAAATTTGTTGTCAAGAATTTAAGAATTGGTTTAGGAAAATGAAGAACTTAAATTAAATTTACAGGCCAGTTTAGAAAATAAATAGCAATATGAAGAATTTTTAGAATAAAAAAGTAATGATATTGTTGTATTTATTTTTTTACTTTTATTCAATTATTATAAAACTTATTTATTCTTAATTAGGTAAAGAAATTAATGAATTGAAAAGTGTTAGGGTTGATTATTAATAACTACTAAAAAAATACGAAGCATATTAATCTGAAGTAAATAAACAAAGTGAATAAAGAAATGACAACTATATAATGAACCAAGACAAAGAATTAAGAGTTGAAGAGCTAGAAATAACAAATAAATAATTACAATAAAAATTAAGATTTTAGGTATTAATAGTTTGTATTTAAATATTTATTAAGAATTTGAAAAAATTATAATACAATTTATTTAAAAAAATTTAAGGAAGAAACTATGCTAATGGAAAGAGAACATAATTAAGCAAAAATTGAAGAGTTAGAAAAGAAAAAAAAAATGTTAGATAACAATAATATTGCACTAAAAAATCAACTTGATTAGACTGCACTTAAAAATAATAATTTGTCAAATGAGCTTGCAAAATTAAAAAATTAATACAAAGAATTAAATGATAATTTTTAAAAAAACGAAAATTAGTATAAATCAGAATTAGAAAGAATTAAAGATTCTAAAGAGTAATAATAGCATATTATTTTATTTTTTTAATATTTTAATAATTTTTAATTATATAATAAATAAGACATTTAGAAAACAAGCTAGCTGATAGGTAATAAGAATATGAAGTAACTTATTAGGAAATTACGAAATTAAAATAAAAATTAGAATAGACATAATAAGAATTAAGTGAAGCTAAGAGTAAAAATAAATAGTTAGGTAATTATTATCATATTTTTATCATAAAAATATTCATATTTTTATATAAAATTTTTATTTTAAATAAAATTATAGAATCGTTTGGAGACATGCAATTGATTACAGGCGAATAAAATATAAATACAATGAATGTGGATAATAAAGAAATGAGAAATAAAGTAAAACAATTAACAAAAAAAGAAATAGAACTTTAAGATTAAATAGAAGCTTTAAAATAAGAATTATAATTTAGAGAACAAAGGGAAAAGGTAATAAATATTATTAAAAAAATATTATAACAATTATATAATATAAATATATTAATTATAAGTAATAAATAATTTTTAATATACCTATGTTATTTATATATATTTTTTATAATTTAGGTTTTAAATTATGTAAATAATAAAAAACTTGGAAGTGTTTAAGAATAATAATTAAAAGCTTAGTATTAAAAAGAAATTAAATAAAGATATGAGTCTAAAATTACTAAATTGGTTTTACAAGTTAAAGAATTAGAATAGCATAATAATTAGCTTTAAGAGATTCATAAATTGATATAACCATAAGATGATATTGTTGCATCTGATGTAATAAATAATATTTAAAATAATTATATTAAAATTTTTTATATAATAAACATCATTTTTTAATAAGATATATAATTTTAAATAACTTATATTTTTTTTGTTATAGTTTTCTTCTGACATTAATTTATCAGTCAGTTTAGCTGCTTTAGAATAAGTTTAGCCAGAACAAAATTCCGATATCAATGATTTAAATAGTTCAAAAGCCTAAGTTATCTAAAATGACAAAAATTAATTGAAAAATAAGTTATTACAACTTGCTACAAGAGAAATAGAGTTGAAAAAAAATGTTAGAGAGTTGGTTAAATAAATAGATTACTATAAATAAAAATCTAAATAAGGAACTATTAGTTAAGAGGTAAATTACAATTACTAATATATAAAAATCTTAACTATTTTGATTAATTATACTTTTTTAATAGGAATTTGAAAATAGAATGTTAAAAATGCACAGTGAATACGATAAAATTATAACTTAATTAGCCAATAAAATATCAGACTTAAAATTCAAAGAAGTTAATTTATCAGGAATGGATTCTAACATAGGTTCGTCATTAATAAGTAATATGAATGTTCACGAAGATCAATTAAAAAATTTGGACTCCAATATATCTTTTAGTCAAGCAGAAATATAAAGTATATAAAAATTTTATAATATTTATATATGACTAATATCTACAAAATTAAATTTTAATTTATAGAGGAATATTTCGATATGTCGAAAATAGACTCAAATATTTCAGATTTAATTTCAGATAAAGATTAATTAGAAAAGGAAATGAAAAAGTCAAATAAAAGTTAGTAAGCTCAAAATATGAAGGGATCTAGCAAATCTAGAGTAAATTTCAGTTAAAAACCTTATTCAATGAAAAAAAGTGGCCCTTTTTAAATGAATAGCTCTTTAAATTCCAGTATTAAATTAGATTAGTAAATAAAAGAAGAAGATTAAGAACTATTAGATTAAATTTCTTCAGGAATATCTGGCATATCAGGAATGAGTAAATTTTGAAACTAAAAAAAGTTTAAATTTTGGAGAAATCCTAAATTATATAATATATATTTTATATTATAATTTATAAAATTAAAATACCTTATAATACTATTATCAATATACTCATTAACACCTTCTAATTTTAATTTCATATTGTAGTTTAATCATAATATAATATATGTTAAAATATATAATAAAATAAAATGTTTAGTTAAATACTTAAAGATTTTTACTAATTTAAGATTTAATTATAGAAAAAGGGTCATTCAACTTTATAAATAATTTTATAATTTATAAACAATTAAACATATGATTTTAGTACGATAAAATCCATCATAAAAAAATATAATATAAAAAACAAAACAAAAAAAAATATAAAAAAATACTTATATAATTTAAGAATAAATAAATGGAATCATAAATATCAAGTTTATCCAGGTAATCAGAAAACGAAATAAAAAAACATAAAAGTAGCAAATACATTTTTTTGCAGTCGTTTTGCGCCCTTTTAGGAGCCTTTTACTACGGCTACGCACTCGGAGAATTAAATATGGCTCTAAGTAAAATTATGATAGCCTATGATTTACATGAGACGGATTTACAAGATTTATACGAAGGTATATAAAGATAAATAAATAAATTAAAAATTATTATGTTATTATTAATGTAGAAAATTTTAAATTAAATTTAAAATATATCTTAAACAAATACTTAATTAGATATCTATTAATTTAAATGTAGTAAAATTGCAGTAAATTGGTTAATTTATAATTAAATTTTTAATTTAAAAATCTAATTAACTATAATATAGATATATACATATCAAAATTTTTTTCATAGTTTTCAATCTATATAATATAAAATACACATATATATATATATCACTTTTATTATCGGTACATAAAAGTTTATCTTTTATCTCAAAAAATTTTTATTTTTTATTTTTTTATTTTTTTAGGAATTCTGACCAGTGCAATGCCTTTAGGGGGCACTTTTGGGTGTATTATAGCTGGAATTTTAATGAAAAATAGAGGAAGGAGATCTTTAATGATTTTTTCTGATATTATCGGAATAATAATAGGATTTTTATTTATAATTCCTAATTTCTATATAGGTGTTATTTCCAGGTTTATTATGGGACTCATAGTAGGATCAAATTCTACAATAGGTCCTTTGTATGTTAGGGAAATTTCCCCAGTTTCATTGAGTGCCTAAACTGTACTTTACTATTATTTAATATAATTTTTTTTTTTCTATTTTTTTTTTGTAAAAAAGGGAATCATGAATTAAGGAAATGTAAGTTTTGGAATTTTAGTGGGATATTTGCTAGGATTATGTATTTTTGTTTATTAAAAATTTTAACTATTTTATTTAATTTATACTAAAATTTAAATAAATTTAGAATTTCCTATGTCAAATGATGAAGAAGAGTAGAACAGATTATTAGAAGAATAGTCAGACATACATTGGAGAATTGTCCTATTTTTCCCATCTTTTATCTGCTTTATAAGATTAATGACTATGATACTAATTTTTAAATATGATACCCCTTAATATTATATGTTATAAGGAAAAGAAAGCATAGCAAGGAAATATATAGAAAAAATATATAAATAAGAATATGTAGAGAATATTATGACGATATTGCATTCTGAGACAAAACAAAAGTAAAAGTAAAACGATTCATGGGGTTTAGTTTTTTCAAAATATTACAGGTCAAGGTTATTTTTGGCTTCAAGTATGTAATTTCTATACCAATTCTGCGGAATTAATGCGATAATTTTCTATTCCAGTTCAATTTTTGAAGATTCAATAGGCGATAAAAAAATGGCCAATTTTATGACAATAATTTCGGGAATAATTTTGATGGTTTTCAGTTTTTTAGCCTCTTTTACTTCTAAAAAATACGGACGTAAAACTATTTTAATGTATGGTAATATAGGTCTTTTAGTTTTTTTACTTGCAACTGGTATATGTTCTTAAATTACTTCGAATTATGATGAAATAAATACAGTTTGGGCAACTGTTATTATTGGTCTAATTTTTATTTACGAAATCATTTTCAGCTTTAGTTTGGGAACCATGGTTTGGGTTTATAACGCGGAAATTTTAAATAGTGAAAAGGCCTTAGGATTTGCCACTATGATTAGTTGGATAAGCGCATTTGTTATCGGTCTTTTAGTTCCATATTTATCTAGTTAATTGGGAATTTACTCTTTATTTTATTTCTTTGCCTTTATTTGCTTGCTAGGATTTATTTATATTGGTATATATGGTAAAGAAACTAAAGATCTAACTCAAGAAGAAATCATTCATTTATTTGTTTCTTAATAATAAAATAAAGAAATTGGGTATAAGGAGATGAATATCAAAAATATAAATAATATTAATTCTGATGATTTGAAATAAAAGGAGAATTAAAATAATTAAATTGATTAATAAAATAATGTTGAAAAAGTTGATGAAAATTCAGATAATTAGAACAAAAATTTCAAATGAAAATAATATACTATAAAAATTTAAAGAACTTAATATTAAAATTAAGGAATTAAAAATATTAATTTTTATTTAAATTGTAAATTTTTTATCATTATTTTTAATATAATAATAAACAAGTAATGTAAATATCAGTTAAGTTTATATATATTATTAAATCAATAAAAAAGTTCAGCTTAAAATTAATAAAAAGAGTAATAGTAAAAAACCTGTATATATATAAATTTTCTTAAATTATATAATTTAACTTAATTTATAAATCAGAAAAATCTTTCCCAAAAATCAGGATTTGACTATATAGCATCATCAATAAAATCAAACTATTCTATAGCGTTTACACAAATTTAACTGTAATTTTTAGGATTATATCTAATAACTTTTTCAAAATTTTTTATACAATTAACTTTATCTCCCAATTAACCATTAATTAATCCCAAAGTATAATAAGCTTCTCCTTATTTTGGATTTATTTCAATTGCCCTATTTATATATTTCAAAGCTTCTCTTAAATATCCTAATTATCCTAAATTATTGCCTTTATGTAATAAAGCGTCTGCATTGTCAGGATCTTTCTCTAAAACCTTGTTAAATTCTTCTATAGCTTCCCTTTACTTTCTTATCATGGTTAAATAGTAAGCTAAAAAAATTACAAAATTTTGAAATTAAAATCATTTATTTTTAAATTAGAATAAAATAATTTTTGTTTTTATAAAAATAATTATTATATTAAATAAGTATATTTATTTTTTACCTTTTTCGAAATGTGCAATTGGGTCGTCTGGATTTATAGCTATTGCTTTATCAAATTATTCTAAAGCTTGCTTTGATTTCCCTTATTTTCCTAATGCAACTGCAATTCCCATTATTATATCTTAATTTTTTTCATCTAATTTCAAAGCTTATTCATATAATTTAATCGCTTTATTGGAATCATTAAAATCATTATCTAAAATTTATGCTTTCAAAAACATGGATGAGGGATCTTATGGGCTTAATTTTAAACTTTCATCTATTTATTTCATTGCCTCTCTTTTAATTTTAAAAATTTTTAATATAATGTTAACTTAATCTTTAAAATCGCAGTATAAATATAAATTTCTGAATAATTTTAATATTCAATTACTTTGGTTTTCCTAGAATTTATAAACATTTGGCTTTAAAATAAAAGAATAAAAATTATTTTGGGTTTAATTTAATAGCTTAGTCGAAATTTTTAACAGCCTCTTCAAATTTATTATTTTCCATTAATTCTACCCCCATATCTCCAAAATAGTCAGGATCTTATTCTTTTGGGTCTTTGTATTTTTTCTCTATATCTTAAATTTATGGCTTAATTTATTATTTTGGGCCTTTTTAACTTTCATCTACTTATTTCTTACCTTTACAAAAATAATTAAGTTAATTTTAATTTCTTACTCAGTTTTTTGTAATATATTTAATAATTTTGTTATAATTTTATTTTTAATACCTTATTCTTCATTTTATGAATTGTAAAAATAACCAACTCCTAGTAATAAAGCTCCAAATCCTCCAATAAGATAATATAGAGAATTACTATTACTATTACTATTATTATCACTATTTTTGCTGTTTTATTGTTATTTTTATTTATTAATAGAATTTTATTAATCTTACTGGTTTTCAAATTTATTATCATACTATATATTTTCTTATCCAATCTCTTCATTTTTTTAAGTTTTTATATCTTCATTTTCTTTTTTATCACTATTTTAAAATATTTCTTAATTTTCAAATTAACTTTCTTTATGTATATCATTTTTACTTTTATTTTCTTATTTTAAGATATTTTCATCTAAATTTTATTGCTTTTCTTTATCATACAACTAACTGTAAATGAAAAACTTACTGTCTTCTTTTTATTCTTTATTATTTTGTACTTCTCCCAAATTAATTACATTTTCATTTTAATCTTCCTCTTTATTTTATTATTTTATTTTATCCTAATTATCATTCTTATTATTTAATTCAAAATTTAAACTATTATTATTTTTCTCTTACTTGGAACAAAAATTAAACTATAATTTATATTAAAAATATTTGTCTACTGAACCATTTTTATATTAAATAGGTCTTTTGGATAAAATATATTATTATTTTTAAAACAATAATTTAGAATTTTTTAATTTAGAAAATATTTTTGATTGCATTTTATTTTAAAAATATTATTTGTAATTATTTTTTAATAATAAATAAAGATTTTGGTAATTAATAGAATTTAGAATAGTACAGAAAATTCAGAAATTTTTAAAAACAATTTTAATTGTTTACATTCTATTATGAATATACAAATAAAAATTTATAAAAGTTAAATTTAATAAAATTTTAAAATTAGCGTTTATTTAGTATGCTTTTTTTAAAAATAAAAACTATTTTTCAAATAAATCCAAGCCACCCTACAAACATTCCTTTTAACAAACTCTCATCCTTTTTATAAATTTAAATTTAAATATATTTTTATATAATAATAAAATTTATTAACTATTATTCTAAATTTAAACTTATTTTTTTAACAAATAAATAAATAACTAAATAAATTAACATACTTTAGCATATTCTATAAGTAAATCCACACCTTATTAAACAGTTGAAAATTATTTAAATGTAAGTCTGTTTCTGGCTTGAGTTAAAAATTAGGTATAGTGTAAAACCGAATTTTCATGCTGTTTTCCAGTATATATAGGATCACTTAAAAAGGAATCGAGTGCTCCCATAATATTTTTTTCTTTTTTTTTGAAAAATTCTAATATATTTATCAAGTACAATCTAAAAAGACCATAAGATTTAAATGCCCCTAGAGGACCCTCAACATTTTTAGTCAATCTAAAGGGTAATAATTCAGGAACGGCTAGTTTTTTTCCTTTTTCAAAAATACACTAGAAATCAATGTTAAATACATCCCCTGTTTCTTCTATTTATAAAAGAAATTTTAATAGTAATTTCATAAATTTAACATCTATTTATTTTTGATTTTAATATAATCTTAATTTTTATAATTTTGTTATCTTATTTACCACAAAGTAAAATATTACTAGCATGTCTGTCACCTAAACCAATGATATAAACAAAAGCAGTACATATTGCTAAAGTTTTAGTGTATCTTTCTATTGCGCTTAATTGATAATCACTATTGGTTAAAATTAATTATTAATAAAAATATATATTTTTTAAAAATTTAAGTTTCATTTAATTTAAAAAAAAATTGATTATCGTAATTATTACACTGTATCGAAATGTGTGTAAAAATAATTCGAAATAACTTCCTCCTAATGAGTTAACATTTTCCATTAGTATTCATTATATTATCTGCCTATGTTTCCTAATTTACTATTTTTTTAATTCAATATTGCAGATGTTTAAAACCCTTTTTTCTTTGAACCTTCTTTATCCTTTAAAATTAAATTTATTCAAAGAAATTTTAGAAGTTAAATATTTTAATAAAAATAATATTTATTTATTATTATTTACAAATATATCTTTTAAAGTTTTTGTATTATCAACCCATTCTATTAAAGACATTTCCTTACACAGCGGAATTATACAATAATTTTGCATATTTATATTTCTTCTATTGCAAAAATTAGATGTCTATAAAAACTAATTCAAAACCGAAATAAATTCTGTGGTCCTAGACTCGGTTCTTACATCTGAATCCTTTTCATTTTTTAATAAAAAGTGTTTTTTTTCTTCGTTATTGTCCCCTCCCTTTATTTTATACTTTAAAGTTATTTTTTTAGGCTGCTATAAACTGCTTATAATAGTATAATAAGGGTCTATACTTGTTATGTAACCATAATTTTACTTATATGGGTCGTAATCGCTATCAAAATTTATTTTAGGATTTATGTACGGCATCACGTAATCATTTATCGGTAAAATTATATTTTATTATTCTACTTTTTACAAGTACTATTTATCCATTATTTTAGTTAAAGTTTACCTATCTTGTCTTTATTATTCAGGCTATTTAAAAAAATAAATTAATTATTTTAAAAAATATGGTATTATGATGTATAATTAAAAAATAAATATTATTTTAAATATCATTATATGTTTATTTATAAATAACCCTCAAATCTGACACTTATATTAATTTTTTATAGAAGCTTTCCACATGCTTTAAATAAATCAAAGGTTATGAGTTGCCTTCATTTATCTCATGCTCTTTTATTTACCTTAATATTTACTCATAAACTTCCTACCTTTCCTTTTTTTATTTGTCATAATATTTTATCGATAGCAACCACCATGCAGCCTAAAAAAAATAAAAATTATTATTTATATATATTATATTATAGTAATTTAAAATTTTTATTATAATATAGTTTATAAATTAATTATGTAGAATGATAATTTAATTTACTTATCTGTAAAATTTAAAAGCTATTAAAGCTAAAGCTCTTATAATTATATCTTATAATTATTTATAAGGAGTGAGGATTCTGGACATCAATTATTATATACATATTGTTAATTTATAAGGTTATACTTTGTTAATAAATTCCTAAAATACTTTTAGATTTACATTAAAGGCATCTATAACTATTAAAAAATTTACAATTAATTTGTTAATTAATATGTACTTATTACGTACAAATAAATTAAAATATTTTTACTTTTTTAGTTGTTTTAAATTTTTATTATTTCGTCAGATTAATCACAATATAACTTTATAAGCCTTGGAAGAGACTGGCTGTATTATAAAAATAAATTAATTATCATTTCTATAAAATTGATAATTTTATATTTATTTTATTACAATAAATATTTGTTTCCATATTGGATTGACTTCATATAATATTTTTGTATTTTGAAAAACTCATCAAATTATCCGACCTTGTAAAAATGTGTATCTAGTTAGTGTGCATATTTGAAAAACATTTTCTCTTTAAGTGAATCAGTATATACCCTATTTTTTTAATCCATTTAATTTTGCTCACTTTTTTCAAAATTTAATATCAAATCTCTAAATTAACTTGATACTTATTGCGGAGTGAATGACTTTTTAAAAAATAATATTGTTAGTAAAATAATAATAGGATTAAAATTTATACAAATTACTAATATAAAATTAAATTATCATTAAACTTATTCATTTATTTGTATAAATTACCATCAACATTTTTTCTTTATATTTGAACTTTTTCAAAGCCTATTCGCAAGATTAATAAAAATATAAATTATCTTCATCATTTTTATGGTTTAACTTTAAGATTGCTAATTCTCTAATTAAGTTTAAACTTTTATTATATTTTCCAAGTTTTCCACAAATTTTTGCCTTTGAATATACATATTGTGTTATAAACTCACGAATTTCTGGCATTTGTATGGTTTCATTAAAGTCATTTTCCTTTCCTCCCGATTTTATATATTTTTTACAAATATTAAGATGTTTTTTTAAGAATTTATTTGCTTAACTAAAATATTGGTTTTTAAGCAAAATTGTCATCTTTTAATTTAAAAAAATAAGATAAATATAAAAATATAATTAAAATTAATAATTAAAAAATACCTCTTTAAATAGGAATCTTATGAGCTATTTTTGGCAATAAATTGTTTATTATTCAATTTTTTAAATCATAAATCTTTAAATCACAAAAATGTCATATTTTTCTTAAAAGTCAATTTCCAATTTTTGTTAAAACATCAGTATAATTTCAGAGACAGAATTAATTATATTTTAAACAATAATATCTTAGGTAACTATTTATTATCGTCCATTATTTACTTCTATATTAATTTTATTTGAATCTCTTGAAAATCTTGGCCTTTATGCAGAGTTTTATAAAATGTTATCCCTATTTGCTTTTTATTTACTTCCAGATCTATATTATAGCCTCATCTGATGTTTTTCTTTTACATCATTATATTTATATTATTATAAATTAAGTATGTAGAATTAACTGTTTGGATCAAGACTCAAACTTATTATAAATATATTATAAACATTAAAATTAAAACTCAAAAAATTTTGTTTATTAAATTAAATATTTTTTTTTACTTCTCAAGAGATAAATTATATTTTATTTCTCTATACATATCTGGAGATGTATCAGACTTGATTTTATTTTAAACCATAAATTAAATCAATGTAAATAAAATTTCTAAGTTCACTAAAACTTATGATTAAATAAAATAAGAAAAACTGGACTAATAATTTCTGTAAGTATTTTAAAGTTACACGACAATTGATCTTAGTAAAATATAATTAAATTATTTAAGTTCAATTAATTTAAATAAATGTATAAGAAATAATATATTTAATTACAATTTTAGCTGGTATATGCCTTTTTTTATCATAGATATATAATACTATTATTATTGTTTATTCTCTTATTTTAAATATAAATTAATAACTGAAATTAAATGTCTAACATACAAGTAAAAGGTGTTTATGTGTATTGATTTTTTTGTATCTAAATTTCTAATATTTGCATAAAATAAAGATTAATAAAAAAATTTATATTAAATAAATTTAAATTTAACTTACGGAATATTAACTAACATGAATTCAATTTTCCCTATATCAAAATAACTAGACTCAAAATCAGATTAATTTTCATAAATTTCTTTGTATAAATTTTTAGTTTAATTTTTTTAATTTTTGGTATTATTTTAAGGATTTGCGTCAAATATATTGGAAGTCTCTACAAATTAAAAAATTTATAAACTTTTATTATTTTTTAAAATAAATTATAAATAATTTTAGCATTTTTTTACCAATTAATTTCTGCTTTACCAAGGCATTATTTAAATCGACACTTTTAAAATCTTCGTTTATTTATTTGTAATTATTGTGTAATTTTTCTAATATTCTGGCATTTTATATCTTTTTTTCTTTAAGTTAAATCTAGAATTCACTCTCTTAATCCTATGATTTGTATTAAAAATTTATATTTTTTTTATAAAGTTTTTCTAATAAGACTATTCCAATTTTTTTTTCTCCTATATTTATAAATATTTCTGCTAATTTCTCTTTGTTTATAATTCTATATTTTGTATTTAATAATATAAAAATTAATAGGAACTTAAAAAATTTTAAAATTATTACTTTTTAAGTTATTTGAAATTTTGTTGGAATTGTTAATCGTCACATTAGCTTATCATTTTAGTTTTGGTACTTTGGTGTTTGTTTTCTTTATATCTATAAATTTATTATTTAATTTTGAAACAAAATAAAGTTGTAAAAAAAAATTTATTTTACTTTTTAGATAGCAAATAAAATGAATTTGCAAATATTTGCTAATGCAATTTAATTCCTCTTTCAATTATCGCTTTAAACTATTGTTTAAAATCTTAAAAATCTTTATCTTATTTACAGGTAGATAAAAATAAGTGTAAAATACCAGGACAAAATTATTAAGAAAAATTATAATTTGAAAACAATTCTACGCAGCAGCTCATTAAAAATTATCTATATGATATATATAAAATTTCATTAATTGTTATTTTTTATTTATTTTAATTTTTACATTTTTTTATCCACTTCTTGCCTTTCATGCAGAAGTTTAATTAAAAACATAGAAATTTTAAATTCATTTTTATTATTATTAAAATCCAAATTATTGTTTATATCTTCATTTATTTTCCTTTTATTTGTTTATTAACCCGTTTTTTAACTTTGCTATTTAAACTTAGAATAGCAGTGCATAATACCATATAACTTTAACTATGTATTGTTAAAAATTTAGTTTTACAAAAAATTCTGTATTTCTTATCTAAACATTTATTCATTAATTTAGGTTAATTTTTCCTAATTTTAATTTTATTCATTTTAAAGTTCTCCTTAATTATATGGCCCAATCAATCCAAAACAGTCAATCAATAATTAATTTTTTTGTAAAATTAGAGTATTACTTCCATTAGCGAGTGTTAAAGTAGATTATTTTATGTCTAGGTAAATATGTAAGAATTAATTTTATTTTACATTATATAATTATTTATAATTTTTTTTAATTATAAAATACCTTCCACATTTGGAATTGTTAGCAATTGATTAAAAAGATTTTAAATCATATTTTATCTAAAATTTTTGAAGTTTTTCTTATTATCAACTGAATATATCATTGGATTTATATACCTTTTAAAATAATTATTAGATATTAATAAAATAAAAAATTACTAATCTTTTTTACTCTTGTAAAAATAAATTTTTGACAGAAGCTAGTATTAAAATTAATTTCTCGTTCAACATGTCTTTAAATTATAATTTAGAAATTTTAACAATAATATCTTCTTTGGCTTATAAAGTTAATTATTATGACTAGAAAGATGATGCAACAAGAGAATTATAAAATTCTTATAACTAATTTATAATTAAAAAGTTTATAATAATTAATAAAATTATTGTATTAATTTTGTTAAACTTACATCGCTATATTGAAAATTTATTTTGCTAAAAATAATTGAATCTAATAATTTATTTTAAGGTTCTCTGATTTAATTATAGTCAATCAATTTCTTAATTCTTTTTATCAAAGAAAAACATAATTTTAAATTTGTGTCCAAAATATTTTTAGTATTTTAATCCAATTTATCCAAATTTTAGGAATAAAGATAAACATAACAATTGAAGGAATAGTAATAGTTAGTTGGCTTAAAATTAAATTAAAAATAAGTTATCGTAAAATTTATTTAAAAATAAAAAACTTTGTTTGTTATTTTAAATTCATAATTAAAAATTTATTTTATAAGATATTTATTTTACATTTATTTATTGTTAATTGAAAATGAGTTCGAAATTCCTATTAAAATAATCGAAACATAATTATGCTAATTTTCCTTAATGGATAAATAAACCTGACCTAATTATTCGCCATAAACTGATTTCTATAAAATAGTGACATGCTTTTTACTTTTCATTTTTAATTTATTTATTAGATTCATATTAAATTTATTAATTGTATCTTAAAAAACTGTGAAAATATCTGGAAAAATAAAAGTTAATTAAATTTAAAATTTTATGTTTAAAATAATGCATTTTTAGCTATACCTAATTGTCATTATTAAGTATTTTAATGCCATAACTTCATTTTTAGAAATTGTAATATATTTATAAAAAGTGTCCAAATCCCAACTTAAATCAGAAAATTAGTTATTATCTTGTTCTTATTCAAATTAAATTTGAATATATCTAATAAAATAATAAGATAAATTATATTTATTTATGGAAGTAAAAAAAGTTAACAATATTAAAATTTTCTATTAATCTACTTAATATATATGTTTTGTAAGCCTTCATCTCCATTTTCGAATCCATTTTAATTATACGATATTAAATTTTAAAGTGCACCGTATTTATTTCCCAAAAATTCATATAAAAATTTTTTGATTCTTTTTTAAAATAGATAACCTCCGATTTTCTTATTTTTTAAAACTTAGTTATAATCTTAATTTTCTAACTTTTTTTATTCATATCTTTTAATATAATCTTTAGATACGTTTTTATAAATCAACTTTAAAAAAAAAAACATTATTAATAAATTTAAGAAATAAAATAAAATACTTCATCTAATAGCATCATGTTTTTATTATTTTTTATATTTTTTCTAAGTGTTTTTTCTTTGAAAATATGAAAATGATCAATTATAATTTCTATAATAGTTTAATCTCTAGAGTTAATTTATTATTCATCATCCATTTTTTGACTTAATTCTTATTCCCATTTTACTGCATTTTAAAAAATTTCTTAAAAATTGTCTTTTTTAATCAAAGTTGAAAAAATCGAACTTATTAGCCTCTCATTTTAATTATAGCTAATCTATATAAAAAAAATTAAAATTATGAGCACAAATTATTTTATTATAAATTTACAGATGAAAAAATTTAGATTGGTAGATGTCGAGGACTTGATAAATCTATAAATTGTTATACCTAAATATCAAAAAATATTTTTTTATAATATTTAAAATAAATATACTTAAAATTATTTTTACATCTTAATCATCTAAAACACTATTTTCAAGGATATATTTATTTTAAATACTTAAATTAAAAATAATTAATGAATTTATTATAAAAATATCGTAAAACTTAATATAATTAAATTTTTTACCTATTATATTAGCATTATAATGATTCTTATAAAAAATTAGCAAAAACGTGTGGTTCTTTTTAGTTTAATATATATATTTCTGCTCTCAAAGGGCTAATTTTTAAAAAAAATTTATATTTATATATAATAATAACAAATTTCACTTAAATAAATAAGTACCTTGGAATTAATTTAAATATATCATAAATGGTTATTTAATAATATTTCATTATTCTAAACAAATACTGTAATTTTTATGAAAAATTAATTGTTGAATTTAAAATTATATTTCTTAAATTTTCTTGATTAAATTTCTAGTTATCCATATTTTTGAAGAATTTTTTTTGTATTTGATTCGGTATGAGTTAAACGTTTATTTTAATTTTAAAATATTTTTAATTTTTATTTGTCAACTTTTTTTTCGCTATTTTTATTTCTATGTAGAATAATAGTAATAATTTTTATCATAATTTATTTTATTATATTTTACCGCTATTTAAATCAATAAAAATAGTCAGATCTGGTCTACTAAATATAATCATTTTAATAAAGCCTACTTTTTACTAAATTAAAAATTATAATTTTAAAACGACTATAGATATATATAACAATTAGAAAAACATTAAAAAAATATATATAATTATTATATATAAATTTTTTTATTAAACTTAATCAATATTATATATAATATTTTAGTTTATATTTTCAAAATCAAACAAACCAAATTTTCATTTTCTTGCCCAGATCATCCACTCCTAAATCTCTTATAATTATTTATTATATTCTACATCTACATTTTATTTTTTTCCTTAATTTCCATAAATTTCCTATAAAACTTCTTCAGCCCCTCTATCAGCGTACTTCAAAGTCTCTTATAATAAGGTATTTTTATACTCAGTTTACCTATCTTTATCTTTATAAAAAGAAGCAATCGTACTGTCTAAAGCGTCATCTGCATTCGGATTTTCTAACAAAAGCAAAATACTTCTAAGTACTTTTTCGACAGTCAAAGCAGGCGACCACTAATCTTTTAATATATCTAAACAAAGTTAACCTTGACTCGAAACGTTACAATGGTAAACTTTGGTCATAAACTAAATTTTGGGGGGCTTGAAAGGGTAGTCTTAGGGAAAATTCACTAGTAAAGTGTAAATTCCTTTGTTGTAGGTGGTTCCTTTGGGTCCTATCAGTAAAACTTTCCAAGTAACTATTTAAGTTTTTAATTTAAAATTTTTAATTATTAATATTTATATAATTTTAATTTAAAATTTTTAATTATTAATATATAATATTTATTTAAATTTTAATTAGGTATTTAAAATATTTATATTTTTTTACATATGTCAGAAGTTGGGAAAAATTTAATGAGTTCCTCTTTACCCAGTTATTAAATCCCTTGAAGTTCCTTTTGTATTCTTTTCACAACGCCTCCACCACTTTATTATTTCGTATTAGCTTATTATGGATTTTTTTTGCTTTATTCTTCTTATTTTTTTTACAATTCCATAACTTTTTTTAAAATTTCCTCAGCACTCATTCCTTAAATTTACATTTCCTTAGGTTTTTCCATTTCTACCCCCTCTGTGTCAAAGGGTTATTAATCATATTATTATAAATCTAAACTGTCGATATTATCAATTTTTTCTTTGTCAAATAAGTTATCTGTTCCTCTAGATTTCGCACTTATAATGGTTTCAATTTCAAAAAGTTTTAAACCCTAGTTAATATCTTTGGGTTAATAACACCTTCCTCCCGAACAGTGAGTCATATTTTTTATACCTTTGCAATTATCACTAACAACGAAAGAGTCCATAATAATATTATTTTTAACTATTTCTTTGGCAAGGTCTAAAGGCAAATGAGTAGATTAATTATCTTCTCCATCAGTAAGTGCCAGAATTCTGCAAATTATATTTGGATATTTTTATCTAATAAGAATTAAATCTTAAATAGCCATATGAACAGTATCATAAAGTCTTGTAGCTCCTCCCGATTGTACATTATCAACTAAGTTAATAAATTTGTCCAAATCAGGAATAAAGTCACACAATTTTTAAATTTTGCTGTCGAAACAGTATAAACTGACAATATGATTAAATTCAAATGCCAAAGTTTTATCAGCAAAAGCAGAAAAAAAAGCATTTGTTGCCCCGATTCTATTAAGGTGGTCCTCACCGTAAAATTTACATTTCATACTTCCTGAAACATCATATAATACTACTATAGCTTCAGTGGGTTCACTTTATTAAACTAAAATAAAAAAAAATTAATAATAAAATATGAATAAAAAAATTTAGTAAAAATAACTTATGTTATCTTTATTAAAATAAAAAAATAAAGTAGAGAATAAAAAATTTAATTAAAATAATAAATATTAGTTTTTTTTCATTTTTACACTATTATTTTTGCAATTCTTGGTCTTATTTAAGGGCTTGTAAGGCGTCGTCATTTTATTTTTACTCCTCTTATTGTAATTATTAATTTTATTTTTGATTTTATTATTCTGTAACCTATTTAACATTTTATATTTATTCAGTATTATTTTATCTTTATTATTTTTATCCAACAACTTTAACAGATAACTACAAATTATCGGAATGATCTCTTATTTTATCTTCATCTTCATATTCGAAATCTGAATCATCTTATAACTATATGTCTTGAATTTCTAAATTTGAGTTTTATTTATTATTTATTTTTTCAACAATCAAGCTTTTTATTTATTTAAAGGTAGAATCTTCTTCTTTAATTGAGAATTTGAATTTTAGCTAATCATACACAGCTTTAACAACAACTGGTTAAATTTATACTATGTCAGAAAATTAAGAAGACTAAACTGATTTCATAGACAAATCTTGGGAATCCATTTCTGTATAATATTTTTATTTATATTATTTTTTTTATTTTATTTTTTTATTTTTTTTATTTTTATTTCTTATATATTATTATGATATTTTAATATTAATAGTACTTTGTATCATAATACCTTATTAAATCTGAATTCTTCATTTCCAATTGATCTTACCATTATATTGTAAAATTAACAATAGTTCTAAAAATATATATTAGATTTTGTTAGTATTGCATAGTATATCACTATCGATTAAAAACCAAAGAAAATTCTAAAAAAGTTATTATGTGTAAAGATATAATAGTTTTTAGAATTTTAAAAATAAAGTGATCATACACATTAAAAAAAAATATATAAAGCTTAAATATTTTTTATTTTAATATTTATATAATTTTTATATAGCTAGCCAAAAACCTAAATAAATAATATTTTCTTTTCATAAATATATATATTTTAATAAGAGAAAATATCAACTATTAATCTGCACACTAATTTAAATCCTTTTGTCCAACTTTATATTATTAGTATACTATAAATAATGTTGAAAAAATTTTGTATTATTTTAATAAATTTTTGATAAAATTCTAATAAATATAGGACAATAGAAATTTATAATAACAATTAAATATAAAATAAAACTATTTAATTTATGAACTAGGATTAACAATAACGGTTTTTATCCATACCTAATAATTCAAAAAGTAAAATATAAGTAGAGTAATTAGAAGCTTAGAAGAACAGTTTAAACTCGGAACAAACTTCTGACTTAAATGAATTAAAAGAAGAAATGTCATAGCTTTTTGAAGATCAAGTAAAATAAAATGAGTATTTCAAATAATTAATTTTAAGTTTATATTTAATAACTTTTATTTAGATATAAAACTTTTCTATTTATGCCATCGAATATCTAATTTAATACGCAGAAATATAATAATATTTATTAGATATTAGGACAAATTAGGAATTGCAAACAGGGTACATACCAGGTAGTGTACACGTTTAGTTTACATAATTAGAATAATTTTTTAATAAAGAAAAATAAAAAATTAAGTAAAATGACTCATATTTTCCAAATATTGAATATCCAATATTTATATTTTGCCAAAATGGAAGTGTAAAAAATTAAATATTTAAAACTTTATATTCATTTTTAAAAAAATAATTTAAAATTTAATTTATAAATACATTAATAAAAAATATTTAGAGAGCTAAAATTGCAAAAAAAATGCTAATGCGATGCGGAATAGAAAATAAAATATACTATATAAAAGATGGTTTTTAAGGATATTAAGAAAGTAAAGGATACTATAAATATCCAGATTAATATTTTAATTTTAATAAAGGTGGATTAATTCTAGAATGAATTAAAATTGCCAATTATTATATATAAATACCAATAATTTTATAATTTATTTATTCATTATTTAATTACAATAAATAAATTTTTTCAATTATACAATATTATAAATATATTATTTTAATCATATATCAATGTATTTATTATTTCATATATCAATTCATCCATTAACTATGAGTTTCAGAACTCAAATCACTATCATTAGATAAATCGCTTTTTTTTTTAAAAATTGAGGACAAGGCATTTTAAAATTTTTTTTCTTTTTTTTCTTATTATGGTGCACTAATTAAATCTTTAGGGCTGAATTTTACATTTATAAAAAAGTTAGAAAATGATATTACAATTATTTAGTAAATAAAGTCATCTGAGTAATTATTATCTTTAATAAATTAACCGTATTATGAAAATTATTTTAGTTTTATTTCATTATCTTATTATTAATCAATAATTTTTTATTATTAATTTGGCATTAAATTGTCTTGATATTGATTGTTTTTAATAAACCAAATGAATGGACCGTTTTAACTGTTTCCTAATAATTCTTCGTTTTCATCAACTTAAAAAATGTATTATTTCCTGTAATTTTGGTAAGTTTAAATATCATATTCGCTATTTGTATTTGATTTTAAGTCACTTTCCTCTTTGTTCTATTAATTTAAAATTTCTCTCAAATTATAAATTTATAATATTCCTTTCTATTATTTTTTTTTATTAGGCTTTTAGGTAATCATTATACTAAGAATATTATCATCTTTTGAAATCTCAACACAGTTTATATGTTGATCATTTTTTCCCAAATTTATTTATACTTATTCTTTTCCTATTAAAAATAGTTATTTTATCTATATTATAATTTAAATGTATTTTAATACCTTATTCCATATTATATAAAGATAAAATTTTCCCATTTTTGTGAATGCTTATCATATATTTACCAGTATAACTAAGTTTCAAATACTATATATAAGTTATAATACTGGATTCAAATTTACTAATGATTTTTTAATGATAGTTTGTAGATAAAAAGGAAAGATCTGTTTGAAAAAATACATATATGAGTGTATTATAATATTCATTCACATCATACAGATTTTTATTTCTATATTTTTCGACATTATGCATCTAAATATACTTTTTCGGTTACATTTTTTATAAATCCCATATTAAAATTCTAAATAAAATTAAAATTTATTTTAAATAATTATATTTATAATAAATAAGAGTGATTACTTATATATTAATATTTTTTTACCTGTCTTTAGATTCGATAAATAGCAAATTTTTTACATACTTAAATGACGATATAGTTTTATATGATTCAATTTCTTTTAAAACTGATTAAGTTTAATCATCAAACAATATAATTTTACTATCATAATCTTGTTTATCCAGGACTAAACTTAATTTTTAAAAAAATTAAAAATTTCTATAATATTAATAATTTTAATTTTACAAAAGCATCATTGTATCATATAAAAAGTTTATCATTTTAACTCCACAATTTTATGAAAATTAATTTTTCTCTCTTATAAGCCTACATTCCGATTATTCTTATATTTCTGGACTAGCAAATTTTTAATTATATATTCTATAACCACTTTAAGTAGCTAGACCCAAAAGTTATTTGGATGGGCTTATTGCATAGTCATTTACAAAAAATCTTTAAAAACATTATATGAATATTTTATATATAATAAAAATAAAGTAAACTTATATATTCTTATCAAAAATTTACACTTTTTGATTCATAATTTCAAACCCTTCTTCCATTTTTCTTTAATTATATTTTTTATTTATATTTTGTTAATTTTTTTATTTGATATTGTTTTTAAATAATTAGTAAAATAAAAGAAATTCTTAAAAAAACATAATTGGAATTTCTTATGTTATAAATTTATGAAATATAAAATAATAAAATTAAATAAAAATATAGCAAATAATTTGAAAAAATTATTTCACTTTTTATTTTTATTAATATTTTCAGTATCCTCATCTATCTATTTTTCATAAGACTACTAATTTTCATCGACTTCTTCTCTATGTTATAATTTTATTTTTTCAACACACTTCTTATAATCTAAGGTTTTTATTTTTATATAAAATATTATAGCAGTCAAACAACTAAAAATAAACCATGTTATATAAGCCCCCTATAAATATTTAATTTATAATTAATATAATTTATAAATAAAGACTTGATATTAATTTACAAAAAGGCCCCATTTCATTTATACGGCAATAATATAACTAAAAGGTAAGGCAATGCAATAATAAGTAATTATGAAAACGTAAGAAACAAATTTATAATAACCTGCGCATTTTAAAATCGAGCCCATTACTTAAGTAAATAAATCAGGAAAAAGTATCAAATTAATGTAGAAAGAAAATAATTATTAAAAATACACCTACATTTGTAAATTAGTTGTAAATGTTTCCACTATTTATTTTTTAAAAATATTTCCACAAAACCATAAAATTACACTATAAACGGCTATTGTACCTAAAGCCCTTGAAATATATAGTCTACTAATTAATTTCTAATCATTCAATAATAATTTTTCTATAATTTTAAAATATATTTAACTAATTATATAAATTTTAAACTTTTGTAAAAAATAAAATAATTCAAATAATATTTAATTTATAATATTAAATCAACCAATTACTAATTTAAATTATTAGATATCAAAAATATATTAGTAATTTTTTATATTATATTTAAACAAGTTAATACTTTAGGTATTTATTTTATAATTTAATTTGTTAAATATTAAAAAAAATTATATAAACTTTATATTTTTTTAACCTAAATGGCTGTGAATCTTTTAATTTAAAGCTAAACTGGCTCCCTAAAATACAAGATACATACTCAAAAATGTAACTTAAACTGATATTTACTAAATATCCTATTATAAAGCTAGTTCAAAACTTAAAATTTGTAAGAATACAAATTACAGAAAATATATAAATCCTTTTGGTAAACTTTGATTAAAGTAATTTTTTCTTTTAAATAAAAATAAATTATCAGGAGTTTTCAATTATGATTAAAAAACTTTTAAGTAAAATTTACATTTTTAAATCGAAAATATCCTTCATATGCTAGTCTTGAAAAAATATATTTAACTTTTTATTATATTTAAATAATAATCCAAAAGAAACACAAACTAAAAAATCTAAAATGTTTCTTGAATATAAAATTCCTTAATACGATTGTATGTAGTACTAAAAAACATAACATATAACTGGGGTAAATAGGTAAACTGAATTTTGAACTATAGTTGGTAACCAAATTCTATTTTTACTTCTTAGTATTTATTTTAATCTGATAAAATAAAATAAAAATAATATAAAAAAATTACTTAATTTGATTGTATTTGTTTAATTATGTACCCATTCCAAATTGCAAAACAAATTTGTCCAGGTATTGATATATCTACAGTTGTTCTCGCTATAAAAGCTATTTCTTACTATACTCCAACAAATAATAATATTTCTTCCAAATAATAAAGTATAGGTATGATACATAATATATATAAGAAAAAAATTAAAAGTCCCTAGAAAAATAAATTTCCTACTTTACTATATTCTTTATTATCTATTGACATCGACTATAAAATACCTAAACCAAAATATAAACTAGTAATAACACATTGAAATAAAATAGATACCAAAACTAGCCCCAAACTAAAAATAAATAATTAATCTAAAAATCGAAAAAAATTGGTTTACTTTATTTTTTTTTATATATATTTATTTAAATTATCTATTTAATTCAAAATGAAAGGTATTTTATAATTTATTAACGATATATATATATTTATATATTTTATATATAGTTAATATTTATACCCATAACCTGGTAATATTAGAGGCTGGTCTTAATAATAGTATTATATAAACAAAATTGTTCCTATTGAGAGAAAACTTATACCAATGAAATTTAAATAATTAGGTATACAAGCTTGGGTTAAATGCAAAACTTAAGATAAACAAAATTGATTATCACTTAGGTAATCATAAAATTATGTGTTATTTTTGCTACTTTATCTTATTAATTTTTACTATTCATTCTTTTTTTTTTTAAATTCTTTTTATTATTATACATTTTATTGGTCGAAAAATTAGGGCTCGTAGTATTATTATTCGCTGTAATTGTTATTGTTATCCTATTTTTTATTTGATTTAGAATCATTTTCTTGATCATTTTAGATATTTGCAAAAACAGATGAAATGCTACCGAGTTTTTCCTTTTATAATGATTTTAATTATAATTATAATTAACTAATAGTTTGGCTATTTTCGTTTATTTATCTAGGGATTTTTTGGTTGTTTAAATTATATGAATAATACTTATTAGCCGATTAATTGCCATTTGACACTGATTCCTCTAGATTATAATAATATCTTTTAATTTAAGGTATATCTTAATTAGTAGAATTCATATTACTTTACTATAATTTTTCTTTATAGATTTTTATTTTTATTTAATGATTTTTTTTTAAACTTATTATTTATTTTTTAACTATAGTATTATAATATTTATACTGAGGAAAAATAATTTATCTTATAAAACCTATTAAAACAGTTCGTAAAAAAATCTAAAACAACATATTCAACGACAAATATATTCCATAATAATTATTTAATTTAAAAATTTATTATATATATATAATTCTATAATATAAATATGCAAATTTTCTTAAATAATTCTAAAAATCAAGGACAATAAATAATCAAGGACATATCTTTTTCTCCTCTCTTCATAAAATCTCTTTCAATCAAACTTTCGATACATTTTTTAATTTAATTTCTCTCTGCAACAAACAATATAACTTATTCTACAACTTCGATAATTAAGTCCTACAATTTCATTTCTCTTTTCGCCTTCATTATTCTCACAATAGTGGCTTCCATAATATAGGTTTTTTATTAATTAGCCTTTTTCTGCTATTCAACTCTTTAAGCGAGTTTTTCTTCGTCTTATTCCAATTTAAATTAAATTCCTTTTGGCTTACAGTTCACTTTAAGACTTTTATTATTAAAGTTTCTGTTAATTTTAATTGTGTCATCATCTTCAAATTTAGCCTTTTTATCCAATTTTCTTACTATAATTTCGTACTAAGCGAGTGCATATAAGTTTTAATTAAAAAGTTTTGTGGAAATTCCTAAAGCGCTCTTTAACTTTTTATAAGCTATTTCTTCTTATTCAGGATTTTACTTTCTTATTTCTTAAAGCTTCATTATTATTATCAGTTGCACAGTTGTCACTTCCAAAGTGAAATTTTTTCCAGATACTCCCGGAAATTTTAACTAAGCAGTTCCTTCAGAGTATAATAAACTGGCTTTTTTTTACTTGTGGACTTTTTCATACTCTTCTTTTTAAATTTTTATTAATTATTAAATGTCTTTGGAAAACTCATCCTAATTAATAGGTTGTAAACTTCTGCTAACTTGGTAATTCCAGTCAATTTATGAAACATAAGTTGTTTTTAATTCGACGTCAATTTTGTGGTTTTCTTAAATTTTTTTTTAAATTTGTTTCGAAATTTCTTGGTCTTTGAATAAGTTCTCTATTTTTACAATGTTTTAAGATCCACAAATATTTTTCAATAGAGTAATCATTTCTTTTTCGTATTGCTCATTCATTTTATTTAAATTGTTTAACAATCTTTCAGATAAATACTATTTGTACTATTCCAAAAAAATTACTTTGTCTTCAATCCAATTTATGACATCCGCAAAATCATTTTTTTTATTTTCAATTTCCTAAATTTCATACATTTTAGTGTTTAATGAAAAATCATCGATATACATGGCCAGCTAGTCTGGGAAAAAACTCCTTTTTTCATCTCTAAAATAGAGTTAGAATTTTTAAATAATTAATCTTTCTATTTATCCATCATCATTTTTTTTGTACGACTACATAATATCAGTATTTTTAAAGTCAATTAATGATTTCAAAAAATGTTGGGCTTTGGTTCTGGAATCAACTTTTTTTTTCTTTTAAGTATTTCCAGCCTATTTAGCCATTCTTTCCTAAAAAATCAAATATTTAATAAAAAAAATTTTATTAAGTTATTTATTATGATTACTTCTTCTTCTTGAACAAATTGTTAAGTGGAATATTCTATCATATTAAGATTTTTTTCTACATAATCTGCAAAATTTTAAGCAATTTTCTTAAATGAAGCTTTTCTAGCTTCATCAGACCTTTTAAATAATTTTAAAAGCACATTAATTGTGTTACATTATCTATGTTCAATAGCTGGCTTAATAACTTCTGACACAATCACGTCAACATTTTAAATTAATATGACTTATTCAATATGTTTAAGCATTTTATCTTTCGACCTTGGATAAAATTAATTTCCCCACTACTCTTCTTCTATAAAAATTAACTCTATATTATCCACAAATTCTTACCTAGATAACTGTAAAATATCCATTAATTTTCTATTGTAATAATTTTTAAACAAATCCATAAAAGGTTTTTCAAAATTTTCTTCATATCCTTTTTAAGAGTGTTATTTGTCCACGACGGCTTCAACTTAACCTTATTCATTTTTTTATAATAGAGGCGCATATTCATAACTTTAAAAACCTGTATCTTCAATTAACTTTATATAAATTTGTAATTCTTCTTTGTTAATTGGAATTCTCATTGTTCTTAAATATTTAAACATAAATTTTTCGAAAACTCTCCAATGAATTTTAGTTTATTGAGGTTAATTATTATTTTTTCCTTTTGACCAATAAAAATCCCTAAATTATTCTATGGCCTTACTTTATAAATATTATTTATTATTATAAATATCATTGTTAGAAGAGTGGTTTATCAAATTGAAGAATCCAAAAGGAATGCTGTAAACAAATAAAAATTACAAAAATTATTTGTATGTATTCGTTATTTCAGAAAAAATTAGGTCTTCATCTTTTATGTTTTTTAATCTTTCACTATCGTTTTGTAAATAAACTGATAGGTAAGAAAAATAAATTTCTCCAATTCTATTGATATTTTATTACATTTCAAATGAACAGGATGTCGATTAAATACAGTTACATATAATTTCAACTCTGGCTCTAATTTTAGAAAATAATTTGTTGTCTATTTTGCAATTTTTATTTTTCCCATTTTCTACTTTGCCTTAAAAATGCTCGGAAAGCATTTAAAAATAAATACCAGTAAAATCACTTAATTCTTGTAACCTCTTTTATAAATATTTTAATTGATCTTTACTATGTTTTAATTAAGTGAAATATTAAACTTCTTTAGAACTAACCAAGTGATCTTCCATTATTAATGTATATATTTATATATAAAAATTTTTCTTATTTATATTATTTTTTATTAAAGTTTTTTTTATTTTCTATTTTTTTAAGATTTTTTTTTTTTATTAATATTATTGAGTAATTTCTATTTTAAAAGAATTAATTGATAAATATATTTTTTATTGCTTTACATATTAATAGGATGTAGCCTTTCTTTATTAAATTTCTGTCAGAAAGCAAGAGAAATTTATTATAATAAAAACATTCATATTTAAATAAACTAATTAAATTTTAAGTAATTTATTTGTATTAATTAAAATTCAAAAAAAGGATTTGATCCTAAAAAGTTGTATGTTTATATTATTAATAAATTTAAATTTAATTAAAACAATAATAGAGTTAATATAAATAGATCTTTTATAATTTTATTTATTATAAATAAATAATTCACACATATATATTATCAATATCTACAAAATTTTGACCATACAATTCTTACTTGTATAACTTTGATTCAGAAATTGAACTTTTAAATTATTTTTTATTTTCTATTTTTATCTCTTAATTTTAATTTTCTTTATCTTTATCATATGAATTAAATTAAATAAATTCAATTTCTTGTTACTTATGTTTTTTTATATCTTATTATTCATTTGTTTCTTGTGAAATTTATGTTTAAACCTATTCAAAATTTACGTTGTCATCAAATTTCATAAATTTTTCTGCATCTATATTACCATTTTATTTATTTTTCTATAATAATTTGTTAATATCTAATATATCATAATTTCCTATAAATCCTATTAAAAGCCCAACCCCTAATATATAACTACTTATTTCTAAAGCTTTTCTATAGCTACTGCTGAATGCAACTATATTATACCCGACATATACACTTAAAAATACCGAAATGTAAAAAAATGAGCATACTTTAATTCCTTTAAAAAAAAATTAAAAATTCATTAAAAATATGTTAAAGATTTATATCACAAATTAATCTAAAATACCCACATTAGCCCCAAATATTTTGGGTAAAAGAACTGGCAACATACTCATCATTCCTCCAAAGCAAAAAAATGATAAGCCCAAATATATTATATAAAATATTTCGCCTTGTTATAAAACCCTAATAATTGTTACTGATAAAATTAACTGTATAAACAAATTTATCAAATTCAAATATTTAAATCTTATTTTGTCCATTAATGAAGCCCATGTAAATTTTCCTAATCCATTGCCTATTGAACTCATGGCCGTTGCTAGATAATACCATCTTTTAAAAAAATTTAATTAATTTTTTAAAAATATCGAAATTTATAATTATTATTTTATTAAATATTTTTTATACTTTGCAGATTAAATATACTATTCTCCTAAGGCAAGATAATATTAAGCAACTTTAAATTTATAAAAATTTTAAGTTTAAAAAATTATATTTTTAGTTATTATTATTTTACTTAAAAACCCAAAATACAATGATGAAAATATCAGTGCAAATAAGGCAATTAACTATTTATTTAATATTATATCTCTAAACCTAATTTAAATTTATATTTATTCAATTGTTATGTTTTCCAAACTACATTACTTATTAAAATTTTAATATATAAGTGCTTATTATTCTTTTTTTTCAAATTATTATTTTTTCAAAATTAATAAGCTACCTGTAAAACCTATTAATAATTACAATAAACTTATAACTCTTATACTGCCCTAAGTTTTTTCAGTTACTTCTTTTGGAAAAAAACTAAAATAAAAAATTATAAAATTATCTTAAAAATTTATACTATTTTTTATATTTTATTTAAATTATTGTATATACTAACCATCAAGATCATCGTAGTAAATCTAATCAAGGTTTTATGGATTGTTTAATTTATGAAATATCAAATTGAAAAAAAAGGCTCCTAATCTATTTATAAATATTGATTATAATAAAAAAAATATATTATTTAGCATATATATAAATAATAAATTAAAATAAAAATTATTGTACCCATATCCTAATAATGATAAACCCACAACTATACCTTTTTTATTAAAATATTTCATGCTATTTCTAATAGGTACCATATAAATAAGTCCAATTGAAGTTCCAAAAAATATGCCTTAAAATATCATATACATTACAAATCCATTAACATATGACGTAAAAAACATTGATAAGCTAATTAAAATTACACATATAAGACCATATATTTAAAGATTTATTCTTTATTCTAGAAATGAGCTTAAAATTTTTTAATATTTTTTTAGATAATATATAAACAAATTTAATGATTATAAATATTAATTATAAATAAGAATATAGTATAAGAATAATTATATAGATAGTTTTTATAATTTTTTATTTTTTTACCTTAAATAAATTCCTAGGCCCTAAAATAAAAAAATAAAAGGGAAAATTGATTGAAATGTACTATCGGGTATTTTTTTTTGTTATTCCACTTATATATAAGAAGATATATAAACTGCTATTTCACTAAACATATACTACGAACCACACACAAAATAAATTAAAAATCCCCCTAAAACTGATAATTTTCCCCTATTTTACTCTTTTAGAGCAAAAGATTTTATAGTTTACATTTTTTGCTGTATTTTTTATTTATTATTTTTTATATTTAATTATTTTTATCTTGGATTTTTAATATTATTTTTATCAACAAATTATAGTACTTAAAATTCATTTTTATTTCTAACATTTTATTTGTATTAAATAGTTTATAATATGGAAATTTAAATATAAAATTATTTTTTTTAACGCCATTAGAAATTGAAATAAAATAAAAAATATTAAGTGGAACTAATAAATGAATTTTATTATTTTTAAAAGATAACATCTTTTTTAAATAAGTTTCATAGAAGAATTTTTAGAATTATAAAAAATTTATTTCAGATATAAATAAATACTTTTAGATTTAAAATTCTGAGAGAAATATATAATGAATTTTATTAATTCTTATAATATATAGTATCTCAAATTATAGACTATTATTAAAAAAAAATAGTGAATAGTAGTTAAAATATTTACATAACAAAAAAATAATTATATTAGAAACTTTGAAAATAAATAAAACTAAAAACTATTAAAAATTTAACAAAGATTATTAAATAATATGAAAAGCAATAAATAATAAACATATAGGCATAAAAGTTAATAAGAAGTGGAATATTATAATACAATGAAATAATTTTAATCTTAAGTTTCCAAAAAAATCGATAGCATGAAAGAATAAGCTTTCAAATATAAATTAATTCCCTCTTCAAGACAACCAAATGAACAATTGTATTCACCTTAAATTAATTAGAATCAAATTAAAAGTAGTCAAAAAAAGTCTAATTCTATATTTAAAATAAATAATTGGTAATATATGCAAAAATTAAATTAGAAATTGTATATATTTAATAAATATAATTAATAAGCTATATTGTTTTCAGTTCACTAATTAATTCTAATATATTATTTTATTTATTTATATGATACATAATATAACCCCTAAAATATATATATATATTTAAATGGTAGGGAGGAGAACTATAGATTTAATGAGTAAAATAATAACCAAAAAAAGATTCAAAATCAAAATAATGTAAATAAAATGGGTATGTCAAAATCAATCAAGTTATAAAGTCTAGAATTTTAACCTACTTAAAAACAAAAGTAAGATTAAATTATTTTTGATAGAAGAAAATAATTAAAAATAAAAAGAAATTAAGATGGAATAATTCAAGTAATATATTCATTTTATTAAATATTAAAATAAATGTAAAATTATAAACATATAAAATTGCTATACATATATTCCTTTTTTTTAGCTTTTACCTTAAGAAAAAGACATTATAAACAAGTAATATATAAGCCCCAAAATAAAATTCTTACTTTCAACATATGATAAAAATGAAACTGAAAAAGATAGATAAAATTTAAAATAAAATGTCTAAAAGAGGTTATTAACTCCTTAAATTTCCTAAAAAAATCTTAAAAAATAAAATCTAAATCAAAAAGAAATTAAAAATAATCCCGGTAGCAATAACTATAAGCTTGAAATGGAAAGAACTGTAGAACATTTAAAAAAAATAGAGTAAAATAGTTTTTTTAAAATGCACCTAATTAATTAAACTATTTCCAGTAATACAATTTTTCAACAAATTTCTTCCAATAATAGGCTTTAAATGAACGAAAATGTGGTAATTATTTTTATTTTATAATAATATATATAATAATGTTCTATATTTATATTTATTTTATAAAATATATATTATTTATTTTTTATAGAAATATATTCAAGATATTAAACAAAAACTAAAAATGTTGGAATAAAAAATAGAAGAAGAATAAAATTAATAAATTAAGTAAAATAAAAAGAAAAATTTGAAATCGATAAAAAAGTTTTTTTAAAAAAAGAAAGATAATAAATCGTACAGCCCGTAAAAAAATTTAATAAATAAAACTTAATATGATGAAGATTATTCGTTATCTCATTTATTAAATCAGTATGTTTAAAATAAAAGATAGTCTAATGGAATGAATCAATCTTTGGTAAATAAAAATGGAAATTCGAAATTTAATTAAACTGGCAAATAAGTTAGTAACAATAATAAATGGGTTGAATAAAAAGCATAAACTGGAAATTATTTTTATCCAAAAATATATGGAGGAAATGATGAATAGAATAAAAATAATAATTAGGCTTTTAATTATTCATAAAATTTGAATAATAATAACAATAATGAATAAAATCATACAAGTATATTCGACTTAGCTTTGAACCAACCGAGCAGTATTTTAAAATATATAAACGAATAAGTTATGGAAATTCAAAATTAAAAGTTAAAAGCTTCAATTAAAAATAAAATTAACTAATAAAATAAAACTGAAGGTGATTTACATTCTTAAACGAATTTAAGTAAAGTATTTTCGTAAAAAGATGCCATTTATTAGAAATTTTAAACGGAATTAGATGGTGTAGATTAAGCTGAGCCTTTAAGGTAGTTTAAAATTATATGTATATATATATTTTATCGGTCAAAAATTTTGAAATAAATTTTGATTTATATTTTCATATTTTAATTAATTAGATTTTTAGATTAAATGCAATTATATATTGACTAATTTACCATAATTTTACCTTGCATTTATATTTTAAAATTAATAGATTTTTAATAAAATATTAATAAATATGAAAATATAATTCAAAAGATTTCTTTAGTTTATGATTAATTATAGACTATTTTCTAAAAAAATTATTTTTTCATTTAAAGATATATAATATATAATTTATTTACATAATTATTATTTATGTTGCAGGAAACCATTAACTTAGAAGAAAAATGTGTCAAAATTTCTTTAAAACAAATAAAAATAAAAAACAAACAGTCAAGTAGTTTTATCAGGCTTTTTAGGCGCGGGAAATAAACTTATAAGTCAACACTAAGATAAATCACATTTTATTAATATTATAGATCCTAAATTCAACCAACATCTTTTTAAAGATAAAAACAAAATTCCAGAAAAAAGTGATAATTTATTTGAGTAAACATTTTTAAATTTTTAGCCATTATATTAATAATATTTGTATTATTCTTAAAGTATTATAAAATTGTAAAAAGATTAGAAAAATTTTTAAAAATAATTTAAGGTATATTGCTTATCAATATTGGAGGTATATATAAGAATGTATATAAGAAAATTAAATTTGGAGGCATGAAGTTGAAGATTATTGTTAAGTGACGGTAGAATATTTTTGTGATAAAATTAAATAATTTGTTTATAATATGATGTCATAAGATATACCAAAAGAATTTACAGATTTCAGAATACGAGTCGGATTATATGATTATTTAGCCCATTGCTTTAAAATTATACTTGGTAAAAATGTACCAAAAGAAGATAAAATAAAAGAAACAATATATATGCGGTTTGTAAACTTATCATATCTATTTTTGCCTAAAAATATGTTAGAAGTAACTAAAAATATAAAAATTACGCTTTAATCATAATTATGTTATTTTTATATTAATGAAAAATAACTATATATATATATTTTTAGTAATTAGGAGGTTAAAGGAGAATAAGAAAAATTATTGATTTAGGTTTTTAAGAATTCTATCAAAAAGTAATGATATACTTTCCTCAATATCCCTTTACAGAAGAGCAGCTGAAAGAACAAGTGCTAAATAATTTATGTTTACTTTTAGAAGATAATCAAGAACAACTTCTACAAAATATTTTACCTTTAAAGGATAAAATTTCTATAAACACTAATATATTTTACGAAACAAAAAAGATTTTTGGAGAGTCACTGATAAAATTAGAAGATAAGGAAATTACTTTATAAACTCGGTTACTTATTTTGGAAAAATATGAAAGATTAAGGTATTATATAGTGCCTCCTACTCCAGATTTTTTATAGGTTTTGGATCATAAAGTATACAAAAGTTTTTGTTACTTTGAAATTTAAAATTTGATATTTAAAGTTTTTCTAAATATTAAATAATAAAATTTTTAATTTAATTTATAGCAAAAAAGGAACAAGATAACTTATATACTGGTAAGAAACATGAAATTCTCAAAAATTTTTAAGGAATTTAATAAAAGTGTATTCGAATTTTTCGTAGAAATTATCATGTAATTAATGTATGGTTAAATTTCGGCAAGAAAAGCATCTGAAAATCTAAGGACAGTACTAGAAACTCCTTTATAGTTAGAAATTTAAGATTATGTTATTAAAACTATTTTTTAGTTTTTATTTGGAAATCTGGTAGATAAAAAAATTGAAAGAGATTTTATATATAGATTACATAAAATTTTAATGTTTTAATCGTAATTGTATGAAGGGTGGATTGATAATGGTGATGAATTATACCAAAAATATTTAAAAACAGTTCACGCCAAAAGAAGTGATTTGGATAAAAAAATGAAAATTGAAGATTTAAATCACAAATTATTTGAATATTTTTTAAAAACTTATTTTTAGAGTCATGATATTTTTAGCTTTACTGATTTAGATGTTATTTATAATGAATACTATAACAGAGATGATATAGAATTATATGATTAGGTGAAGTAATTCATCTTTTAAATAGAATGTATGAAAGACACGTTTTTACAATCTAAACACAATAACAAAAATGATATAAAATTAATATTAAATATATTAAATAATTAAATTAAATCTTATATTAGGTGATTTATAATACAAATTATATATAAATAAATTAAAAATTAAGAAAATATATATTATATTTAAAAATAAAAACACTATAATAAAATGACCAAAAAGAACATAAATAAGATATTTACTTTATAATTTAAGCTAATATAATAATGATACTATGATTATTTATAAATAAAAAATTAAAAATGTTATCCAAATATATTTTATAAATGTTTGCATTAAAAATTATTTTTATTTAATTATAAAAAGTATAATAAAAACAGTTATTTACTAAAAATAGTTTTTTCCTATTTTATTGTAATATTTAGAGGCAAAACAAAATTTTCATTTAAATCTATAATCTAAAGCCAAGGTACTAGATTTTTCTATATTTTTACTAATTAAAAATAAATTTTATATACTTTATTCATTTTATAAAGTTATATTCAATAAAGTTTTATTTTTTATAAAAAAATATATATTTTTTATGAAGATTAAGAAATTTAATGATAAAAATACTTTAGCAGTTTTAATATACAAAGAATACTCCCTGTTACTTAAAAGAATAAATTATAAAATTGCCATTAGTTAATTTTACTATCGATTTTTTTTTCTATAATTCTTATAATTTAATTCTTATTTATAAACAATTTTATTTAACATTTTCTTATTTTGTTTTTTATGTATATTTAATTCTAGAAAATTCTAAAAATGCAGACATAATTAAATGGAATGTCTAGAAAATCTTTTATAGAATATAAACATATTATCCAAAAAATAGTATAAAAATGGTTTGCTATTACAAATAAAAGAATTTTGAAGTATACATTTATTATTATATTTTATTAATTTGAATATTCTTATGGTGAATCTTTAAAAAACGTGTTTTAAAACTATCACCATTACGTGATAATATTTAAACTTATAATTTATACCACACATATATTAAATAATAAAATATTAGAGTAATTTTATTTTATTTAATTAATTTAAATATGTGTAATCTTTTTATTTAAACATGTTTCTTTTAATTAATTGATTTATTTAAATAAAATGAGTCCTGTAACACGTGTATTGGGATGTTTTTCCTTTATTTTGAATTTTATTCACATGATAATTAAAGAATCTCCAATAGATAATAAAAATGTTATGAAAAATTTATGATTTATTTCTGAGAAAAAAAAAAAAAATTATTAATTTAATAAAATAAAAATAAAAACAAAATAATTATAAAAAAGAAAAAAAAATCAAATAAATATGAAATAATTTATATTATTATTGATTTTGGCCTTAACCACTATTAACATGGTTATGGGTTAGGAAAAGAAAAATGTTGAGTGTCCTGTAATCGGTATTGATTTAGGAACCACTTACAGTTGTGTCGGTATTTTTAAAAATGGATAAGTTGAAATTATTCCTAATGAATTAGGAAACAGAATTACTCCTTCCGTTGTAGCCTTTAATGACGAAGAAAGGTAAGCAAAAAAATAATAAAAAATGAATATTTTAAACTAAAACATTACATATTTTAAAACAAAAAGTTTTTAATTTTAATTTTTGATTTTTTTTTATAAATTTTGACAAATTTTATAAAAAATAAAGATTAATCGGAGAAGCCGCTAAAAACCAAGGAGTTTAAAACCCTTCCAGAACCTTATACGACGTTAAAAGATTGATCGGTAGAAGATTCACCGACAAAACCATTCAATTCGACAGAAAATTCCTGCCCTACGAAATCGTAAACAAAGACACCAAGCCCTACATTTCCGTCAACGTCAAGGGAGAACAAAAAGTGTACGCCCCCGAAGAAATTTCCGCCATGGTTTTGACCAAAATGAAGGAAATCGCCGAAACTTACTTGGGAAAAAAAGTCGAAAACGCAGTCGTAACTGTCCCCGCCTACTTCAACGACGCCCAAAGACAGGCCACCAAAGACGCCGGCACCATTTCCGGACTCAACGTAGTCAGAATTCTCAACGAGCCCCCGGCCGCCGCCATTGCCTACGGCTTAGACAAAAAAAAAGACGAAGAAGTCAATATTTTGGTCTTCGATTTGGGAGGAGGAACTTTTGATGTTTCAATTTTAACTATTGATGGAGGAGTTTTCGAAGTTTTGTCCACTTCTGGAGACACCCACTTGGGAGGAGAAGATTTCGACCAAAGAGTTATCGATTATTTCTTCAAAACTATCAAAAAAAAACACGGAGTCGATATTTCCCACGACAAAAGAGCCATCCAAAAACTTAAAAGAGAAGTAGAAAAAGGAAAAAGAGCCTTGTCTGCCACCACCGAAGTCAGATTGGAAATCGAAGATTTGGTAGACGGAGTCGATTTCGACGAAGTTTTGACCAGAGCTAGATTCGAAGAATTATGTAACGATTTGTTCAAAAAAACCTTAGGCCCCGTCTAAACCGCCTTAGACGATTCTTAACTCAAAAAATCCGAAATTAACGAAATAGTTTTAGTCGGAGGATCCACCAGAATCCCCAAAATTAGATAATTAGTCAAAGATTTCTTCAACGGAAAAGAACCTAATCAAGGAATTAACCCCGATGAAGCAGTTGCCTTCGGCGCCGCCGTCCAAGGAGGAATTTTATGCGGAGAAAGTGGAGATAATTCTCTTATTGTTATCGACGCCACTCCTTTGTCTTTGGGAATCGAAACTGTTGGAGGAGTTATGTCTGTTATTATTCCTAGAGGGTCTTTTATCCCCACCAAAAAATCGCAAGTTTTCACCACTTATTAAGACAATTAATCCGTAGTTTCTATCTAAGTTTTTGAAGGAGAAAGACCTATGACTGAACACAACCATTTGTTGGGAAAATTTGACTTAACTGGAATTGCTGAAGCTCCTAGAGGAGTTCCTTAAATTGAAGTTACTTTCGAAATTGACGCCAATTCTATTTTAAAAGTTTCTGCCTCTGAAACTTCTTCTGGACTTAAAGAAGAAATCACCATTTCTAGTGACTAAGGAAGACTTTCTGAAGAAGAAATTTAATGTAAATTAAACATTTATTTTAAATTCACTTTTTTTTTTTTTAAATTAATTATTAACTAAATACTTTCTAAAAATTTAGAAAAATTAAGAGAAGCCGAAGAATTCGCAGAATAAGATAAATTAGCTAAAGAAAGAATTGACGCCAAAATGTAATTAGATAATTATGTACACTAAATGAGATCCCAAGCCGAAGATCCCGAAAAATTAGCCAATAAATTAAGCGCTGAAGATAAAGAAACTATTTTAGAAGCTGTTAAAGAAACATAAGAATGGTTAAACGCTAACCCCACTGCCGATAAAGACGATTATGAAGAATAAAAAAGATCTTTAGAAGAGTAAATAATATTTAATAATAAAAATAGCTCATTTTTTTAAAAATTATAATATAAATTTTTATATAAATATATTATATTTTAACCATAATTTTAACTTTTAGAATCTGCAACCCCATTATTGGAAAAGCTAAAGAAAACGAAAATGATGATGATTATGATGATTATACTGATGATTTGTGATTGTGAATAAATAATCTTAATAAAAAAATAATTGATTTTAAATAGATATACTTAAAAAATATATTGATACAAATTTATAAACATTTTAACTAATACAATTTTAATTTAATTTTTTATTTTTTAATATAATTTAAAAAATAATATAAGTGTGTTATATATTATTTAATAATAAAATGTACTAAATTGATACAAAAAAACTTCCATGATTCTTTCTCTAAAATTTTTTCTTATACAAATATTCTTCCGATTTTTGTATTTGATTTATTTTTTAATAATTTTTATTATAAAAACTAATAATTAAATTTTTTCATAGTAGATTTTAGATTTTATATTTTACTAAGAAATTATTTTTCCCTTCCTCGTAAAATCTAATATTAGTTATTAATTTCTAATATCAATTATTTTAAAAACTAAAAAAATCAAATTAAAATTATATTATTTTTATTTATATATATGAGTTATTTTAGAAGAAGCACAAGAAGAAATATTAATTAAAATTTAAATTAGTTATATGACTCGCAAAAGGAAGATATTTTAACTTAAATTGACCTTGATCAATTGGTATAACATATCAAAGAAAAGGAAAGCGAAATAGATTTATCAGGTAAATATAAACAAACATTAATAATTTTATGAATTTAAACTTAATAAAATTTAAATTTATTGTCATTTTTTTTAAAGATAAAAAATATCAGCTTGAAACTATTATACAATTTAATAATTTGAATAATAATCTCATAAATTAGATTTTTCATATAAACTTGATAAATAATAAAATTGTTGATCCCAGTCCTATTAACAATTTTTTTAGATTAAAAACTTTAAATCTAAGTCTAAACAAAATTAAAAACTGCGACCTAAATTTAAAATTTTTAGAAGTACTAGATATTTCAGGAAATTAACTAAAGTACTTTTTATTCTGTTAAATATAAAAAATTTATATATATAAAAAAATGCATAATCAATTATAATATATTTTTTCTCAGATATATGCCAAAAATTTCAAGTCTTTATAACTTACGAAATTTAATTTTAAAATAAAATCAGATAAGAAATATAGAAGTTGATTATGAAAATAATTAATAATTAGAAATTTTAGATATATCTAACAATTTTGTCAATTTTGATAATGGAAGACAGGTAATAACTAAATAAATGTACTTTTATATATCAAAAAATTAAAGTTAATATTTAATATATATCATACAATTCATATAACAAAGCTAGGAAAATTCATAAAATCCTTGCACAAATGTACACATTTAAAAACTATTAATTTGTAACATAATCCATTTAATGATGAGTTTGAAAAATATGAATATTATTTTGTTGAACTAAAAAAGTAGCATGTAAAAATTTTATAAAAAATATTTATTTTAGTATAAAAGAGAAACAAATATTGGTAATACTATAATATCCTCTACAATAATAAAATTAAACTAATTCTAATTTTTTTTAGTGTCCGAATTTAAATAAAATAGATGATCACATTATAGACTCATTACCTCAAATGAAATTACCTGACGTAAAATTAAAAACTTTTTTTAATACAAAAACACAGTTTAACTAATTTTTTTCTTTACTTAGTTAAATAATGTTATTTCAAACCAAGAGTACAGAAATTAGCAATATCAATAAAGCCAAAACATGTAGAATCAAGTGGTAAATTATTTTTCTTTTTACAATTTTTTAAACATAAATTTTTTTTAAAAAAGATTATAAACATGAAAGAATTATCAGAAATAGCTTATAAATGTAATTCATTACCTTAAAATACTTCACATTTATTAGACTAGCTTTCTATTTTTGCACAAAGGATTTCAGAAAACCCTTAGTTTTATAGGAATATATTATATTCAGAAAATGAAGAATAAGCCTAAAAAAATTAAGATTATATAGATTCTTTTTTCCAAGATATATCTTTATTATACAGTTCTAAAAAATAATTAAATAATTAATTAATTTCAATTTTGGCTAAACTACTTTCCTTAAACCATAAAAATTTTATGCAGTAATGTATGGAGGTAAATTAAAAAATAAAAATGTATAATTATATCACATTAAATTTTTTAAAATAATTATCTCACTTAATATTTGTTAAATAATTTAAAAAGGCAATTTATTAAATGTCACAATCTATGACATAAAATGAAATAAAAGAAGTGCTTAAAAACTTTTGTTTACCTGTAATTATAGTCTTATTTTATTTAAAATTATAGCTCTAAATATATTAAGTTTAGTTACAAATTTATTTTAGAAAATAGAAAAAGAGAATATAAATGACATATCAATATATGCTTTAAATGGAATAACAAATATTATATCTTATAAATATCGTAAATCAATAAAATTAATAAATAAATAATTTTTTATTAATTTAATCATTATTATTATTATACTTTTACTTAAATAATTATAAAATAATTTTTATTTAGCTAACCCTATTCTTGTTGAGAAGTTGGATTCAGAACTAATTACTTCATGGATAGAATAAATTTGTGAAATCCATAAATAATAATATGAAAATCCATCAATTGTTATTTAAAATGATATGATTTATTTATAGTAATGTATTTTAAGGTAAGTTATATTTTTTTTTATGAAAATGAAATATAAGATTATTAAAATTTGAATATAAAAGATTTATTGGAATGGTTTGCTTTGATACATAAAGAGTTATATTTTTATTAGGAGCAGGATTTTATTAAAAAGTTATGGAATTATTCTATTACGCTACCAAATTAAAATTTGATATAATTGCGTAAAAATAATTAAAAATAAAAATCATTTTTATATAATTTATTTTTATAAAAATAATAATTTAAAGTGATAACTCGCTAATTTATATAAATATACTTAATATATTCTTAAATTCGTGTGATGCAGACGGAGACATTCTGGAGTAGGATGAAGATAATTTTGATGACTAGAAGCCATCGATTGATTATCAAATTGCGAATTTGGTAATTTAACAATAATAATTTAATGATAAAATATCGCTTAACATAAATTATTTTTAATAGATTTTAGATAATAAAAATAATTAAATAAACTTATATAAATTGATAGAAGAATAAATTGAATATTACTTTTAAATTTTTAAATAAAATAACAATTCGTTTATTGAAATCAATAAAAAAGAATCTAACGAAGTAATTGAATACAAATAAAAAAGATTTGCAAGTTTAATTAATATTTATGGATTAGTTAATCTATTTAATGAAAATTACAATGAGTAGATTTTAAAAGAGCACAAAATAATAAATGACATATTTTAAGTTATAAATTTAGAATATTGCTCTCCTACGGTGCTAACATCTTGTTGTAGATTTGTTAATTATTTTATAGTTAATAATAAGATCGAAAATGATTAAGTTCTTTTAAACTATGTAAGAATAATTAAAAAATTGCATAAAAAAAATGCATTTTATCAATTTTTATAACTCATAAATATTTTATAAGATTATAATTAAACTTAATATGTTCGTCCCGCTTCTATCTTATCTGGGAGATTAAAAGTATGAAAAAATATGTAGAACTGTATTCAATATCTCAGGGGTATATATAAATTTATTTAAAATAAAATAAATTAATATATAAATATTAATTAATTATTTTTTATAATTATAATTTAATATAGAAAATTCCCTTAAAAAATATGAAATTCGATATAATGCATGACTTATTTGTAGAAATTATCAAAATAATCAAATATTTCTCTTTAAAAGCGGTTGATAAAAACCTTGAAAATATTTAGAAAGTGTCTTAATTGTTAAATGATAGTGGAAGGGAATCGTATCTATTTAACTGTTTAATGGTACCTTCAGATAAAGTTAGACTTTAAGTAAAAATTATAAGCTTGAACATAAAAAAAAAAAATATTAAATTTTAAATAATAAATAATGATATTGTTAAATTTCAAATATTATATAGATAGTGAGTTGTTTAATGGCAGTAGAAATAAATCAATGGGATTCATAAGAAATATCCTAAATATTATAAATATGCACCTAGTAAATAATTTTATATATTTATAATTAATATTATGATGCCTTAAAATTATTTTTTTTTTTTTTTTATTTTTTTATTTATTTATCTATTCAAAAACAGATACAAAAATCTAGGAGCAGGAGAAACTGAAAAAGTTTTATCAAATATTTTTATGATCGTCGCCAGATTTTTAAAATGTACAAAAAATAAAAATTCACTTTTAGAATTTATTGACATACATGCCGAAAATAGTGTTAAGGAGTGTACAGTTATGTAATTAAATAATTATCATTATTTTAAATGTTGACTATATTTTTAATATTATATATTTTATAGATTGATAAAAAATATGTAAAGAAATTTACTTGAAAATCCCTAAGAAAATGAGTAAAAGGTTGAACTAGCTTGGTCTTGCGTAAATTTTTTATAATGTTTTTAGTCAAACTTTGATTTAAGAGATCAAAATCTATTAACGCCATAAATGGGCTAAGTATTAAAAAACTGTTTGCAATTAGAAAATAAATTTTTAGAAGATAAAGAAATACCGATACAAATTGAACAGATTTACACAGGAAAATATTTAGAATACTTAATGCCACTTATATATGGCAAAGATAAAATAAATCCGTATAAGTAAATTAATTAGATATATTAGATATATAAAATATAATAAAATTAAATGCGTTTGAGTATATCATAATTATAACAATAATTATAATTTTTTATTTTACTGATTATAATTAATTAAAAGAGTAAATAAAAATTTGAAATTATTAAATGTATAAATTTATTTGCATAAAAAATTGTTATATTTTATTTAAAGGTTGTAGTCTTTCAGGATTTTAAATAGAATTGCTAATAATTTTATGGATTCTTCGGAAGAATAAGCAGAAGATTTGAGTGATTTTAAATCTGCATATGATTTTAAAGATATCAAATAAAAAATAATTGAAAATTTAAGTTAAAAAATATAAAAAGAATTTCAGATTTGGCCAATATTAAAAAGTAATATAAAGATAAAATAATAAATCCTTTAATCTAATAAATTTATATAAAATAAAAGCTAGAAAAAAGTTCATCGACTATGTAAATAATTTTGAATAATTAATTCCTGAAAACTTAAGTCTTAAAGAAAAAAAAGTAGAGTACAAAAAATTTAAACACTATAAAAATTTACAGTTTACATATGTAATTAAAAATTAAGTTTTAGAAAAATTAATTTATTTTACAATTGGTTCAGGTATTAAAAAACAATTTTTTAAATTTAAAATTAATTAATTATTTTTTGAAAATAAATATATAAAATAAATTAATTAACAAGCAAAAATAAACGAAGTTTCAGGTTACTTTGAAAATAATTTTTAAAAATATGACCAGTTTTGTTTAAAGAAATTAATTATTATATGGATAAAAAAAGCTACATTTCAATCTTAAAAATTAAAAGAATAAAAATCTCTAGAAACTTTATAATAAAATTGTGGCGACATGTAAAAAAAAAACAAAAAAGTTAAAGGTTATTATTAATTTTTAGAATATTGTTAAGTCTAAGGATAAAGACAGTAAATTATATTTATTTTAAAATTTAATAATTTTGATGTGTGTTATATCATTAATTTTTACATTAAAATAAATTTTTATAAATCTATTAGAGAATAAATCGATTAAGATGTGTTGGAAAAAATAAAAATGAAGCCATTTATTTTTCCATAATTATTTAAAAAACCTGATAAAAATTAAAAAAAAAGCCAATAACTTATATAGTTTGCTTAAAATACAAAATATAATGAATAGGATGAAAATGAAGAAATTTTTAATTATTAAAATTTAAATGATTTTGTCAATTAAAGTATAGAAGACGATGCTAATTTTGATTTTAGTAAAATTTAGAAGTCCAGAAAAAGCTTAATTGTTTCATCATTATTAAGGTATTATGACGATATATTTATCAGAATTTAAATAAAAAAATAGCTTATTTTAAAAATTTATGTAAAAATTACCTATCAAAATAAATACCAATATACGATTTAATTATCTTAATTTAAAAGATACTATATAGTAAATAATTAAAAATAGTAATGAATAAGCATATACTTTAAGTTTTTTATTTATATATTAATTTATTTTAAATACAAAATTGTTTATTTTAATGCAAGGTGCTTATATAATATTATAATTCATGCCCCTTGCCAAGAGTCTAAAAATTATAAAAAAGATTAAAATAAGGATTTTAGAAGCTTTTGTGTAAAATCCTTATTCGATAATTAAATCAGTTCTACTCATGGTATAAATAAATATTTTACTTTTTAAATTATTTAATAATTATATTTTATAAAAATTCCATATAGGTATATAAATAGAAAATAATTGTATTAGAGACCTGACGAAACTTTGTGCTTGGGTATTATTTTAATATCATATTAATAATAATCTATTGAACAAGTTTATTTAATAAAATGAAATTCGAAATATTTTTTTTATTATTGTAAAAATCAGGAAACTTAATTATCATTAATTAAAATAGGTGGGATGGGAATCAGAAAATATTGCAGCAAAATATTTGTCATTAATTAATATCTTATTAGAAGAATTTTAGTAAAAAGACAACGATTATCAATGGTTAATTCACACTTTGAAAAACTATGAAATAATTAATCATGGTATATTTACAATATTTTTTTATCTTTAAAAATATATAATTGTATAAATTTTTATTTTTTATAAGCTTTAAAGGAAATTATAAAAATAATTGAAAAAAAAATTTTACAAAAAGATAAATTGCCATTATAAATTCAAGATTATATTCTAATAAGGGAACTAACTAAATGTATAAATTTGATTACAACAGGAGGTCTTTAAATTGACTGGACTGATATTCAATAAATTTATGATCAGGAAAAATAAGAAAAATAATAAGATTCCTTTAATTAAAATTTACTTTAACAAATATGTTAAGAAAATCTAATGTTTTAGTAATAATGTTTATATCTTATTATTTTCATACTGTTAAGAACAATATTTTAAATTTTATTTTATATTAGTTTTGTTGATATGCAATAAATTTAAATATATGTAAGAATATTATCCATTTCAATGACAAATCCTAACAACTTTAACGACATTTTGGTATGCACAGTTACGAAAATATAAGATATAAAAATCATAAATATAAACAAATATTTAATATAATTATTAATTTTTAGAAACCTGTTGAAAATTAATCTGAAAAATAAATTCGAGAAGATATTGTTTAAAATTTAACTAGTTTTATTGGCACATTAATTAGTGCATGTATAACAAAAAGAGTATAACTAATTAGAGAGATAATAAAACCTGAATATTTTCCTAGTTAAGATGATACTATTATTGAAATTAGGAAAACATTCTTATAATTAATTTTAGATATTAGCGCTATTAGATCATTTTAAAATGATTTGGTAAATTTTATATTATCATACATAAATACTTTGTTCTTATTAATTCAAGATATAAAAAATTACTAATTAAAAAAATAAGAAAATTATCTATTTCGATAAAAGTATATATATACATATAATATATTAAATACTTAATATTAATTTTAACTAGAATATTTATATGAAGAAAGTTGGAGAATTTTCTCCTGGTTGTGACGATAATTTAGACTTATTAGCACATGTTTATTTAATATAGTAAAGAAAAAATAAAATATTTCATTTATAAATTAAATCTTAAGATGACTCTTTAAAATTTGTATTTAGGTAAACCGAAAATATAGAGTGTTTTCTTGCTTGCACTTCAGATTAACTATTTTTGTATTAATTTGATTAGAATTTGCTAAAATAAAGTGTTCATCATAATTAATATGAAAAACAAAATGTAAAGTTATAAAAATTTATTTATTTATAAAATTAAAACCTCATTATTATTTATTATTTAAAGGATATTGATACTTAACTTATATTCTAAGTAAATTTAAACGATATAAATATTTTAGAAATACTAGAGAATCATAATAGAATTAATTTGATACTGAATAAAAATATTTATCAATTAAATTAAGAATAAATTGGATAATAATAATAAAAACAAAGTATATGGCAGAAGATATTTAACAAATAATCTTTAAACAATGAAAATAAAAGTAAAATTTTTTAAAATTTTTTTTAATATCATGTATCTAAAATTTTTATTATTTAGATTAGAATTATATAGTTATGTTCTTTCCTTTTCAAAATTAGTGTTCTTAATTTAAAAATCTTATAAAATAGCAAAAATGTTAAATTTAATAAAATTAAGTTATAGTAGAATCTCTTAATAGTTGTCTTAAGTTTGATATAAAATAATATTTAAAATAAAATGAGCCTAAGAAAAAAAAAATTAACTATCAAGTTTTATTATAAAAATGGGTAATGATAAATCCAATAAAAATTAATGATAGTTACAAAAGCAATCAAAATTCTAAAAATAATATAAATAACAAATATTTATTAATAATTTACGAAGATTTTTTCTTTATATACAAAGAAAATACTTAAATATGGCCAAAATACATTGAATTTCTATAATAATAATAAAATAATGAAAAAAATACAGATCAAGCTTAAAATCGATGTACTAACAATTCAGAAAATCAATATAATTCTTTTGTTTTTTATAAAGGAGAAAATCAGAAACCTGAAAATAATTTTAATTTTTTTTAATAAGCTTTTCAGGTTTACCCTACTAAAGCTATATAAAAAATAATATATAGTAAAAATATGATTCCTAATGTACAGATTCAATTTTAAAAGTAAAAAATTTAAATATAAATTATTTATTAGAAAAAAAACATAAATCAAATATGATGGAATTAATTTTATTATATTTAAATAATATATAATTTTTTATATTAAAAGATTAAAAGATTTAAATATTCTTTTTTTTGATGATTTAAGCAGAGAAGACTTTAAAAGCACTATGGCATTAATATTAAAAATAAGAAAAAAAATAAACTAATGGACAATTGAAACAATGTGAACATTTATTTAAAAATTAATTGATATAAAATTTAAAAAATTCTACATTAGCATTTTAGACAATCTAATTATATTAAATATTTTAATTTATATATAATAATTTGCGTATCCTATAAATTTACCTTATCTTTTATATCTACAATTTAATTAATTTTAATTTCTTTCTTTAATAATTTAGAATTTTTATATATTTTAATTTATTTATTTAAGATTACTTCAAAATTATATTTGGGTAAATAATTTAAAAAATCGTTAATTTTTAAAATCTCAAGTTTTTATGTAATTAATTAGGAATTCAATTATAGTGATTTTTTTGTTGTTAATTAGAAATTGTTAGTTAATTCGAATTTATTAAAAATTAACAAACTACCACAATTTTATCATATTAAGAAAAAGAAGTTTGAAGAAAATAACAAATTTAATTCAAACCAACACATTTTATTTTTTTGAATTTATATTGAATACAATAATTTCTAAAAACTAAGAGGCAAAATTTTTTTATTATGAAATTAAAAAAAATTTAAACACAACAATAAAAAAAAAAAATAATAATTTATAAAAAAAAAACACAAAATAAAAAATAAAAATAAACTAAATATATATATATAAGCACTTTTAATAAATAAAATGAGTACTTCTGGAATGGAAAAATACGAAAATATGGAGAAAAATAATAAAATTGGAGAAGGAACCTATGGTATCGTCTACAAATCCAAAAACTTAACTAATAATGAAATTGTCGCAATTAAAAAAGTTAAATTAGAAAATGAAGATGAAGGAGTCCCATCTACTGCTTTAAGGTATAATTAAATTAATTTAAATTAAAATTTTAAATACAATTATGTATCGATCATTTTACATATATAATATTATTATTAAATAGAGAAATTTCCATTCTTAAAGAATTATAACCTCATCCTAATATAGTCGGGTAAATAAAATACCATATTAATATTATAATTTCATATTTTAAGCTATATATTTTAGATATATAAGAGTTAATATATTAAAATAATATTATAAAAATTAATAATATAAAAAATTTAATATTTATATCTCTTATTAATATGTATTTAAAAAATTAATAATATTTTTCTTTTAATATTTTCAGTTTAAGAGAAGTTATTTATGAACCTTTGAAAAAAAATTTATGCTTAGTCTTTGAATTTGTCGACCAAGATTTAAAAAAATTCTTAGATAAAAATAAACATTAACTTACACCTTATTAAATTAAAGTAAAATTATTTTTATAATTTATATTTTCTTAAAAAGTATTTTTATATTTATATAAAAATAATTCTTATATTTTATGAAAATTTGATCCATTTTATATATTTTTAATTTATTTTATATATAGTATTAAATTTTTTAATTTTATTAGGTTTTTATGTACCAAATTTTAAATGGACTCGATTTTTGTCATTCAAGAAGAATTATTCATAGAGATTTAAAACCTTAAAATGTTTTAATTGATTCTTAAGGAAATATTAAAATTGGAGATTTTGGTTTAGCTAGAGCATTTGGAATTCCTATTAAAACTTTGACTCACGAAGTTGAAACTTTATGGTAAACTAATTAATAAATTTACAACTATTAATTTTCCTTAAATATATTTATATAATATTTAATGTTTATATTTAAAAAATAATAATTTTTATAATATATTATATGATTTAGGTACAGAGCCCCTGAAATTCTTTTAGGATAAAAATAATATAGTTTAGGTGTAGATATTTGGAGTTTAGGATGCATCTTTGTTGAAATGGTAGAAAAGAGACCATTGTTTATGTAATAAAAAACATTTAAATTTGTAAATAAAGTAAAAATACATATAACTATAAAACTAATTTCATTTTTATTAACAGGGGTGACTCTGAAATCGATTAAATTTTCAAAATTTTCTAATACCACGGTACCCCCACTCCTCAAAATAACATATGGCCCGGAGTCTTCGAATTAAGAGACTTTAAGCCCTCTTTCCCTAGATTCAAAGGAACAACCCCCGAATAACATTTTAAAAATTTCGATAAAAATGGTTTGGATTTAGTTCACAGAATGATTTAATTGGACCCTGTAAGAAGAATCTCCGTAAAAGAAGCTTTATAACATCCTTATTTCAACGATTTAAAATAAGAAGATATTGACAGATTTAAATTTAGAGAATTATACTGATCTTTTTAGTCAAAAATAAATATCTGCTTTAGACAAAAAAATAAAAGATAATTAATTAATTAAAAAAATAATATTATTATATATATAAAGATAAGAATGAATTTAAAATTATTTTTATCTATTAATTAAAACTGTTTTTATAATTAATAATTAACATATATATATATAATTTTATATTTATATATACATTTTAATAACTTATAGCATATAGCTTATATTATAATTATATAAAATATGTTGTTAAATGAAAATATTTGTATATTTTATGTTTTTATTCCTTATTATAATATAATGTATTTGAAAGTACTTATTATAATAATTTTAATTGAAATATATATATACAATTTTTTAGATTTAATATATAATTTCATATAATTTTATAAAATTAAATAAGATTTGGTAATTTATCATTTTTTTTTATTATTTTCATTTGACGTTGCATCACTATTGCTAGAAAACAAATAATTTAATTCTTATTATCTAAATTATTCTCTAGAAATTAAAATACTGTTTTTCCTCTCGATAAGATTTGCTAATTATAATTATAAAAATTAAAAATCATTATAAATTTTTATTAAAAAAAATCGACATAAATTATTTTCAAAATAAAATAATATAAAATAAATATATTTTCTACCTTTTTAAGATTGATTCAAATTTGACTAGCTTAATATAGATATAAGTGATTATTTTCTAGGATTTTAAAGTAGCTACTATTATTTTTTTAATTTTGACTTTTAATTCTACTTACTATTTTAATTTTAATGTTATAATTATTAAGAGGATATAAAATTTTAAGAATCCTCGTTTTAAGGTATTTTTTTTTTTTTTAAATTATTTGTTTAATTTTAATCCAAGAACCAAGAAAATTAAGTATTTTTAAACATTTAAGATTATTTATCTTTGCCATATGGATTCGGTGATTGTATAGGTTTTAAATTAGGAGTTAGGTTAAAATCTGAAATTTGACTTGTTCTTTTTTTTGGTGAAAATATATTTAAGTTATATACCTCAGAATTTTATTTTTCATTAGAATTCCTTAAGTTAAGTTCTTTTATTACTTCTAATGCTATAGTTTCTTAATGAGTTAATTAACCTAAAAAATTTAAAAAACTTTTTATATTGATGATATTATTTAATATTGATATAATCTAATATATAAATTTAATTTTTTAAACCTTATTTTTTTTTTTATCCACTATCAAACTCTGTTAATTGATTTTAATATCCTATACTTGCTTTCATATCCCTATAGGCTTAATTAATATTTCTGTTTGGAGATTCTTGATCTTCTGATAAATCACTTTAGCTTTAAGACTGTAATGTATTAATTTAAAATTTATGAATTAATTTAGGCTTATAATACTGAATAACTCTATCAAGTAAAACTTTACGATCTTTAAATTTCAATAACTGTTTTAAAAACGGAATATGCTTTTTAATTTTTTTAAGGTGTAAAAATTAAACTTAGTAAAGGTTATCAACTAGATTTCTTATAATGAATTTAAATATTTTATCCTCCTCTATGTATTCCATATTAACATACAATTTTTTTTAAACGTCGATTATTTTCATATAGTAATTCTATTTTATTTCAAAATTATTAACTGGCTCAGAGCTTATAAGGCCCTTGCTATTTTTGAATTTACTTGAATATAAATGAGAATTTTCCATTTAGTCAGATTTTTAAGCGCTTTCAGTAATAATATCCCCGTGAGTACTTACTTTTAAGGTCTAAAGCCTAATATTTTTTAAAAAATATAAATGTAAACTTTTATTTAATATATAAATACGAATTAAATCTTAAATTTTAAAAAATTAATATATATATACAATTGCAACGAAACACTTGATCTTCTTTTTATTTATCCAATTTTTTGACTATTTCTATTTAAAGTATTGATTTAATTTTCTTAATCAGATCTGTTTACTTTTGGATTTAGGTATCCACTAGTTTTAATTTTAAAAATTATAAACTAGCAAAAATTTTTAAGTTCGCTATAAGATATTTTGGAATTAACATAATTAGATTAAAACTTATATAAACCATCAGCTATAAATAAATTTACAATTTCTCTTACATTAATCTTTTTTATAATTTTTTAAAATAAATCATAAATATTAATATAATAAAGATAAAAAAAAAATAATAGTCTTACCTAATCAGTGGAAAAATCCCCGCTATTTATATCCAATAATGATATATAAAAATTAAATTTTGCAGTATTAGAATAAGAAATTGATTCGATTGACTAAAAGTAAAATTTTTGAAATCTTTTAGCCAAATTAAGTTTTTTATCTTCTTATTTTATTCCAAGGGTTTATGGTTTCATAATTTGAGATACAAAATCGATGGAAATTTCTGTAGAAAATTGGTTGTTTTTCTGTTCTTTTATGAAATTACTAAATAAAATTTCCTGTAAAACCAATTTTTTATTATTAAAGCAAAAACATAAATTTTTGAAATTTTCGTCAGGCTTTAAAGATATGTCTTTTAAAAGATTTTCCCATATTTTCATTTCTATAAAATTTACCAAAAAATCAGCTCTTTTTAATTCTTTACTGTATTTAAAACTATCGTCTAAAAATTTCGTCATTCTTTCCAATTTTTAAAGGTAATGAAATTTTTTTTTTTCTTTGAAAAAAGGCAGATGATCAAATAAAAAAAATGGTTTGAAAAAATAAACTAATTTAATAAAATTATCTTAAATTATTCGCTTCAGTCTTTTTTTCCCTTTTAATTTTGAGGAATTCGAATTTTTAGTATTTTTAGTAAAATAACCTACAAACAAATCTTCTGGTTAAGCTAATTTGATAAATTAAGAAAGTTTATTTTGTCTTAAATTAGATGGCTAACATATGAAATCTTAGGAAAATTCTGTAGTAAATTTTTCCTGAAATTATATAATTAATTATCGATTTTTATAGATATATAATTTATAATATAAGATTTTTTTTATTAATTTACCATTTATGTATTTTTGTACAATTTATTATCATAGTTTAAATCAATTTGCCTTTTTTAAATCTTTTAAAAGTTATCCGTTATATTCAATAAATGTTACTCTAATTTATTAAAATTTCTTCTAAGTTGCAAAATTTTAAATTACTTGGATTGATTTTACTATTAATGTTGATCATTTATAGTATTTTCTGGCAAATTTCTTTCACTACCTATAGTAACTTATTTTTTTTAAGAATTTTATTTTCCTTAATTATTTTAATCTATAAAAAATCTGTTTCTATATTCATTTAACTCTATTCGTTTACAAAATTAATAATAATTCTTAAAATAAGTCATATAATTATACCTATTTAAAATAATAATTAATAATAATATATATAATTATTAAATTAGTATTACAAATATCAAAAAAAATTCAAAAATTAGTAATTTTTCCAATTATAACAATTTAAAATATTTTAAATAATGAATTTTCAATATAGAAAATATAATAATCAAAAACAAAAATATAAATATAATACCTAGCTATAATTTTATAAATAACTTTATATATTATCAATTATACGAAAAAGATTATTTATTTTATAGTTTGCAATATAATTTAAAATATTAATAGCAATAATTTTTAAAGAGTTATTAATTTAAAATCAACTTTATAATTTTTGCATTATAATTATTTATTCTTTTTAAAATTTATAATTTTATGTTATTAATGTGATTAAAAAATTTATTAGTGTTAATTAAAAATGTATATTTTTGAAATATTTTTTGTATTTTAATGAATTAAAGAAAATTACACATAAAATTAATTTTTTTATTTCTATACCGATAATTATAATTTCTAACTCCTAAATATGAAAATAATTAAAAAATAAAAATATTTTACTAAATTATAAGTCTGAAAAATAAAATAATTATAAATAATTAGCCATAATAATGTATAAATTAAAAATATTATTAAAAATATATTTTATAATTAAAGTATAATTTTTAATTAAATAATTTCATAAAATAAAATTTTTAACAATAATTAATATATATCAAATAGTTTTAATATAAAAAAAGTTGCATAAATACACCGGATTTTGCAAATATTATTATAGTTTACGGCGATATTATTTCAAAAATTTGATATAAAACTATAAAAATTTCTATTTTTGAATTTTTTTTGATAATTGTAATACATAAATGAAATTAATATTTACTCATTAAAAAACACCAGCTTATCAGTAATAGACTATATAATAAATTAATAACTACAGGTTTTCATATGTTCTAAAGTTATTTAAGTGTTTAAAATTCTACTTGTTTTAGGTATATATATTCTTACAGTCCAGTATTTTAAAATCACGTCTTTAAAAATAGTTACTAAAGCAAATTCATTTTCAAATTTTTTCGTTTCCGTTAAAATAATCCTTTTTTATTACATGCTTTCAAACAAAAAATGTTTATCTTTTTTTAGCCCTTTAGAGTCAAATTCGCTTTCTTTAAATTAATTTTTGAAAAATCTTCGAAATTAAAAATTTTAATCTTAAATATTTTATAATCATTTTAAAAATTGTTATATTTAAATTAAATTTTTAATTTAATTATATTACTTCACTCTATTACAGTCGTGTTTCCATTTTTAAAGGAACTCAGAATCAGTCATATTTATAACTGAATCAGAACTATATTCACTATCACTACTTGAGGTATATAGTTCCTAACTTTAATTTTCAGCCCCAACTTTACTTTTTCTCGAATTTTTTTTATTTTCACTCAATTTTATACTTGTTTTGGAATTTGGTTTAAAATTATTTTATTTACTTTTACTTCCATTATTTTATAAATTATTTGAATTTCTATTAGAATACTACTTTTGGTAATTTTTACTTGATATTTATATTTAAATATTAGAGTCTTCTTCGCTACTTTCATTTTCACTGTCACTCTCTGAAATATTCTAAGATTCTTCTTTTATATTGTCTAAACCATTTTCAATTAAATTTTCTTCTTAAATAGGCATATTTTTTAAAGAATGAATTAAACTTTATTTTCCTATTTACTCCCTTTTTTTGATATTTTTTATAAATCTTTTGGTTTGCTCAATGTTAATTTTAAATCCTGGAAATTTCCCGTTTATTCCCTTTATAAAAACCAATTTATTTAAAATTGATTTTTAAATACTCATTATATCAGTTCTAGGGCTGAAATTAACCAAAATTTTTTCTGAAAGTTCATAATCAAAAAACTTAAAATCTTAATAACTTAATATAATTTTATAAGCTTCAGTTTTTTTATTTGCTACTTCTATGTCAAATCTAAATAAAAATGGCTGTTATTGGTTATATTCTCTGTGTTTTAATATATAAATTTTATTATAAATTAAACATCTTCCCATATTCTTTAGATTTACAAAATTAATAATCTATTAAATATCGTAATATTTCATAATCGCTTAAGAATTCATCATTAAGCTATTTCTTAAAGATTTAGTGCTGTTTATAATAAAGGGCATTTTTTTTTTCTCCTCATCTTATAATTTTGCATGAGCTAAACAATATTGTAATTTGTTTAAAAAAAAAAAAAATATGTATTAATTATTATAAAAATTACTTTAGAGTTCTTTAATTTCGTATTTTTATAGTAATCCAATTTAGTGTTTATATATTTTTTAAGGTAATATTATTTATGCTAAACGATATATTTATGATTTTGATAAATGTTTAAAATGTTTTTCTGGACCCAATAATAAAATACTTTCAAAAAATAATTAATTTGTCATATTTTTTTCTATTAACTTTTATTAAAATCGTCTAGAACTGTCTCTAATAGTGATTTCATAATTATTATCTCTAAATTTAGGTTTAATTTTTACAAATATTTATTCTCCTACCTAATTATGCTTAAAGTAAAACCAAATATGTGGTTTGGAATTGTAAAACTTTTATTAAATAAGTTCAAAATTGGTTTCTCTCACTTTATTGCAAATAAATTATTATTATTTTTTTTTTTAAATAAAAAAAAATGTAATTAAATTTTACTTATTTTTTATTTTAAGAATTTTTGTTCATATTATTGAGCAACCCCAGTTGCTTCTGCCTTCGATATATCTAAATTTTCAAATTCTATTTATTTATATAATTGAAATAAGTCGTGGTCCTCATTTATATTATAATTTTAACTTTTCATAATAACGTACTGTTTTTAGTATTGATTATTATATAAGCTATTAAATTAATTATCAAACATATTCATTTTTTAATTTATAATTTTTTTTTTATTATTATAATTCAAAGCTTTAGATTAAATTTTGGCATCACTCAAATTTTACTCTATTTACGAATCTAGTGTATTTCCTCTGGTTTGGCTATGGCTTTATTATTTATGACCACCGAAAATCAATTCATTTATTTTTTACTGGTCATGTAAATCTTATGGATTTATAGCATTATTTCTATCAAATTATTAAGAACTCTGTTAATTTTATGAGAATTTATCTTTTTTCTTAATTTTAAAAATAAATATTTATTTAAATAATAATAATAAAATTAAAATTATTTACTTAATAAATTAATCCCTATTTTAACTGGTCATCAAAATACAAATACTGTTAAAAGTCCTCCAAATGTCCGTGATTGTTTTTTTTCTTGCTTAAACATTTTATAAATTTTCCTACAAACTTTTACAATTCTTCTTTAAAAATATTTTTAATTTTGAAAGTATTAATCAAGTACTATATCGAAGGGTGAATAAGTTTGGGGTAATTTAAATATCTAAGTGAAAATTTAAATAATGGTTAATTATTATAAATAAAAAAACTAGCTAAAATTAATAAAAAATTTGATAATTAATAAATTTATTGTCTAAAATTTATAAAAATAATTGAATTTAATTTAATTTAAAATACTTAATAATCTCTGATTATCTTAGTTCCAAAGGTTAAAATACATATTAAATCAATAAATTTAAACAGTTAATTATCAATTTAAATTCCTAATTCTCATTTATTATCAATTAACAAGAAAATAGATAATAAAATCCTCCTATACTTTTTTTAATGAATGAACAAATAAACTGTCTTTTTTCTCTAAGTAGTTATTCAGACTTTTCTTATAAGTGTCGTATTCTAAAACTGTATTATTTTGAATTTTTTTATATAATTATGAAAGAATTATTAGTTAGTTCAAGTAAAAATTAAAAAAAAAAATAAAAAAATCATAAACTGTATTTACTATTATTCCTTAGTTTTCGCTTTGTATTTTTCTAATCTTATTTCGTCCAAAGTATACTTTTCTTTTCTTTTAGGTAAAATTCCAATAACTGTTGAAAATTTTTTATGTGGTTTTTAAGGTAGTCTATTTTAATTTTAATCTGTATTTTACTCGTTCAATATGTTTTAGTCTTAATTTTCCTATCTTATAATTGCACTTTAAAAGTTAGATATCTCTCTTATTAGCAGCTTCGTAAACTTAAAATAAGTTGAATTTTTACTTAAAGTTAAAATTTTTCAATATTATAAATTTATTACCTTCTAAAAATTATTCATTTATCTTTATATAATTGACTTTGAAAATCTGGAAAAATCTTCTTTTACAACTTTACCTGTAAAACTATTTTCTCTATAATCATAATAATAAAAATAATTTAGTATTATATAAACCAATTCTTGAACTTATTCTACAGCTTTTAAATCTGTTTCACTTTCCTGTAAAATTTGAATAATTTATTTCGGCCCCTCAATAATATAATCAATACTATTTTTAACTTCTTTGTTTTCATCATTATAATCGCTATTTTACTATATACTTTTATTTAAAAATTTAAATTTAATACTTTTCTCTTTTAAAAATTATTAAATTCCTTATAGCATTAAAGGCCAAATAGTTTCATATTAATCTTATAAAATAACATTTTTTAAATCCATTTGCCAATTTAATTAGTGGTAATATTTTTTTTATTCATGTATATTTATAGTCAAAAAATGTCTTTCTTCTAAATTTTTATAACCAATTCTAATTATATCGTGGTTCTTCGAATTATTTATTTTTTATTAATATCTAATTTTCGGCACTTTTTTGTTTAAATATCCTTAGGTGTACAAATTCAATCCTAATTAGAAATATTTAAATCAAATTAATAAATATTAAAATTATAATTTATTTTACTAAATTCATTCAACTTTCGCTTTACTTTTATTAGCTTAATAAAATTAATCCCTTAAAAATATTCTAAATGAATTTTCATTTAAGAAAAATTTTCTCTTATAGTTTTTACTATTTATAATTAAAATTTTTTAAAGTTTTATTTTTCCATTATTTAACCTTATTCTTTCTACTCTTATTAAGATAATTCTGTATAAATTCTGGAGTTAAATCTGTTCAAATTTTTCTTATTTTTATGCATTTTTTAAGGGTTGAATTCAAATTTAACTTCATTTTTTGAAGAATAGTCAAATATTACGTACTTACCATCTATGATCATATTTTCAATATAAAAGTAATTAATTTTAAAAAGTTGTTAGCTCTAAATATTTTCTCTTATTGCCTAAAAATAAATCAAAAATATAGTATTAAAATAAATACCAAAAAATAAAAATGATATATAATGCTTTAAATTATTTTATACCCATTCTGATTCTGTATAAATTTATTATTATATGTAGTCTTCTTAAACAGGGCCATATATATTTTGAAATAATTAAAATTATTTCTTATTTTTTTTATCAACTTCTTATTAAAATTTTGAAATAGGGCTAACCTTTCCATTTTTAAAGTTTGAATTCATTAAACTTATATCAGGAATTTAATTTTCATCATCAAAAATTGTGGAATTTTATTTTATTAGTAGCTTTAATTAAGGGTTCTAAATTTTTGAACTACCTATGTATAATTAAAAAAAAGTTTATTTTAATGCATTACTCATTATTATTCTAATTAACAAAATATCAAAATTAACTTTCAATAATTTACTTAATAAATTTGATATATTGGAAATTTAACTTTTATTTCCTCCCATACTGTACTCCATAACATAATCACTTTGATTTTATTTTGGCTTTTAATAATTAGAATTCAAGCTCTCTTTTAAGGAATAAAACATTCCTATCCTGGATTTATCACTTAGAAATTATTTTACATTATTCCATTAAATTATAGTATATATATATATTCATTTGTTTGTTTTTTTTTTTTTTTTTTTTTTTTTTTTTTTTTTTTTCGACTCGTTTAATTTTTTTTCATTTATTTATCCATAACTGTTTATCATTTTTGAAAAGTTAGGATTTTACTCTATGTTAGAATATTATGAACTTTATTATATCAATTTATTTTAACTTTCCAACAATTTTTCTGTGTCTTACTATTTTTAGCTATCTAATCCAATCATATCAATCATATTTTTTTCAAAAAGAGCGTATTAATTTCTAATAAATAAATTAATATATTTTATTATTATTATTTTTAATAATATAATTATACAATTTTATTACACATTTTATTGAGGAATCTAGTCTTATATAATGTAATTAATTGTCTTTTATTTAATTTATTCTTTGGATTATGAGTTTTATAAATTGCTATTTTTTTCTTTTTATCTTTATTGTCTTAAAATTCCTTGTTCGTATATCAATATAGGCTTATTTGATAGTTTTTACTAGTTTTATCTATTTTCTTCGATTTGCTTTTTATATGCAACATTAAAATTTGAAATTTAATAATAAAATATTTTAATATTATAAATACCTATGATATTTTTTATTATTATTTTTTTTAAATTAAAGCATCTAATAACTTAGGAGTATCTAATAGTTTTTAGGGAATAAATTTACTATTAATATTTAGCTTTTAAGATAGTTCATGCATAGATACATACTTTTTTCTTTCTAAATTAAAATTATTTTAATTTATACCATTATTTATACCTATTTAATTTTCATTTTTTTTTTAAGCTTATTTTAATCCAGGTCTTTTTAAAACTTCAACCTCTTAATTTAAATTAAGTATATTAATATTTCCTGTTGGAATCTTCGATTTTTATATAAAATTCTAATTTGAAACACATAGTTAATTACTCAAATTTATATCTTTATTCTATTTACTTTATATCATCTTTATAATTTATTATGAATTTTAATTTTTATTATTTATTGGCTATTTGTTATAATTATTCTAAATATTTTTTTTTTTATCATTAATTCTTGATTCTTTTTAAATAAAATTATATTTTCCCTAAAAAGTCTCATGTTATTGAGTTTGTTATTATACTTTTTTTTTATATGTAAAATTTATTTGTTTAGATTTTTATGCAATATCATTATTAATATACTTTTTCAATGTCATTTAGATTTCTGAATTATTTTTTTACAGACTTTATCCATGGGACTTAGGAAATCTAACAGTACTTTACTGTTAAATTTGTTTACTATTTTGCTTTGCAGTATGATTAATCTAAAATGAATTCTAAAAAGAATCATTATTTTCTATTTTTATTCTACAAAAAATAATACACTAATATATAAAAAGAATAAAAATATACTAAATTAATTATTTTTACTTTATTTTATTCTTAAATGAATTTTATTTCGAAGAAGGTTAACCTGAAAATGAAACTATATTAGTGGGAGTTTAACATAACGATTAATTTTGGGGAATTTAATTCTTTTCTTATTAATTATCTGAATTTTTGACTAAATTTTGAAAGTATGAATATGCTAGCTAATTACTCTATTTAAAATTTTATATATTTTGTTCCTCCTATTTTTAATTTTTAATATTGCTTTAATTAATAAAATTTTACTAGCTCTAATCTTTGATTAATTTATTTTTTTAATAATTATAAGTCCTTTCATTCTTTTAATCTGAATTATTATTTTTGTTGTCATAAAATTACTTCTTGCTTAAAAATGAAGTCCATGACATATGTTCTCTTTCAAACTATTATTAAGAGCCTTATCTTTAACCTTTACATTTCTTTTTTAAGATTATATATTGTAGCCAAAAATAAAATTTTAATAATAATTAATATATGTATCTAAATTTTTAGCTTTATTACATTATACAAAGAATTAGAACTATGTTTTTTTTAAGCTGCACTTTTATTTCTTATTTTTAAAACATTTTGATTAACTTTATTTCCTTGTTTTTCATTTGAATTCCATAAACTTAAAAAATCCTAAAAATTCCCTAACTTTTTATTTGAATCTTAATCTTAACCTATAAAATCATTTATTTTTACATTTTTATTTGTTTATGTACTGCTACCTTTAAAATTTATATGAAAAGATGGATTTCTATAATTTTAATTTACGTTTTAATGTAATGATACAACCTTTCTTTTATTTTAACCATTTTTTTAATTAAAATTATAAGATTAATTTCTCTATAATGAAAATTAATTCGACATATAATTATTTTTGTAATTAAATTACTTTTTATTCTCTGTTTCCTTTTAATTAAAACTATTGTTACTAATTATTAAAAAATTCTTTTAAGATTTTTATTGTAAGAATATCTGTAAATCATCATAATTTTCTTCCTCATAATTATCTTATTTATGTATAATATACTAAGGATCATCTTATAAATTAATTTATTCAATGCTATTTTGTTCAATATTTTATTGTAATTTGTTTTATTTCGTTTTATTTTATATGATATCTAAATTAAAATGTTCAGACATTGCCTCATTTTATATATATTATTTAAATTGCTGTGATAAATTATTAGATTACAATAAATTATTTATATTTTAATTTTATCCTTTAATATCCTAATTTAATTTATTACTATTGTTATCAGTATCGTTTAAAATTGCATTCATATCATATTAGTGACTTTATTATTATTTTTTAGATTTTAATATTTCATCATATTTACTCTATTCGTTGATTAAATTTAGATCTTAGATTTCTTATTATATTATTTCTTTACTAAACCTTTCTTTCATTTAGTTTATAAATTTTTATATTTTTTTCTTAAAATTTGCCATTTAATCTTAATTAAATATATCTTCATCTTTATAATCGTTTAGAATAGCCTAAAGACACTTTAAATGATATATTGCTTTTAATTAATTATTCAATTGTTCAAAAATTTTTATCATTTTAAAATAAAAATATACATATTAAGTTTTTTATACATTAATTTTTTATTATATTCTTACTTTAAAGATCCTTATATTATCTTTATTTATATTTTAATTTTAAATTTAATAATTTTCCCACTTTTTATTATATTTAACAGATAAAATATCCAGATATTCTATTGATTATTAAAATAATTCGATTGATTTTTCGTAAAGTACAATTGCATCTTAGTTTTTCTTTTATTATTATTTTATTAAAGCAAATATTGATAACAAAGATGATAAGTATATTGAATTATTTTTATCCATTTTTAAATATATCGATTCAAAGTAATTACTATTTGCATTTAAAAATTCAATAATATATTCAATTGATTCAGATTAGGCGAGATCTTGTAGCTAAAGTATTGTTAATAATAAGTAAATACTCTAATAATCATCTCTTTAAATCTAAAAATATAGATTTTATTTATATGTAAATTTATATATTTAAAATCATCAATTATAATATTTATCTGTATAAATAAATAATTTTATACCCATTGATTTCCAATTAAATTTACATCTAATATCTATGTAATTGTCTATATTAAATTCTAATTGTTTATTTCTTTTCTTTCAGAAAATTAAATAATATTGAGAAAAATTAAATTTTTTGCTTATTCCCACAAATTCTCTATAAATTATCCGCCCTTTATATCATTAGTAAATAAATTAAGGCAATTTATTTATTAAATTATTTTAATCTAAAAATTATTCTAATTTTTAAATGAGGTTTTTTACATTATTTTTTATTTTTTCGAATTTTAACCATTCTTAATTTAATTATATTTTTAACTTTCCTGGACCATCATACTTAAAATTTTATTGACACTAAAAATTCAATATATATGTCAAGTCTTTAATTTAACAATTACACAATATTTGCCATATCTTTTTTCTCAAATTTTAAGAATCTTCACAATATTTATCAAATAGCATTATTTGTTATATTTAAAATACTTTTATTAAATGTTTGATATTAAGATCCTCCTATATTTTATATTAATTTTTTATAAGCTTTTAAATTTAATTTTTTATTTCTTGTATAAACAAATATTTTTCTATCTTATAGATATAATTTTGAAAAAAAAAATTATAGAATTTTATTTTTATTTTTTATAATGAATAAATTATTAATAGTTTCTAGTAAAATAATGAACATTATAGAATTTAATTTATATTGAATTATATTTTATTAAAATTATAAAATTTTCGAAAAAAAAAAATAACCCTAAAAAATGTAAAATAAACATTTTTTATTCAAATTTATTGGTTTTAAAGGATAAAGGATGATACAATAAAAAATTTTGTAATAATAATATAAAATTCAAGTAAATAATAAATATAAAAATTTATTTAATATAAATTATAGAACTATTACTAAAATAAAATATCAACAGAATTTTAAAATAAAAAGCAATGCCTATATATTCTTTAAAAATTATAAATTATATATATGAATATTATTTTTATTATATGATATTATATATACTAATTTAAATTTTATTCTACATAAGTGTATTTGAAGTAATAAACATATGAAATTTAATAATTTTTTAAATTTATTTGTAATTATATGAATATTTCAATTGTAAGGAATTTAAATAAGATTTAATAACTAGTGAAATTTAATTTTTTCCATTTAATATTTATTCTAGTATATTTTCGAATTATTATAGTTCATTCATCTTATTTTAATACTTAAACTTTAGATAGATATTTTTCTTCATAATCTTAATAAAATTTTTTAACTAACGAGTCTTTAAATCTAAGATTTTCTGGTAAAGTACTAAGCATGTAATATATAAAATGATGTAACGGTTTTTCAGGTCTTTTAGTCAATAATTCTCCGTAAGTATCAGAAATTACTTAATTAAATTTTTCACTTTCTTCTTTATCCATAAATTATTTTATTATTATAAAAATTTTTGTTTAATTTTTTTTGAGGAATTAATATAAATAAACCGTGAATAATTAATTTAAAATGTTATATAATTTATTTATTACTCTATTTAAAATGAATAAATAAAATTCTTAATTTTTTTATGTATATTTCTATTAAACTGGTTTAAATATTTTATTATGAAAATGATTCAAAGAATTTATAAAAAAGATCTGGTAGGTAGGAAGTTATATTTTGAAGATATTTTATCATAATATTTAATTCCAGAATACCTATCAAATTTAATTAGTAGGATATATAAATGTAGGATTTTCTAAATTTTATAAAATCTATTTTAAGTTACCTTAAAAAATTTTTTGTTCTTCTGTATTAATTTTGTCATTTAAATAAAATGTATTTTATTAATGAAAAAAATTAAAAATGACTTAATTTATAAAAATAATTATATTTAAGTTCTTTAACTAACTGATAAATGAGAGTATAAGTCAAAATTTATAAATTTTTATCTTATAATTATGTATATAAGAAATATAATGAATTTTAAAAAGCTCATATGCAATAATAAACAGTAAATTTTTAATCAGAGTACTACTTTTACCTATTGAGATATAATAATCTTAATTATTTATCATATAAATATTTAGTTATTTAATTAAATTACTAGTATATCTAAACATGGAGAAGCAAAATTAGCATATTTCTTTAGGAATATTAAATTTTAATAAATGAGTCAAAAGATAAAAACATTATACATTAATATTTTATATAATAATGTTAAAACTTAATATAGCTTTTTTGAAATTTTTGATGTTTAGTTAAGTTTAAACTTTATTTGAAATTTTAAAATTTGATATTGTAATAAATTACAAATATGCAAAATGAAGTGTTTTATGATATATAAAGATAATAATAATTTATTTAAATTAAAATTAGCGAATATAACTGTTATTGGGTCATTTCAACTCTAAAATCTAACAATATATATTTTGTTATGTTTTAAGCTAAGTTATCATTATATTTGACCGATTTTATGATTTATATGGCCTAATTTCCTTAAATAATTAAAAAATAAGAAAATTATTTTTCACCTGAAAATTCCGGAAATGTCAGAATTTCCAGAAATTTTTTTTTTCGATTGTTTGACATATAAGGCTTCTACCCTTTATCTTAATTACTTAAAAAGTAAATAAAACAAATATTTATTTTTAAAAATCGATATTTCATTTTTCTATAAACTATATTAAATTATTATTTTAATAATAATTTTTCCCATTTTTTATTATTTTAAATGCATTTATGTGATACTTCTTTGAAATTTTGACTCATTTTATATATATATTATCTATTAAAATGTTATATTTTCATTATTTTTATAAAAATATGAAATTTTATCTGATTTAAAAATTTTAGAAATTCATAACCAATATTTAACTAAGAATTATTCTTATAGAACTTATAAAGATCTACATTTTCATATGTAATTTTAAGCTTCTATCTCTTCCGTGTTAAAAGTTATTTTCAATTTTCACAAAAATCGGGAAAAAATTAGAAAAAAATAATTATTTTTGAATTTTAGGGGGTTTGAAGTCGAAAAAAAAAATTCTGCTCTGAGGCATTAAAAATCAATACTAAAAAATAATTCATTTTATTTTATATTTGTGAAAACAGCTTTTGTTTTTTTTTATAACATATGTTTTTATATTTTGGACTATAATTAATATAAAAAATTATAAATCAAAATAAAAAAACCAAAAATGAAAATTAAATTCATTATGTATATTTAAATAGAAACCAATTTTAAAAACAATAAAAAAAAAATAATTATAAGCCAATATAAGATAAAATTTTTTAATTAGTTAAAAATCGCTAATTAATTATAATATAAACCACATACAAAATGGGCTAATTTATTTTAACCCACAAAAACTCTTTAATAAATACATGAGTTACATTAATTCAGCACAAATTAAGATCACTTATTAAAGAAAAATCTTTTTTACTTTTTGGAAGAAAAATGTACAATAAGCTACTTAATTTATATTTTAAAAGTTCTTATTAAAAAAGTTAATTACATTATTTTTAATCAATTTATTCTTAAAATAATTGCAATAATATATAATTAATTTATCTAATATTATTTCAACGTTAAATTAAATAAAATTTATATTTTACTTTATAAATCTAAAAATTGTATAATTTTATGCTTTATATAAAAAAATATATGTTGATTTTAAAATATCGTTTAAAATTAAGTACTATCATTATTTTTTTATTTTTAATATCAAGAATTAATATATGAGTATAATATGACATTTTAATTAAATAAAATTGTAATATATATAAAAATATTATCCTTATAATTTATTATTTTTATTACAATTTTCATTCTAAAATATTATCAGTTAATTAATTTATCTATAATAAATTATATTTCTAATATTTATTCATTTTTTTTATTTATTTATTTAAGTTCAAAATTTTTTTACAGCATAATAATACAAATATCTATTTTTTTTTAAAATTATGTTTAAACATAAAATGAAATATATAGTATTTATTTAAATATTTAAAATATGTTTCTATATATTTGATTCATATAAATAGATATTTCACTTTTAAAATTTATAATTTTATATTTAGGAGAATATATATTAAAAAAGTTTAAGATATATATATAGAATATATAAATAAAAATAATTTCCAATATAATAATTTAAAAATGGATACATTTTATAACATTAATCATTTAATTTAAACGTAATATAATTTTTTATAGATATTAATAATTTATTAGTTGAAATATTTTAAATTGAAAATTCTTTAAATAAAATTCATATTAAAAAATGTCTTTAATTTTAAACTAAAGTGTAAAATAAATATTTAAAATGCAAAAATCATATAATATATTTTCAATAAAATATATAAATACACAACTTAAAATATGTACTTTCTGGGAAAACTTATATATTAATTAGAGTAATAAAATTTCGTATATTATTACTAAATTTTTTTCAATTTTAAAAAATTATTTGCCCATTTTCATGAACAAGAAAAATGATAAAAAATATCAAATTAATTAAACTAAAATAAAAAAACATATATAAATATAATTAATTAAAATTTGTTTAAGAAAAAAAAAAAATTTCATAACAAAATTTTATGCGAAAAAATATGAATTATTATAGGAATACTTCTCAAATTTTAAATATAATTTTAAAAATAAATAAGAATTAATATAATTAAAATATGATAGTAAGATTGTCATATTAATTAAATTAGAATAATTATTTTAAAGATTTATATAATATAATAATATCTAGTATAACAATATTTAATATATGATTTGATAGGATAAAAGTATAAAAATATAATTTAATTATTTTCAATAATTTATTTGTCCCTTATTATAATTTAACAAACAGAAAATATATACAAAATATTTTATAAGACTTTTTGTTTTATTACTGTACATTTTATTTTTAGTATTAAATTAAATTAAAATAATACAGATTTTAATATACTGAGGTATAAGTTTTTTTATGAATAAGACTATTTTTTAAAAATACATAAAATAACTTACATAATTTTACTAACGTTTTCTTTCATTTATTTTCATGTTTTAACCTCCATTTTCAAAAATTTATAGCATTTTTATTATTCTGGAAACATTATTATATTATTTTTATCGCTTAGTTCATCATTTCCTATTTCTGAAGAATCCTCTAAAATTTAACTATTTTTATAATTTTGAGAATTTTATGAACATTGATTAATTTTTTAATATTTTTTTTTATTTAAACTATCATTTAAATAATCTTCATTATGTTCAGTGTTTTTATAGTTAATTTAGATATTTTTGCAATTATTTTTTTATTCATTCAAATTTTAATCATTCAAACCAGGGTATTTATTATTTTTTATAGAAGAAATTTAGGATTTTTAAGTTGTATTTTATGAGTCAGATTTTCCCTGATAATTTTCTTCGTCTTGTTCTTCTATATATTGTATAGAAGTTAAACTATATTTTGATTTTAAATTATTTGGATTGTTACTTTAATTATTTTAATCACTCAATTTTTAATATGACCCCAATAAATATTTATCAGAAAGATAGTTTAAATTATTTAGAGATTAAAATCCTTAATTAGATCCCTAAGTCCCTGGTAACTAAAATGAGTGGGAATTTTACATTTTAGTAGTTAGGTCTGAGGTAGATGCATGCGAATTTTAAGGCGACTTGATTAAATTTTAATAATTTAATAATTATTGTTTGTTTTAACCAGTAGATTAATTATTTTAAATATTATTAATTGTTATATTCAGGTTACTGTTAATATCATCAAATGTTTCGGACAAATAACTAGACTTTTCTTGTATATTCTAATTTTTTTTATTGTTTTATATCTCTTATAAATTATTTAATGAATTATAAGTTATATTATTATTAGAGAAGTATTACGAAAATCCATTTATTTTAGTATTGTTAAGATCTATTAATTTTTACTAAGATAATTACATATTAAAAGGTTTATTTATTTCTGTAATTTTGTCATCTATATCATTACTTTCAATGTATTCAAAATCCAAATCATCTTCAGTTTCACTTTTTATTGTAGACAATTCTACATTTGTATGCAACATTTTTAATATATTTTATGATTATTATTGAAGCTATTATTTATTATTTTGATCGTATTCACTATTTTACTTTTCATTTTTATAATTTTAATTTTGATTAATCAAATAATTAAAGTAAGGATTATTGCAATTTTATTATTCCTTATACATTAAATCTACTTATATATGCTATTTTTCTAGTTATCGATTGAGAATATTAAAGTAATCATACTTCATTTTATTTTTTTATAAGTCATGTTCTGATTAAAAAATGTTATCACTTAAATTATTATAATTAGAATTTTTGGAGTTATTATTATTTTTCTTTTAATTTTATGATATAATTTTATTTTAATATTAATTATTTGTATACAAATTGTTTTATTTTAGAGGTTAATTATAGCCAGTAAATATATTATTCTAGAATGAATGATTCGATATATTATTTTGACTTTTTGATGTTTTTAAGTTTTCTTATAAATTTTTTTAATTTTATTATTTTAATTCTTAAAAAGAATTTTAACAATTGTATTTTTATTACTTGATCTGTTTGTTCCATATCTGTTTTTGACCCTCATACCACATATCATGATATTTTTCATATTCCAAATACTCATCCTCTTTATTTGTTAATTAGCATAGCATAAGGAGATTTTTTTTTTTCAAAGTTAAATTATTCCACCAAATAATTTACTTTTCCTTTAATTCAAGTGGATGATTTGAATTTTATTTTATTTAATCCCAAATTTGGTTTAATTTTTTAATATAATTTTCCTCACTAATTTATTCCACTTTTTTTATTTACAAACTGAATTTTAAATAATTTTAACACAATATTTCAACTTTTTTATTTAATTATTATTTTATAACTTTTATTTTATTTTGTAAATTATTTATTTCTTATTACTATTATAAGTTTTTCTATTTGTAATGTTAAACATCCATTATGATTTTATGAATTTATTAAAAAGTGTCTTAATTTTTTACAATTTATTATTTAATTTTTTTTTTAATATCTTTGTATTTTTATAGGTTTTTACTACTTTTTGAGTTTTATACCATAATATAATTACTAATTTTTCTCTTCAAAACTATGTGTATTGTTATTATTAAACTTAAATATTATTAAATTACTATTGTTTTCTTAATTTTTTTTGATTTCTTTTTCTTTTAGTTTTAATTTTTTTTTTTATTTTTTTTTTGGTTAATTTCAGGTTTTTAATAATATAGCCTCATTTATATTTTTTATATTAAAATATTATACATTTAATTTTTAGAATAATTATGAAGACAAATAAATATATACATATATTGATTTAATTTATAAAATTATATGGTTTAGTTTTAGTAATATCATAGATTCATCTTAAAATCATATAAGCAAAAATTATAAAAATTATAGATATAGAATGCAAAATATTTTTTCTTAAGTTAGAGCATTTTACTAACATAATTTTGACAAGGTTTCATTTTCCTAGTTTACATTTATAAAAAACTCAAACATTGTGTTATTAAGTTTAATTCATATCTAATAATAAATTATGTTATTTTAATTATATATATTTTATTTATTAAATGCACCATAATTTAATAAAAAAGTATATGTATTCTAATTCTTAAAAATTTCAAGTAAAGCATAAATTTAAAAAATTACAAAAATATAATCTATAGATTTTTACATTACATTATTAATATAATTTATTTATAAAAATTTAAAAAATTTAGTAATATTGTTGAATACTGGTTTATATAAAAAGGCCGTTTAAAAAAATACATATTGAAATTATATAATTTTGAGAGAATTAAATTAATACCTAAGTAAAATATTTTAAAAGGATAATAAAAAAAAAAAAATGAATATTTTATAAACTTTTATTTAGTGTCTTTAATTTTAAAATTTGAATTTAAAAATTTAAATTGATAAGAATATTAAAATTTGAGAGTTTTACATAATTTCAAAAATTTGTATTATATTATCACTAAAACTGAAAAAAAATATTATCATATTAAATTTTAGGGATAAAAATAATAAAAAAATTACTTATCAATTATTTATTGTAATGATTATTTAACTCTTGTACATTGTTTAAAAAATAATAATATTATTACTTTAAATTTGTTTTTAATATAAGATTTTTTAATTTTAAAAGAAATGAGCCTACTAAGTATGTTCATCAAGTTTAAATATTTGTTATATTTATTTTTATGCAAAATAAATATTAGATAATATTTGGAACCAAAGATTAAAAAATGTATTATTTTTAATAAAATATTTCATTTTTTGGTATATATTGTTTAATAATCAATTATGATTAACATTTTTATTATTATATAATATATATGTACTTTAATATTATATAATTTTAATGCTTTACAAAAATATAAAATATACTTATATATTTACTAATTATACATTTAATATATCTTTTATGTATTTATAATTTTATATTTGAAAACTAATTAATGATACATAATATATTTTATTTACAATTTTATAATTTAAAGATTAAAATGATAATAAGTGATAGAAATAAAGTTAATAAATATATATAGATATATTCTTTAATATATTCTTTTTTAGTATAGAATTTCAAGGAAAATTTTAAGTATTAAATTATTTCGGTTTATTTATAAGCTATGGAGAATAAGAGCATTCAAATTCATCCATTTCAAAATTCAGATCATCCTCATCTTCCTCAAAATCTAAATAAATATAACTTATTAATATTATTATATATAACACTTAATTATTACATAAAATAATAATGAATTATTAATTTACTAAAATTCTAAAGTTTTGACTTTATATATTTTTTTATTTTTATCGGTTATATTGATTAAAACATTTATTTTATTAATATTATTTAAAAATAAATTTAAGAAAAATTAATAAAAGTTTCAATAAACATATAATATTTAAAATAATATGGATTTTATAATAATATAAATATAAATATAAATTTTTAAAAATATTTACCAATTATTTTATTTTTTGATATTTTTTAACTACTTTTTGTTTTAAAACTAGCATTTGTACTTTCATTCGATTATTATGATAAAGAACTTTCTCTTATAGGTTAAGAAAAAAATGAATCATTTGTTTAACTACTAATTTAGTTCTAGTATTAGTTAATTTTTAATGTTTGTTCACTAACCTTTTGTGAGCTTAGTGATAAATGAAGCAAATTTTAATGTTTATCTATGAAGTTACTTTAATTAATTATTTTTTATGAAATTAATTATAAATTTTAAGAAGGTATTTTAGTTTAAAGCTGTGTTAATTATCGTTCTTATTACAGCTATATCGACTCAAAAAGATTGGAACTTTCGGTAATATTTTCTTTAAATTATGTATGACTAATTTTAAATTCATCTATTTAACTTTCATTAATATTGTTCTCACTATTTTAACTGGTTTAATTAAAAAATATTTAGCTTTATTTTTATTAAGCTATAAGATCTTCAAAGTCGGAATCGTCATCCTCGAATTCATTCAAACTTACTATAGTTTTAAGTATATTGAAATTATCAAAAATTTTTTTATTATGTTAAGATCTTATTTATTATTATTTTTATTCCATCAACTCACTTTAGTTTAAGCTATCGTTTTCTTTAATTAAATTATCTAATTATTCAACTATGAATTATTATCCTATTATATTACTAGATTAAATATTAAATTTAATGTTTTTCTATTCATGTTATAAATTAAATTAATTTTAATTTAATAAAGACTCATACCCTATAAAATTTTATTCCACCCAATTTAAATAATAGTTATTAAATTCATTAAATTAATCTTGTTTTTCAAGTAAGAAACTTATATTTTCTAAATCTTTCTTATATACTAATTTATCTTCCCACCATATATAGTTATATTTTAATTTTTAAATAATTTGCTAGCAAAAGTGACTAATTTATTATTAATTTTAAATTAATTTTCCTTCTAAACAATTGTTTAATTACTATTTATTTTAAGCTTTATTCATATCCGATTCTTATATTCCATAACTTTTAAATTAATTTATTAAAATCTTAAATTAACTTTCATTTATCAATTATACTTTTTAACAAATTTCTCCTAATTAAAAGTACTATATAACCATGTTTTAATAATGTTTATTTTTTTAATTGCTTATTTTTTCTCGTTCTTATATTAGCCCAAGTAATTTTTTAGGTTTATCTAATAATTTTTCTTACTTTTTTTTAAACTCATTTTCTTAGCTTTCCTTTTACTTTACCTCTTTTATTATTTATTCTTAAATAATTTTAAATTGTTTCAATTTTTCTTGGTCCTTTTTATTAACTTGGTTATTTTTAAACATACTTAAAATCTTAGTTTCTTTTAAAATTTTTTTTTTTTTTTTTGATTTTTTTACCTTTGATTAATTCATAAATAAATAAATAATTTTTTTATTCTAATTGTTAAAATAAGAAAATTTTCAAATTAATGTTGATAATTGTAAGAATAATGATCGGTAAATTATTGTTGCAAAGAAAATAAAAACTCTTTTCAGGCTAGTAATTTTTTTGTACTATTTTAACATTTTTATATGGCATTTTTATTTTATTGGGTATAATATATTTTTTCAAAATTTTATTCATTTATTATACGTTTTAATAAATGTTTTTATAATAAATTTTATATAGTCATTTCTAAAATAGCTCTTTTGGCACTTATTTTTTTAAATATATAGTATATTTTTTATAATTACTTGAAATATTAATAATATTACCATAATATTAAAACAGAAAATAATCTATTTATATAAAAAAAATAAACAAATATATTTATATTTAAAAAATTCAATAATAATAATAGAATAGGATATTTATTTAGTTTTATTTTTTTTACAAAGAATTCATTAATTGATATTGTTAAATAGTAAAATAAAATATAATGGGAAAAAATTTATATTTATAAATATATAAATATGAATATTCAAATCTTACAAAAATTCACAAATTTTTATAATTTATTTATACAGTTTGAAGTAAATTTTAAAAAATATAGGATTCTTGTTAATAAATAATTTATACAATATATTACAGTGTGTATAAAAATAATACTATTAAAATATAAAACAAAAATATAATTATATAATTTTATAAAAATTTAAATCAAACAATTTAATAATATATAATTTAAATTCATTTATTTGATGCATTTTTATGTCTAAATCTGCATTGTATTGATTCAGGAATTTATATTTTTTACTCTCTTTAAATAAAACCTAATTAATCGGAGCTATTTTCTTCTAAAATTTACCTATCATTAATTATATCACTTTCCTATTCTATAATATTAAAATTATCATCAATTAAATGGCTAGTTCTTTTATTACAATCCCTACGTTTTTAGAAATTATCATTTGTGTTATTTAATTGATTTATATCTTCTGATGATGAATCACTTAAATTTTACTATGAAATCAAATTATTATTATTATCTTTATTCATAGTTTAATCAAATAAATTATTTTCAATTAAAATATTATCATAACTACAGAAGCTTTAATTTTTATTATTTTGTTATTTATTTAAAATTAAAGAAATATCTAGTTTAGATTTTTTGACATTTAAAATTTAGCTTTCATCATCTTCCGCTTCTGAATGAATAGTCGTCATTGCACATTTATACTTATTTAATAATTAATTTTTTACATTTGTACTAGTGTGACATTATTTTATGTTATCTTATAAAAATATCCATTCTTTTTTTTTAAATTCTATCCATTTTTATATAACTTATAAATATTCATTATATTCTTAAGTTTTATTTGTAAGTTTACAAAGAAGCAACAATATGTCTTTTTTAATAAATTTATTATCCCACCAAATATATTTGTTCTAATTCTAATCACATTTTATATATTTCTAAATACTTTAATTTTGGATAATTTAATTATTTTTTTCTCCCAACTTTTATAAATTTTAATTAAGATCAATATTATTTTAATTTGTGTTATTCAACTGTTGTTTTTTATTCTATTCAAATTCTTTAAGCCACTAGTTTTATAAGTAATTAATATAGTCTGACTCATTCATCTATTATATCTTATTGACTTTAACACCTGCATGTAAAAATTTTTCAGCCAATTATTTTTTTTTATTTTGAATACTAGTACTCTCGACTTCAAGTTATTAATTAACTTCTTAATCTTAATTAGGATTTTGGCTGCAATTAATATTAGTTACCATTTTTAATAATTTTGTCTTATTTTCTATTTTACTTTACTATATCTACATAATTATCTCTTATTTTAATTAACAATACAATTTCATTTATGCTGAGCTGTAAGTCCTTTTTTATTAACCTGTTGTAGTCATATAATTATTATAAAAATTATTTTTTCTTTAATTAATATAATTTACTTAAATTATTTTTTTTTTTTTTTTTTTTTTTTTTTTTATACTTTTTTATATTTAAATAAATTGGCTTACATTATTCATTAGAAAATAATAAAAAATATTCATATTCTTTTATTAAATATAATACAGTAAGATCATATATGAACACATGTAATTTTAAATTTATTATGTATATTAATTTACAGCTTATCAAAAAAATTTAAAATTATTTTTTTATTAGTGGTTATTTACAATTATATTGCTATTTTAGAATTTTGACCCTAAAAAATTTTACTATTTGAAAAAAAAACATGAATTAAAAAACAAAGGAATGAGACAATATTTTGATTTCAAAAAATTAATAATAAAAAGAATGATTTCAAAATATAAAATTATTTTTGTAATATATTTTTAAATAAATATTTAATTTATTGAATGATGTTTTTTTATACTTTAGATGTTTATATCATATCTTTCTTTTATAGATCTAAAAAATATTTCTTCTAATTTTATTGAAATTAAATATAAATTGTTTAATTCTTATTACTTTATTTTAGAATAATTATGATTTATAAGCAAATTTACATTGACTATTTTTTCACTTTAATATTTTGTAAATGATAGAATTAATTTTGTTTATTTTCTATATATATATAAAAAATTTGGTAAATATGCTAAATTTTATTTTAAAATACTGTTCTATAGTTTATAAATAAAATTTGTGATTAAATTATTTACTATCCTTATATGTAGCTATAAAAATATAAAACAATGTCTAATAAATTTCATATTAATTTAATTTTACTATGAAAACATCAAATATTTTTTGATTTTTTACCTGTATAACTTATGAAATCACTTAATTATTTGCAACTAATTATTTTTTAAATGGTTTTAATTTTTTTTAAATAAAGTAAAGAAATTTTATCTTAGATACTTTAGATTACATATAATTATTTAATCTTGGACAATAATATTAATTTCAAATAATTACGATAGTCTTATATAATTTTGGTATTTATTTTTTATAATTTTAGTATCAAGTTTAATTTAAACTAATAAATTAATTTTAGTTTTATATAATTTTTTAAATATTAAAACACACATGATGAATAAATTAATATTCAGAATAAATACAAAAAAATTTATTCTTAATTTTGTTTTTATATAATAATTTATTAATTTATATTAAATACTTTTCATAACGTATTTTGAGAATGTTAAAATAAATTATTAAATTTGTACAAACATAATATATCATGCTAATAAGGAAAATTATTAAAACAAATTAATTTGCTTTATTTTTATTTTAAATTTTTTAGGAAAAATAATAAATATTCTTTCATTTAAAATATTCCTATATTTGATTATATATTACATATTTTGACTTATTAATAACTAACTAAATATTAGTTTAAAAATCCTCTTATTGAAAACTCTATCATAAAAAATTTATTAAATAAATTTTCATAATTAAGTAAAATAAAAATAAAACTAAAAAATTTTGAAAAGAATTTAGATAATAAAAATATCAATAATGGCCACTCCTATTACTTTAGAAGGACTTGAAATTTAATAAAAACTTTAATTTTTATACATTATATTTATTGTATTATGTATTGCTACTATTCCCTTATCTATGTTCAAATTAGCAGAAGGATTTAGTGAATTAGTTCCATTCCTACAGGATTTAATTTGTTGTGCTTGTGGATTACTTTTAACAATTTTAACTTTTAGACATCCATTAGTAATTATTAAAATCAAACATATTTAAATTTTCAATAGATAATTATTACTAATAAATTAAAATGAATTTAAGTATTTTTAAATTTTTATTTTAAAATAAAATTATAAATATTTTAATTTAAATGATTATAAAAATTATTGTTAATTATTCCAAAATATGCAGAAATAGAATTTTAAAAAATTTTTAAATTTTTGATTATAAATATTTCAAATTGATTTTTAAATTTATTATGTCACTTTTTTCATTCTTTTTTTAATAATAAAATATTAATAATAATTTATTTTAGGTCAATATTCCTCCTGTTTCTAAATTAGTTGCATCTATTTGTTTCTTATGTGCTTCTGGATTTTCTGTATTTGTAGGATTTTTAACCTTTGGAAATAGTACTACAAAAGCTATTCCTTACTTATGTTTCTTCTTTATGTAATTTTTTTAAAAAATTTAAATATTTATATATTATAATACAAAATTTTAATCGTAAAAAATTATATAGTAAATACTATTTTAAAAATTATATTTTTAAAATTTTTATTTAATTATCAGGGTATTACCTTCTATAGTTGGGGGAATAATATTATTCAATTTCATTCCTGTTTTTTTGGAAAGCTTTTAATTAGCTAAAAATATCAAATAAAAAGATGGAAAAGATAATCAAAATTAAGACCCTAGTGGAGGAACTTAAAATTCTAACTAATAATATGAAAATGAAAAATATGAAAATAATTAAAACACCTAATAAACCGTTACTATATAAGACCAAAACTAAACCGAAGTTTCTTTAAATGACAATAATTTATAAGAAAACTTAAACCCTGATCACGAACCTTCTATGTGAGTTTCCTCATTTATAAATTAATTACTTAACTTGATTTATTTCATAAAATTTAATAAAATTCAAAGTATAATGAAATTATAAAAATTACTTATTATTCAAATAAAAAAATGCACTGTCATCGAAAGATTAAATAGTATTTGTGTTTTTTTTAATATATTACATATAAAAATTATAATTAATGTATTGACAACAAATTCTTTAATGAAAATGATGTTATATTGAAATTTGTATAATTTAATTCAAAACAATTATATTGAAATTAAATGTATAGCACAAATATATTATTAAATTCAAATAACTTTTTCACCCAAAAATTTCTCTTTAGTATACTTATAACTTCAATTCTGTTTAATTTCCCACCGAGAATGACTATTTTAAATAATAGTATGGATATTAATATATATGGTTACTTATAAGTTTTAAAATTTCAGCTTGAGATTATAATAATTTTAGGTGTTTTTATAATCCATAAAAAGTATTTGTTTTGACTTTTTTTAAAAAAAAGCCAATATATATTTTTAAAAATGCATTAAGAAAAAAAAAATATATATCCTTGCCTCAAAATATATAATTAATAAATTACTTTTATTAAATCACCCAACCTAGCATTTGGAGCAGGCACAAATTTATCATTAACATATATCATCTTTTATTAAAAAATAATTTTAAATAAATATATATTCATTAAGATAGATCTAATACTTTATTGAATATATTATTATATATCGAATAGTTGGATAAAATAGATACAATGATAAAACATATATTTTTTTATTTTTTTTATTGCGGCTTTAAAGTTATTTATATTCGAATATATAAATTATTTTGATATATTTTATTTTTAACTAATAAATTATTCTATTATAATTATTTAAAAATTAGACATAATTTACTATATTTTTAGAGTTTCTGGAAAGTATATCCCATATGTCTTTTTACTCCTTTAAGAATTAATATACATGATAGATAGTTTTTTTAGATTCAAATGAGCACTCTTTTTTTGGTATTTTTTTACCTTATACATGAAATTCTATTTTTGTTTTAACCTCATTTTATGCATTTAAATTTTCTGAAATTAATTTTTTAAAACATAAATGTATTTTGAAAAATTGGTATGAATAAATTCATTTAAAATAGAAATACATAAAAAATATAATTATGTACAGTAATATTAATCCATTAATTTCGATGCAATTGTTTATTCATTAGTTTCTTCTGCTGAAATCTTATTTAATTCCTATTCTTATTACATTATAATTTAGTATTTTTAAATAAATTCTTATAATTTTATTTTAAGTTTTTTTCATCAGTATAGTAATCACCTCAGAAAATATAAGATAAAAAATTTTATAATAAATTTTAATAGTTTATTTTATAAAGACCTAATTAAATTTAAAATTAATTTAATGCATAATTTTTCTAATTATATTTTTACTTTAAAATAGTATATTGCATCTTTGTATTATAAATATTAAATAAATATTAGTAGAATAATATGTATTATAAATTTATTTTTAACTTATCCCATTTCTTATAAATAATAAAAGTTAGAATTATTTATATAAATTTGTATTGCTAATATTGATTAATAAATTTAGTTATTTAAATTTATGAAACAATTTTATTTATATTTTTATATTACAAAAATTTTTAGTAAAATAAGAAGTTATAAATTTATATGCCAATAATATTTATATTTTTTCCAATAAATTAAAAAATATTTCTAATTATCAAAACAAACAGTATATGTATTTCATTGCAATATTAAACTATTAATTTTCACTTCATTTAAAAATTTGGTAGTTTATAAGATAATTATTGAAATATAAAGCATATTAAATATTTAATTAGGAAAAAAAAAAATAAAAGAAACATTGTTTCCACTATAAATAAATAAAAAAAAAACAAATAACAAATAAATAATAAAATATAATATATTAAATTTTAATATAAAATAAACAAAATTTAATAAAACATATTAAAAAAAATAAAACAATAAAATATGTCAAGAGCAGTTTTACAGCCTTTTGAAGCCTATTAAAAAGCAAGAGTTTAATTCGTATAAACTGTAGCAGAACTTGCTACCAGACCTTAAAATATTGAAGCCTTATAAGCAGCTGGTAAAAAATTATTTTGAATAAAAATTGAATTAAATTTAAGTTATAAACTTTTTTTGCAGTTTTACTTAAATTAAACAGAATGGAAAAAAATAATTTAAATTTTCAAAAATAATTTAATTTTCAAAAAAATTATATTTAAAAACCTCACATATTTAATTAGAGCAAACAATATTTAGAATAATTCTAGTTATTTTCACATTTAATAGGCTCTTTAATGTTTTAAATTTCTTATAAATACATATTTTTAAAAAATATACATATATTAACTTTTTTTTTTTCTATTTTAGGAGTTATGGCACTTTTAAGGCCTTTATTATTGGATAATGTTCCTTCTATATAGTAAAGTGCCGCCTTAGCATTAGGTAGATTAGCCAATTATTCAGAAGATTTAGCTGAAGCAGTTGTTTCAAATGAAATCTTACCTTAATTAGTTATTTCTTTGAGTGAATAAAATGTAAATAAAAATAGAGCGAATAAAATTTAAATTATTTTAATGTAGTTATAATAGACAAATTCTGTCAAATTAAAAGATTATTATATTTTATAAATAAATGTTAAAATTTATATTTTATTAAAAAATAGAGATTTTATAAAAAAGCTGCTGCTTTCGTTTTAAGAGCTGTTGCAAAACACTCTACTTCTTTAGCTTAAGCTGTTGTATCATCTGGAGCTTTAGATGCCTTAGTAGTTTGTTTAGAAGAATTCGATCCTTCTGTCAAAGAAGCTGCAGCGTAAAAAAATATAATTCAAAATCTATTTTACATTTTTTTTAAACGAAAATTGAAAAAAAAAAAAATATATAAAGACATTCAACATATTTAAATGCTAAAAATTTCAAACCATTATTTATTTTTAAATTTAATTTATTAAGTTGGGCTCTTTCATATATAGCAAAACACACAACTGAATTAGCTTAAGCCGTTGTTGACGTAGGAGCCGTTCCATTATTAGTATTATGTATTTAAGAACCTGAAACAGCTTTAAAAAGAATTTCTGCTTCAGCATTATCCGAAATATGTAAACATTCTTCTGAACTTGCTTAGCACATTGTAGACGCAGGAGCTGGTAAATTAATTTTACATTATAGATAAAATAATATAAAATAAATAACATAAAATAAAATAATATAATATAATATGAAATATATAAAAAAAAATAAAATAAAATAACATAACATAACATAAAATACTTAAAAAATGACATTAACTAATATATTTTTAAATTAATTAAGTTCCTTTCTTATCTTCACTGATTCAACATCACGATGCTTAATTAAAAAGATAAGTTTGTTCTTGTTTAGCTAATATAGCCAGACACACTATTGATTTAGCTGAAAATGTTGTTGAAAATGAAATTTTCCCTAAAATACTATATAGATTAAAAGATAATGACGCTTTGGTACGAAAATTTGCAGCCACTTGTATCAGAGAAATCGCAAAATAATCTCAAGAATTAGCTAAATTAATTTGTTCTTCAGGAGGAGCTGTTGCCATAGTTGATTATATAAATGATGTAAAAGGAAATAATAGGTTACCTGGAATTATCACCTTAGGTTATATTTCTGCATTTGATGAATCTTTAGCTATGGCTGTTATTTCGGCAAAAGGTATCCCCCCTCTTAAAGAAGCCTTAATTAGAGAACCTGGTAAAAAAATTAAAATAAATATATAAAAAATTATAATAAAAATGAGTCTATATATCATATTCGAAAATAATTTTTAATTTATTATTGTTAAAATTAATTATTTTTATTTTAAAAGATGATTTAGTAAAAGCTGCTGCTGCTTGGACATTAGGATAAATTGGAGGACACTCAGCTGATCATGCTAGAGCTATGGCTGAGGCTGACGTACCTTCTCACTTATTAGCTGTAATAAATAATATGAAATTAATTTAAACATATAAATATAAGTTAATTTCAATTGATAATTAATAGTTAATATGAATTTAAAATAAATAGGTATATAAATTCCCTGAAAGTTCTGAAGATTTAAAAAAGAAGGCTAAAAAAGCCCTTAAAAGTATATTATAAATGTGTTCTCATTTACCTGCCTTAGAACCTTTAATTTCAGAGGCTCCTCCTGATATATTATAATATGTTTTACACTAATTTAAAAAAACTTTGCCTCATGATAAAGCTGCCTTAAAGTATTTATTTAAAAAGATTTTTATTATTTATAATTTAAAAATTTTTAAGTTATTTTTTTTATCTTTTACAAAAATTATTTAAAGTAATAACTTATTTATTTTTTATTAGATCATTTGTTTTACATGAAGGACTTAAAAAAATTTAAGAAATTAAAGCCCCTCCAGGAAGTAAATTAAGAGAATATATCGATAAAATTAACGAATTATATCCTTAAGAAATTATTTAATTTTACTCACCTGGTTATGAAGCAACTTTACTTAATAGAATCGACGATTTTAGAGCCAATAACTGATTTTTTTCATATTATATTTTTGTTCAAAATTTATATAATAAATTGTTTCTATTTTAATTATAAAACTATATAAAACTTCTATATAAAAAATTATATACTAAGTTTATATTCATTCTTTAAAAAAATGATATTACCATTTTTGTTTAATTTCTAAGAAAATAATTTAAGAATTATGAAAAATTTTATTTGGAATAATAAATTAAATTACAATAAATACGACACTTTTGAAAATTTAGAAATTATAAGTGAATTTAATTTTTTATGTTTAATGGTTAATTAATCATATGAAAATTAAATAGATATTAATAATAGTCTCTTAATTAATATATAAAACAGGTTCTACAATTTACTTTTAAATATATTACACTCTTGATTAATAAAATAATAGATAACATCAAATTAAATTCTAAGTAATTTTATACAAGAAAAATTAATAAAAAATAACTAAAAAAATTTTTCACAAACATTTTGACCTATAATAAATAAACAATAAAAAATTTAAATTAATTTACCATATATAATCAATGAAATCTTAAAGTAGATAATTATATAATCATAATGTTAAAAATATACAATAAAATGACGGACATCAAATAGATGATTAATATTTTGTTTAGGAAAATTAAAAAAATATTAGATTTAAAAATGAAGACACTCAATGTAAATAAGAATAATACCAAATTGTCTTAAATTTATGATTCTTATATACTAATTTTTATATTTATTATATAAATTCTTATTATACAATACGCATAATTGAAAGATTTATACATAGATTAAAAATAAAAATAAAAAAAAATTATAATAATAAATTAATATAAAAATTTATTTTAAATGAAATTTAAAATCTCATTTTTATTTTTAAAATTAAGATTAATAAAAGCCAGAAGAATAATAATAAATTACATTTCAAGAAAATGCAGAATAAATGAATCCATTAAAGAAATAAAAAAATAATATTTATTTATAGTAGTAAATGCCTGATAAAAATCAAAGTAAATAGTTAGAATTAATAATCTTTTATGATAAATATAATTATTTTAAATTAATCAAAATCTTGTATGAAATAATTATAATTATTTATAAATTTAAAAAGGATTTTATAAAAATAAACAAATTTTCTTATTTTTAATATTAATATTTAAATATATTTCCTTTAATATCTTTAATTTAATATATTTTTTAGTTTTATAAAAAATTTTTTATAATTATACAGCTCCCAATTAATTAAATTCATACAGAAAATAATACGAATAGTCCTACTAATAAAAAATAAATTTAAATTATTCTAATGATATTTATTCTGGAGAAGAAGAATAAATATAAGAAGGTAATGAAATAGAAATTAATTAAGATTTTGATTAGCAATAAAATAATTTAGATTATTCAAATATAGAAAGTAATAGAAATTTTTTAATTTCTAATTCTACTTTAGAATAAAAAAAAGTTTAATAAAATAATTTTAACGAAAAAAAAGGAATTGAGCCTTCAGTAAAGATTATTAATTTTTAGTATATTTATAAAAATAATATTATTATTTTTAAAAAAAAACCGATTAATATAAATATATCTATAAAATTAGGATAATCAAAGCGTATCTGATATTACCGAATCATCAATAAGTTTAAAAAATTAGTAATCAACAATAAAAATTGGGCTTTAGTTATTTAGTAATAATTCTACATAAATAAAAAATTAAGGTTAAGTTAAATAAAATTAAATAACGTAAAGTTTAAATAATCGTAATTCAATAAGAGATTCAGCATTAACAATTAACTAAAGAGCTAATAGTTGTTATGGTTAGCAAAATTATGGTTAGTTAAATTATTTGTATTAAAAAAAAAATTAAACAGACTTTTAAACAGAAAAAATGAACTAAAAATAAATTTAAAGTTCAAGTCAAATTTAGAGTTCAAGTTCGAGTTATATTAAAGATTAGAATTCATTTAGAGTAGAAACAAATGAAACTTAAAAAAGAGAAATAAGAGAATCAAATAAAATTTTGCAAAAATTAAAAAAATAATTTTTTAAAAGAGTACTTCTAATTAACTTTTTTAAAAGATTAAAGTTAAAATTTCCCTCATTACTAGTAGATTAACTAACTAGTTTTCATTTTAATTTAATTGGAGATAAATCTTCTTCTCATATGAATTAAAAAACATAAAAATTAACGCAAAATCAAAAAAGGTAAAAAGATAAACAAAAATAAATTTTAAATATATAATCTTAAAAATAAAAATAAATAGTGATTAGTTTATTTATATTAAATATTAATATATTATTTTATTTATTATTTTTTAGATTGTAATTCTTTTACAAATTACTTAATAACATTCCTACATTTAAACCAATTTCGACGTCTAGATTTATATGGGACCTTATTATAATACTTATTCTTGCTCTTTATTTCTTAATTATACCATTGGTTATTGCCTTTGATAAAGATTTTGTGGAATTTATAAAATTTGATTTTTTACACTCATTGTTAATAGGGTTTTTATTATTTGATATACTTGTTAATGGAAATACAGCTGTCTTTAATAAAGGTAACTAAATATAATAATTTAATAAAATATTAAAATATTAAAAATTGAATATATTTAAATATTAATTTATAAATAAAAAAATAAAAAATAGGAGTCATTGTATTAGAAAAAAGGGAAATTGTTTACAGGTATTTTTAAGACGGTATGATAAGTGACTTATTGGGTTTGGCCAGCATAATTACATATAAAATCAAACCTATTGAGTGGGAATACTATAATTTTTTATAAATTTTATTTTTTCTCAAAATGTATAATTTTTCAAGAATATATCAAAGAATAGAAATGAGGTTTAGGTTAGGCCCGAAAATATCTAATGTTTTTAATTTAGTTAATTTAATTATTATCGTCCTCTATATTTGTCACTTATTTGCCTGTCTTTGGCTTTGGATTTCAAGGCAACAATAAAAAATTGGTGTAGAAACTTGGGTAAATGTTTTGGGGATAACTGAATAATCATGGGACATATAATTTCTTTATTCATATGTAAAAATATTCTATATTTAAATAAATATAACATATTATAATTATAATAATTTATTATATTTATAAAAATTTATATACCACGCTTTTAGTACTTTATGGTAGTTACAATGGTAACGGTTGGTTTTGGAGACATGAGTCCTGTTAATCATTTAGAAGTATTAGTTTGTATAGTAACAATGTTAATAGCTTGTGTTGTTTTCGTAAAATGGTTTTTATAAATAACTATTTACTTTTACAAAAATTATAAATTTTAACTTTTATAACTAATATTTATATAAAAAAATAGGCCTTTGTAATGAATGAAATTGGACAAATTTTATAAAAGCTAAAATAAGCTTAGGAAGAAATTGAGAGAAATACTTGGGCAATTTCCTAGTGGATGTAAAAAAAAAACGTGGATTAAGATTTATAATTTCAAGTTAGAGAATACTTAAGTTATTACTGGAAAGAAGAAAATACTGAAGACGTTGAAAGACAAGTTCTTGTTATGAATTAACTTTCTAAAAAATTAAAATCTTCTCTTTTAAAAGATGCAAATAAAATTGTTATAAGCGAATGTCCAATTTTTAAAGACAATTTTTCTGAAGAATCTATATAATAAACAATTCCATTAATCAAAGAAATAGTTTATTTGCCAGAAGAAATTATTTTTCACAAAAATGATTTAGAAAATGACCCGGCAATTTATTTTATCGAAAAAGGAAGAGTGGAACTTTTTGCCCATATAGAGGGAATAGATAAAATGGATTTGAATATCAAAATTTTGGAACCTGGATAATTTTTCGGTTAAATTGGATTTTTTACGGAATAAGAAAGAGAAATATCGGCCAAAGCTTTGGATTTCACAACTATATTAAAAGTATAAAATTAATTATATATAATTTATGTATTCATTTAGATTCGGTTAATTTTAAATTTATAAAAACTTTTTTCTAATAATTTTTTTCAAATAGATAAACAGAAACGATTTTTTATATATGATATAAAATAATCCCGTAGATTATGAAAAATTTTGCTACATTAAAGACAGAGTTTTATTTTCGAAAAATTTAGGAATTATAAATGATAAATGTTTGTCATGTAATAAAAGTGATCATACAATAAGAGATTGTAATATGCTACATTTTTTCACTTAAAAAAATGTATTATTCATAAAAAATAGTTTTACCAAAAATTAAGACAGATAGAGATATTATAGGAAAAGGCCAATTGAAAGCTTGGATGCCTTATCTAATATATTTATTATATAAGATTCTGTACTAGGAATTTTGGTAGATAATCCAGACTTAATGGTAAATTAATTTAAAAATTAAATTTTATATTAGTATATTTATTTAAAAATAATAATGATTTTATAAATTAGAAAGAGGAATAAAACTTTGATTCAGATTTCACTGTATATGATTCAGATAGTTTTGAAAATGACGAAATTTTTTAAAGTACAAATATTAATAATAATAGTTTTTAGAAATAATAGTAATAACAAATGTAGAAATCGTTTTTTCAATAGTTAAACTAACAAAAAAACATTAATGAAGTATAAAGCTAAAATAATTAGATTTCAGAAATTAAAAATTAGGGTTTGTTTTAAAGTTTTAATTCTCCTGGTTTATCAAAAATAAATAACTTAAAAAATATAGAAGTAATTAGTGAAGAGTTGGGAAACAGCATTGACAAAAATATAGAGTAATCATTAGAGGTTAACCCTATATAACACTAGAATATTATAAACAATGCAAAAAATTAATCAAACTCTTAAAATACTTTAAATCAGTAAAATAAACCTAAAATTGATTTAAATTTTAAAGCTCTTAATAACCAATCTGGTTCAAATTATAATTAAAATAATTTAAAATTGAGTGACACTAATTTAGCTATCTCAAAATCTCCAAAATCTTTAGTAAATATATTCTCCAACCAAAATATTAAAGAATAACAAAGAAGAAAATATTCTAATTATAAACCTCATAATCAAAGCGGGAAAAACATGGAACGAGAAATGGAAAAATCGATAAGATATGAATAAATTAGCAGGAAGGAGCAGAAATACACTACAAAATTGTTATAAACTTAAATTGAAAAAAAAAATACGAATTTATAAAAAAATGATTCATTTTCCGATTAAATTGTACCTTCCTTATCTTTTTCTCCATTCAATAGTAATTAAAATTATGAATAACAGAAAAAAAAAAAAGCTTTAAGCAAGTTAACTTAACAATTAATTTAAAAATAATTATAATAATAATCGCCTAAATAAGTAAATTTAGAATAAAGTATTAACGTACTTTCCAATTTAGCGAATTTATTCAGAGAATAAAGGTAAAAAGAACCTTAGTAATAATAACAAAAATAAATCTAAAAAATGCATAGTTCAAGTATAAATCAAATTAACTAAAAATAAAGAGGGGTCATTTAGATGTAGGGTAGTAAATTATTTAACTAATTTTAACCTAATTAGAATTTTTTAAATGCTAACAATACCCAATAAAATAACTAACAATAATAGTAAATGATATAATCCACTTTATAATAAATATATATGCAAATTTTAGACTAGCAAGTATAACAAAAAGCCAAATTATCCACAAAAGATTAAGATATCAATAATTATATAACATTGAATAACGAACTTATAATTGACACTTGCAAAAATTTTGATATTTATTATCCAGCTCATAATATAGATTAGGTTATTAAAAATATTGTTTTATATGATAAAAAAAGGAAATATTAATAATTATAGTAAAATCATTAAGATCAATCTTCAATTAGTAGTAAAGCGAAATTATAAAATAAATTTCATAAACCTGCACTTTTAGGCATTAATTCTAGATTTTCTGTAAATTCGCTTAATTTATAAAAATTACAAGTTAATTTATAAAAGAATAAAAAAAACTCTTTATAGTCTGAAGGAATAAAAAGAAAAAATGAATCTTAAGTTAAATTTGTAAGTTAGGAAAATAATAGCACAAATAATTATTGAACCTTCTAAAATTAAAATAATCTATAATGTTTTTCATTAATATACAAATTTTTAAACAAAATTTTTTAATAAAAGTTTATATACAAATTTTTATATACTTATTATATGAATAACTTATAATTTTAAAAATATTTAATCAAAGTTATTTCAACAAATTATTAGTTAATTGATTTTTTAAAATATTTCTTAATTTTATTAAAAAAATAATAAATAAAACTTTCTACAGAAAAAATTAAAATATTAGTATTTTATTAAATATTTATGAATACAAATAATCGTGTATTTCAAGGACCTATCCCAGTAAGAGCAAATACATAATAAGCTAATAAATAAAATATTCATCCAAATAAAATACCGTTAAAAAAACCAGATACAAATCCCAAACATAATAAATATGTCTTAGAAATTTCTAAACCGCACCCCAAATTAGATGGAGTTTAAAAAATCCGACAAGAAGAAGCTAAATATTTGATAGAAAACGAAGAAAGAAGAATTTAATAAAGGGATGGAAAGTATATAGAAATTAAAAGGTAAGTAAATATATATTATTATAATAATATATATACTTTATTATAAAATAATGACTTTTATAATTGTATATTAATTAAATATTAATAATAAAATTTTCATAAAATTTGAATAGATATAAATTTAAACCTGATGTTTGGATAAAAGATGGAGAAATTTTTTATGAAAATCCTTATAAAGAGGCAGAAGATCCAGATCAAAATATATATGTTAAAAGAAATTATGAAATACAAAAATAATAAATCTAATAAAAAAAAATACAAATTCTAAAATTATAGCAGTAAGCATAAGAAAAACGGAAAAAATAAAAGGAGGAAGAATTAGCATAAATGAGAAAAAAACATCCCCAAAGAAAATATTCAAATGAAATAATCGATTAATAAAATTAAGAGTTAGAATAATAATTAAAAGACCTTTAAGAATAAAATGAGTAAAGCTATAAAAATGACTATGAAAATTATTAAGATGATGATGATTATGAAGAAAATAATTATGATGACGATAATAATAATAGTTAAAATGATTAAAGTGAGGAATAAAAATAAGAATTCTCAGAAAATGAAGATGAAAATTAATGCAAAGAAATTGAAGATTTTGGCGACTTTGATGAAGATGAAAATTAAAGTGAAAAGTAAAAAAATTAACGAAATTATAATAATAATAAATATTAATAAAAATAATAATTAAATGATGGTGATAATTTCGAAGACTACTCTTTTGAAGAAGATATAGATATAAGCTAGTCATTTGTAAGCTAAACTTCTTAAAATTTAAATATGAAAAAAAGTGGGAAATTTAAAAGTGATTTCGCAAATTAACTAGATAATGCGTTTTCAGAGTTAGTTTCATCTTAGTCCACTTAAACAAGTAATGTTTTCACGAAAAAAAAATTAAAAAATGCCAGCAAAATTTCTGAAAAATGAAAATTATCATCATTATTATTTGCGGTATCAATAATTTATTTTTGTAATAATGTAAAACTTTAATTTAGTAAAAATATTTCCTATAACTAGTATTTATTATTAGATTTAGTTTTAAAAAACTCAATAAAATATATTTTTATAATAAAAATATAAATTTCTTTATATTAATAAATTTAATATTAATAATTTTATTTCAAAATCAAGCTTTTATTTCTTATTACGCTTATTCTTATTCTTACTATTACTAAACTTGTTCTTTATCTTCTTTTTATTAATCTTCTCCCTCTACTTCTTATTATTATAATTGTAAACTATTTTCGTGCTAAGAAACTACTTATTCTTAATCTTAATCAAGATCTTAATTTCCATTTTACATTTGTTCTTCTTACTAAGATTAAGATAAAGTTTATTATTATTGTTATTAAGGATTTTAAAGATACTTAGATTCAAATTAATTTGCTTCTAACATAAGTGCATTTTCTAGTTCTTCATAAGCATTTTACTGCATTTATTAAGTTGATTTTAACCTTTAAATTAATTCTATTTCATAGTCTTCCATTCTCTTAATTTCCACTAATTTTTCTTATTTTTAACCTTATTCTTTTAAAGCTCTTTCCTAAACTTCTCTCCTAATTATTTCCTTTTTTTATCTGGAAAATTCTTCTCTTCTTTCTTATCCTTAAGCTTTTCTCTATATTACCTACATTTTTCTCTATTAAGCCTGTTTAAAAATTAAAAATTTTCTTAAAATATATTTTTTCTTATAATTAATTTTAATTTTTTGTAAAAAAATAAATGAATATGTATTTGTTTATTTACTTATTTTATAGCTTTCATTTTATTTTACTCGATAATTTATCTATTTTACAATTATTATTATTTTATTCTCTCCGCATTTTATTTTTTCACTTAAAACCATTCTTCTTTAGTATATGATATCCTTTCCTCTTCTTCTAAAAATCTTTCTTAGCTTCTTGCATACCTTTTTGGATTCTTTCTATTTTTAGCATTTTTTGCCTCATTTTCTCTTTGTTTTTTAATTTATTCTCTCTTAAAAATAAATATAAATAAATCATGAACATTATAATGCATTATTTTTCTATAAAAATTTTTAATTTTTTTACTTGCTTAAGTCTATCATCATTTTTCAATTTTAAATAATAAACTTCTAGAGCCTTTTTTCTTGTTTCTTCAATTTTTTTTAATGTTCTTATTTCCTCTTATTTTAATAAGGCTATTCTATTTGCAAGCACTTAACCATCTTTTTCAGCTTATTTTCTTTCCTTTAAATTTTGATTCAAAATTTACACTCCTGTCGTTGAATTTTCGGTATCGTATCCCTTATAATTCTTTTTACTTTTTTATATTTATATTATATAAATTTCAATATTTTAATAAAAAATCAAGAAAAACAATAAATAAAAACTGAATTATAAAAATAAATAAAAAAGCTTCTTAAAATATAAATAATATCATTACCTTCTATAGGAAGCATAAGGATTAAAATTACTATGAGACTAATTAAATTTATTGCTCTTTCTTAATTTTGATTATACAGATTTATTACTCGGTGTATTAGCTTAAATATTATTAAATTTACTATTTTCGTCATCTTCTTATTCTATTTAATATTTTTATTATTTATCATTTAATTACAAATTTTCTCGTTCATTTTATTATTATTACTATTATAATTATTAATCTAAATTTTCGTTTGAATTTTATTATAACCCTTGTTCTTAATCTAACTATTAACTTTTTTAACTTGGACTTTTTTGTAAATTGTTATTTTAATTAGATGTCTTTTTTGTTATGTGCTGGTTATCTTAAAGTTGTTATTTTTATTTTTGATCTATATTACTATGATTATTTTGTTTATCCTCTTTTTGACCTAATTAGTTAAAATTTTTGTTCAAATCTTTAATTAAGTCGTCATTATCATCGGCTTTTTTTTCATTTTAAACAATGCTGTCTTCTTTTACAGATTATTTTAAATTTTAACTTTAAAAATTTTTTTAAATTAAATTTTAAGAATTTTTATCTTCTATATTCTATTCACCATTAACCTATTATTTAGGGCTTTTATCTTGAGATGATTAATTTTTTAAACTCTAATTGCCTGATTTATTTCCTTCAACCATTTTTCAAATTATTATCAAGTTATTAGAATTGCTATTTTTAACTTTTTTGTATTAAATTTATTGATAAATAATCAAATTTTTCTTTTTTATTAATAGTTTTATTTTCTATTAAAAATTATAATAATATTATTATAATTGTTTTATTTATTAATAGTAAAAAGTAAATTTAATCAGAATATTAATATGCTAATAGTTGTAAATTAATAAGTAATTTAATTTTATAATGCAAATTGAATATTTTTAAAAGCTTTAAATTTAGTTTTTTTTTTATGACCATTGTATTATAGATCTTTAAAAATTGAGTTTTTATTTTAAGATATGCATAAAAAAAATTTATATTTTTCTACTTAATATTTTAATAGTTTTTTTATGTTTACCTTTACATTTAATTTTGAGATATTAATTTATAAATAAAAAAATATTATTTAGAATAAATTAGATGGATGAAAAAATGCAGTATATAATAATTGGTTTTCTATATAAGAAACATATAAACTATTCATTAATTTTATTTTTTTAAAAAAGTTGATTATTTTTTGTTTTTAGAATATCAAGGCAATATAGCAACAATATAATTTAATAACAATAATTATTTTATAAATATATAAAAAAAACAACAAAAAAATAAACAAATTAAATAACAAATTCTAAATATTCTAAAATATAAGCAAATAATATAGAAAATTATCACGAAATTTGTAAATAAAAAGTATATGAATAAATATGAAGTTCTTGGAGTAGTAGGAGAAGGTGCCTATGGTGTAGTTTTAAAATGTAGAAATAAAGAAAATGGTGAAATAGGTAAAAAAATTTACCATAAATAAATGTTGAAATTTTACCGAATTTATTAATTTTCATGTCAACATTTTAAATTAAAAAAGAATAGTTAAGCAACAATTTCAATATTTATACGATTAAAAAAATTAAGATATTTATAAGCATTTACTGAAATACTTTTTTAAATTTATAATATTTTTGAATAATTTTTAAAAAATAAAGAATATTAAATAAACTAGTGTTTTTTTTATCGAATATTACTTTATAATATGAAAAATCACTATAAATTTTATTATAAAATTTTTTTTACAATTGTAAATAAAGTGGCAATAAAAAAGTTTAAAGATTCAGATGAAGATGAAACTGTAAGAAAAACAACTTTAAGAGAAGTTAAAATTCTAAGATTATTAAAGTAAGAAAATATTGTATAGCTTAGGGAAGCTTTTAGAAGGTAATATAAAAAAATTTTTTTATAATTGATAAATTTTAATATTAATAATAAAAAATATTATTAAATTTCATAAATATTATTAGAAAACAAAAGTTATATTTAGTTTTTGAATATGTAGAAAGAAATTTACTTGAAGTTTTAGAAGAAAAACCAGATGGATTAGAAGTATATTATAGAATAAATTTTATATTTATATTTTATTAATAAATAAAATTAATAAATATTTATTAAATTTTTATATATAGCCAGACCTAGTTAAGTACTTTATTTATTAATTGATATTAGCAATTTGCTATTGTCACGCATTAGAAGTTATTCATAGAGATATCAAACCCGAAAATCTTTTAATTGGAAAGTAAAATATTATATATTTAAAAAATTTTTGTATTTGAAAAAATATTTCAATAAAATATATAAAAATAATATTAGAAATGACATATTAAAACTATGTGATTTTGGTTTTGCGAGAATTTTGCCCTAAAAAAGTTCATAAAATTTAACTGATTACGTTGCAACTAGGTGGTAAATTAAGAATTAAAAAATCTTATAAATAATTTTTGAATAATGATTTTTGAAAATTATTTAATTTTATATGAAAAAAATTTTAAAAAGGTATAGAAGTCCAGAATTATTATTATAATAAACTGATTATGGAAAAGGCGTAGACATGTGGGCAATAGGATGTATTATGGGTGAATTAACAGACGGCTAGCCATTATTTCCTGGAGAATCAGAAATAGATTAATTATATGTTATATAAAAAGTAAATATCACTTTATTTTTTTAGTATAATTAAATAGTATAAATTAAAATAATTAAAATTTTAATTTAATTATAAGATAATTGGTCCCTTGACTTAAGAATAGCATGAGTTATTTTTAAAAAATCCCAGATTTTTAGGAACTAAGTTCCCAGAGGTCAATAAACCAGAAACTCTAGAGAAAAGATATATAGGAAAATTGAGTAAAAATGCTCTTTTATTTATGAAAAAACTTTTGGTGTAATTTAATAATAATGGTTAATATATATACTAATTATCTTAATCAACTTTATTTATTCAATATATATAAATTAGAATGGATCCAGCGAAAAGAATGGACAGTTTAACTGCAATTTCTCATCCATATTTCGATGATATAAGAGAAGATGGGATTGCTGAAAAAATTATTTAATTAGCAAATGTGGCGAATATTAAAAGTCAATAAAGAGTTTTATCTGCAAAATAATAGGCTTCTAAATATAATAATTAAAATAGTGCAAATATAGCTTAGCAATAACAATAATCATAATAAGGTTCAAGTTAAAATCAAAATCAAAATCTTTAGACACATTAATCAGAAAACTAAAGCAATTATGCTTCTTAAGTAAATGGTCATATACATAATACCAATATATAATAAAGTTAAATTTAAAATAATTAGTAGTTTAATTAAGCTTACAATTAACCAGTGGTATATGGTAATTCTATCCAGTAAAATAGAAAAATTAGAATTATTTAACACAATTTATTTTATTTAATTATTTGCATACTTATATATTTTATTTTATTTATGTAGATAATAAGACTATAATAAATAATAATAATAATCACCTAAAAACAATAATTTAAATTAGTATTAAATAAATTAACAATAGCTTTTGTAGCAATAGCAGCAGTAGCATGGAAGTAATTTATTTGTAAGATCAAATTAAAATTACTAAACTAATGGATTTATAACGGCAAATAATAGTCATTTATAGAAAAAGACTCTGTATTAAATATTTTTTTAGTTTATTAGTTATATTTTTTTATATGTTTTAATTTTATCAAGCAAATCAGGAAGTAAACAAAAAAACAATGTGATTACTAATGAACAGAGAGGAAATAATTTTATAAAAAATACTGGATAAAATTAAAAAAAATAACATCATTCTCATGAAAAGAAAATGCAAAAAGAAATTGTCAAAGTAAAAAAATATACTTATATTTTTTTATCAATCATTTTATTAATTCTTATATTTAAATTAAAAAATAAACAGAATTAGAAAATTGTACCTGATATTTATCTCAAAGCTAATATAGGATAAAATTCTTAATATAATTATGATATCAATAATAATGTAATGACATATTAATATATGATTTTTTGCATATTAATAATTTTTTTCTCATTTTAAGGAGGGTTTTTAGGTGGATGATAATAATATAGATGATGAACATAATTATTCGATGTAATTTGATTAAAATTAGGAATAATTAGGTAGTAATTATTTTATTGCGTAAAGTGGGCTATAATAAAGAAATAAATCAAAAGATAATGGAAATATTAAAATTGTAATCAAAAAAGTATTTAAAACTCATAAATAAAATTCGTAATTGTTTTATATTTTATAAAATAGGGAAAACCTAAAAAAAACAGTAAGCTAATGACAACACATGGGGATAATTTTAATGCGAAAAAAAACATAAATATATGTAACTAATTTAAATTTTTAATTTTTTTTTAATATTTTTGTTATATAGCAGATTGAACTTTTAATTTTGATTTTTTTTTTTAATAAATAGCTTATTAAGACTTTTAAAATGACAAAAGTCCTATGTTGAATAATAAAAAATTTCACAATAAGGGGAAAAAGTTGGTTTAAGGTTAAGTATAAAGATATTATTAATAAGGATAGTAAGGATATGATGTTTAATAAGAAGAAGTTATAATAAGAGTATTTTACATTTTTATTATTTTAAAATTCTCTATTTTTTAATATTTTATTATAAAAAGTAAAATAGTAGGGCAAATAGTAGATAAAAATTTTACAAAGGAAATGTAAACAATTATCAAAAATCCAACCATTATTAAGGAGACGATGAACCAGTAAAATAAAATACTATAATTTAATATTTGTAATTTTGTATTTATATGTTAATTTTGAAAGCATTAACAAATAAGTTAATAAGAATATATAAGAGGATTAGTTGAAAATGATAATAATAATTTTCCCTATTTAATTAATTAAAATATAAATAATAACCCTTATTAAAATGGAGGTAATTATGTAAATAATAACTATAAGTACGTACATTTATATGGTAGTAATAATATTGGAAATAAATAAAAACATAATTAACCAAATAATTTAACAAATAGAACCCATCAAGACTATAACAATATGGTAAAATACAACTTTATATGAAAAAATATAAACTAAAAACAATAAATTAGTAATAAATAAACATATAATTAATTTTAATAGTATGGATAAAATCAAAACCCTATTAATATTACCTATAACTAAAATACTTATAATTATAATGTTTAACCTTCACCAATGTGGAATAATGTATCAAAAAAAAAAATTTGAATAATAAATTTTTGATAAATTGAATTTCTGCAAATTTTAGAATGATTAATAAAATTTTCCATCTAAAATTCTATAAGAAATAATATTATGTAAATTTATAAGAAAATTAAAAAATAATATGTAATTAATTATATATAAAAATTTATATCTGATTTATATTATATAAAATAATTTAATTCTAAAATAAGTTATTATTTGTTAGTATTATTACATATAATATTTTTTTATTTAATTATAATTTTTATTGTTTATCATAAGAAATTTCTATTAAATTTTTATAGTAATATAATATTTTATCTTTTATTACTTATCAAAATTCAGTATGAAAAAAAATTAAATAAATAAAAAATATAAAAAAATGGATTATTAGGATGATATTTTAAATTTTAATTTATATTGTGTATAAATGAAATAAATAAATGACAAAAATATTAGATTATAAATACTCTATAAAAAATACGTTGCAACCTAATATAATTTAAAATTTGTTAATTCTGATCAATTTTATAACTTCTCTAAAAATCCTATAAACCTAAAGCTAACGTAGAAACTAAATTTATAATTTTCTAGACAAATAAAAGAAATAGAATAAGTAACAAAAATAGCAAATAGTTTGGGAAAATTTAGATAAATTAAACAACTGATTCTAAATTTAGAGTAATAGAGAAATTTTTATATAATAATTTTATAAAAATATAATAGTTAAGTCAATTAGTATTTTTATTATTACTTATTAAAAAAAAAATATTTTTTAGGGATAATTAGTTAATTGATTCAGAATCAATGTATTTTTTAACTGAAGGTTTGAAATAACTAAACTAATTAGATATACTAGATATTAATATAAAGTAAGCATATAAAATAATTATAAATTCTAGTTTATTTTATATTCATAACTAATTATAAAGAAATGGATAAATAAGTATAAGTGGAACAAAATGCTTATCAATAGTTTTATAAAACCTAGTTTAATTAAAAAAGCTTAAATTAAAACTTGAGTATTAAATTTTAAATTATAATAAATAACAAATTTGAAAACAATTAATCATAATCAAGTTATAATTTGATTCATTCTGGAGGCGCAAGATATTTGGGAACAGCTTTATACCATTTAAAATAATTAACATCTTTAGAGTTATATTTAAAGTATTATTATAAATTAATAAATATAAACTTATATAAAATAGCATTTATTATAAATAATAAAAATTATTAAGATTACTTTAAATTTATAGGGAAAATTTAATTAATTCAGATAGTTTTAAATATTTATTAAAAGGAATAAAAAATTTAAACTTGTTAGATAAAATTTGTTTAAATATTAGGTAATAATACAGTATATTTATCTATTGATTTTAACTAAAATATATTATTTTTTTCATAGTAACAACTAATTAGGAAGCCATGATATTAAATGTTTAGAATAAATAATAATGAAGTTTTCGAAACTAAACTTTATAGAAATAAATATAGAGTATTCATTTCTAATATCTAATTTTTTATAATGTGTATAAAATAATATTTAAATAATATAAATATACTTTATATATAAAAATTAGAGGGATTCAATTAACAGAAGAAGATATTAAATAATTTTAAAACAGCATAAATACTAAGAAAGGTCTATTACAATCAATTATAAAATATTGATTTAATTTTGAAAAATAAAATTTAAATATATAATTAATTTATTTAATATAAAGTTAAAATGATTATCATTAAAATTCTTAAAATTTATATTTATTTTTATTTATTATTTACATATATTAGGAGTAATTTTTTTTTATTTAATATGGTGGTATTTTATATTAATAGATTAATCTTTCTAAATATAATGAATTTTTCTTGATTAGTTTGATATTTAAATAAAAATTTAAATCATAAATAATCCATATGTTTAAAAATAATGAATAATAAATAACCCCAATTATTTGTTACAATAACAAATAATTATATATATATTTAAACTAAAGGTACTTTAATCCAAATAAATTACTTTGATATAAAAAATCTCTAAACATATAATAAAAATGTGATAATCCAAATAATATAATATTTGATAATGCTAAAAAAAATAAAAAATAAAAAAAAATAAAAACTACCTTAAAATTTAATAAAAAAAATAAAAATATTTAGGATAATTGCCTTTAAAAAAAATTAATAAAATATGGACGAATCATTTACCGAATAAAACTTACCCTAAATCTTAATTTCAAAATAATTTTTATCTACCGAGAAGCCAGATGAAACTCTTACAATTAACAGGAATTATGAAATATAAAAATTTAAAGACTAAAACAAAAAAACCTAAGCAGATTCTGAAAATTTAACAAGCTCTACCCTAAATTCTCCTTTATAGAATTAGAAATTAAATGAATAAAAACAAGAGGATAAAAACTAAGAAAGCATCAATTAAAAATAAAATAAAAATTAAGGCTTTTAAGGCTTTAAAAAGTGTAAAAAAGGAACTTAAAACTCAAATAATCATTAAACATGTCAAATGGATAAATAATAAAATATATTGAATAATAAAAGTGTAATAAATTAAAATTAAATAACAAATGACCAAATTTCTATCTAAAATTAAGATTAAATGAATGTTAACATTAATGATCAGGAAAATTTATAAATTTAACAATATATTCAATTTTTGTAGTATCAAAATAATGTTTTAAATAATAATGGGGTTTTAATGTAGACATATAATTAATTTGATTCTGAAAACTGCTTATAAAATAATTAAAACATGAATAAAGACAAAAATTTATAATTTTTATAGAAACAATAAAATTTGCAAAATTTAAGCTTTCCTCATTAAAACAATATATTAAATTATTAATTACCAATTTAAGATAATTTGAAATGCATTGGGAATTTAAATGATTTTCAATTTACCAATGCTATAAACAACGTTCAATATGGTTAATAATAATAACAATAAAATGACAATAATTTATAAGTAAATCAAGGATCAAATTCTTTTATAGATAATTATTAAGCTTAAAGTATTGGCCAGTTTAACTTGAATTAAATAAATAATTTAAATAATTATCATTAAAATACATAACAATTAACTTTTTAATATTTTGGAGATGGGTAGTAAAATATATTAATATAATAACTACAGGAATAATTTTTAATGGAAGGAGAAAATTAATAAAAAAATTTTATGCCTTTATTAGCTGAAAATTAAGTCTAATTAGCATAAACGCCAAACTTACCTCACTAATTTACAAATTAAGGTACTAAATTATTCTGGAATTTTTAAATATTTTTACAATAAATTCTTTTTCCATTCTTTAAATATCAATATAATTTTATAATATTAAAATATAAGGTGAAACATAAATTTTGTGCGAAAATTAGGAATCTCGTGATAATACTACATTTTTTAAATAAAAAATTGGTTAAGAAAATGGTAGTAAAAAATAAAAATAAACTCTAAACACCTCACATGTTCCTATTAATATGATGAATAATTTGGTCACCCATTTAATTAAAATATATACTAGTTAAATAAAATGCAAATGTATTAAATTTTCTAATGAAAGTCAATCTAAATAGTAACCTTTAGTAAAAGAAGAAGAAAAATAGGATCAATGTATAAATAAAAATAATACGTAAATAGAAGTTGATACAAATGAGATAAAAATAAACAATGATAATTTTGAAAGCGAAAAATAGCAGAGTATTGACTTATTATCGCAAAAAAATATAAATTAAAATACAGATAAAGTTGACAATAATAACAAATTTAATAATAATAATGATAATGTCAATATTTGTAGAAGATGTAAAGAATTATAAATTATATCATCTATGAAAAAGAGCAAAATAAAAAATATAAGAAGTTTTTAAAAACTTTGGTAAAATATGAGAATAAGGGTTTTGTCCGAAAATTACTTGACTAGTTTTGCTACATACTAAATTTTAAATAAAAAATACAGATCCGCTAATAATAGAAAAGCCCTGTATGAATGTCTTACTGCTTTTTTAAGTGGCACGAGAAATCCAGATAAATTTTGGAAATTAATTTGAAATGAAAAAATCAAATTAATAATAAAAATTAAAATAATATAAAAATTTAAAATTGGAAAATAATTTAATTTGTATATATAAAAATTTTTTACATAAAAATAACAAATTTATACATAAATAATGTTCATATTTTATCATAATTCATAGTTTTTAATATTATAATTTTATTTATCCAGTTTATAATTTTTTTTTCTTTTAAATCTAGTATCATTTTCTATTAAAGGATTTATAGTTTAATTTTCGCCAATGGTATTTTATTCACTTCCATCGATTAAAGATTAATTCATACTAGTTTTATTAATAGTAGTTTTTGTCGATAAATCTGTAACTTCATTAAGCTATACATGTTAATTATGTTAATTAGAAAAAAACAGATTTTATTTATTTATATATAAAAAAATGTAAATTACAGCTTCCATATATTAACATAATTATTGAGGCAATTGATCCAAAATTTAACTTGTGAGAATTTTAGTATTATATCGATACTTTTAATAGTCAACAAATTTAACCAAATCTCTTGATGCTTTATTCCCGTCTGAATCAAATAATCCTTAATCTCCATCTAATATTTTCATATATTAATAATTGTTGTCGTACTCTTCTTCACTGCAATAATTATAATTTTTTAACCCAACAATAATAATTGAAAGAGGAAGACCCGACGATTGAATAATTTATTTTTTAGTTTCTTACATATCGTCAATAGCCCCTTTTTAGATATAATAAATAGTAAATTATATAGATATTATAATAAAATTATAATATGATATACCATCGGTTAAAATAAGAAGAACATGGTATCCGTTTACTCCATCTTGTAAATGTTACTAATTAAATTTAAAAAATATTTAAATTTTTTAAAATTATTTGAATTATATATAGTATTTTATTTTATTAGTATTTTACAAATAAATTTTAATACCTTGCTTATTTCATTTAATTTTTCAATAATTGGAGCTATTTATAATGTCTCCCCTAATTTGACATTTTTTAACGATTCATCATAAAATTTTATAATATTTTCATACCCAGTCGCTTCAAGATTTTATTCATTTAGTTAAAAAAATGTCTTTAAATATAATTAATCAAAAACATATCTATATAAATAAATTTAAAGTTAAACTTTATTTAAAATAAATATAAAACCTAATATTCTCCACTTTAAGCAGTTTTTCCTGATATTCCATACATTGGCACCGACTAGTCTGAATCATAAGGAAGTAGCACACTTGTAATTTTTTTTAAAGCTTCTCTATAGCTATGCTAATCATTATGCTTAAATGATGATGCTCTATTAGAATATTTTTAAGACGAAAAATCTATGCCAATATTTAAAAAAATATTTGTCCCAGATTCTATATAATTTAAAAAGTTTTTTTTTTTTACTCTGTTGAAATCCTTTAATACCATTTCCCCTTATAATTAAAAATTCATTTTTAATTTAAGAAATTATTTAATTGAATAGATACATAAAAAAAAATATATATTTTTAAAAAAGTTATATACTTATTTTTTTTTAGATTTATTTATATATATAAACAAATTTTAATTAAAGTAGATCGTAAAAACATAAAAGATACATTATTTTTTATTAATTTGATTCAATTTAAATAATTTGTTTAAATTTTTTATAATGATTAAAATTTTCCATCTAATTTTATTAGTATACCTTTTTTTGAAAAATTTTAATCAACGATATCAAATTTTGTCATGTTATCTAATTCTATATCATTTATTGAAAATACTATTTCGCCTAATTTATCCTATTTATGTTCTTTTTTATAATCCCAGACTTCAATTTTAATGGGTTAATTTTTATCTATTTTTAAATACAAAATATAAATAAACAAATTAAAGATTTTAAAAATAAATACCTGCCAAACATAATTTTCCATAATTAAAGGTTATTTTCTAAAAATCTACTTATAAAGTGGACTTGAATACTTCAGTTTCATATAATAAAAATTTGTCTTCTTCTTACTCTAAATATATTTGTTCATTTTTTATATTTTTATATTAATTTTTCTAAATTTTATAAGTTCTAAAATATTTCAAAAATAAATTAGGCTTATTTTAAAAGAATCTGTTTCTTGGGTTTACTAAATTTTTAAGACTCCATTTAAAACTAATAAATTCATTAGATAAAATTTAATCCTCAGCCTAAATTACTATTGTGCCAATTACCTAATCCTATTAATTTTCTTAATTATAGTCTAATGATAGCATATCTATTTTATTTAAATTGCTATTTTATTTTCTAAATTTATCTTTTAAGGGATAAAGATTTTTGATTAATTTAGATTTTGAGCTCGAGACAATTTACGCAATTGAGGTAAATCTTTAAATAATATTAATTATTATATTTATACAATTTTAAAAATTTTTTATATTTTAAAAAAAATTAATACATTTCGCTTAATAGACTTTCTTTATTATTTTAGTCTACTTAGTATAATTATAGTACAATCGGTTAATACTAAGAAAATATATAATCCAGTTTAAAAGTATTCTTATAAAAAGGATTTTTACTATCATACGCAACTTCAGTTTTAAAATATTCTTTAAATTCTTTAAAATAAATAAATAAAATATTTAAATAAAATTAATTTTAGTAATTTTATTTAAGTTTTGATATTTTATAATTTTTAAATAAAATAGAAAACGATATAGATATATTACAACTTTTTTAGACAGACATTTTTAAACTTTAACTGCCTTACTCTTCAGAAGGCATTAATAGTTTTAATTATGTATTCATTTGATGAGGAATATTTTAAACTTTAAAATACAATTCCAAAGGAATTTCTGATTATATTTTAAATTATTATTAATTATCTTAAATATTTTATACTTTCTCTAGCTTTTTTGCTTAGTTAGATATCTTTTAAAGGGCCATTAATATTTATTTATTTTAATGAATTGTTTTATTATTATTTTAGAATATTAATATTAAGCTTTTACTTCAACATATTAGAATTTAATCAGAAATAATTAGACTTCTATATATATATGTATATATTATTTATAAAAATTACTTATAGGAAAAAATATGATTTTAAAATTATATAATTTTGTATTTTAAAGGTTGTTTTAAGGTCAAATAATTATATATTATTTAATTTTTCAATTATACACCCAAAATTTTGTATAAATATAACAAATTTATTGTTGATATTTATTAATATATTTAAAAACTCAAATTATTGATAGTATTTCTGGTTTTTTGGAATATAATGAGACATTTAAGATTTTAATAACATAATATAAATAAAACTTAGTTAAATTAATCTAATAATAATAAATTTTTTCATTTAATTACACAAATTTTGGTAATAATTATACAAATATAATAAATCTCGAATTAATAATAGAGATATTAAAAAATAATGATTTACCTGTGAAATTAAATTAAAAAATAACTAGTATATCATATCGATTAAATTTTTCTAAATTTCAGCTACGTTTTGGTTTATTAGATTTTTTTGATATTTTTCTAATTATTCTAATTTGAAAAAAAAAAATTTTTATGAGTATTTTATATTCTTAAAGTGTTTTATAATTTATAATATGAATTTTGATATTAAATTTAAATCTTTAAATAAATTTTAAAGCTAGCCAATCTTTGTTACTGAGTCATTTAAGTAAATTTTTGAAAGTGAATAAATTCAATCTATCTAATTTTGATACAAAGAAAAACGAAATGTTTTAAGTAATATTTTATCACATATTTAAAATTGTTATATAAAATTTTATAAGTTGTAAAATAATAATTATATATTTTTATTAAGCATAATTTATTTTTCTAATCAATATTATAAAAGATAAGTTATATAAAAGGGAATATATTTTATAAAAATATAATTTTTTAAGTAGATAATTGGAAAATAATTAAATTTGAATAACTTTTATATAATTATTTTATGGAATTATTATTTTATAATAAACTTTTACAAGTGACTTTGTTTTTTGATTTAACTTATGATGACAAAAAATTATTTAATAAATTACATTCACGTTTTGTTTATTATTAATTTATTATTAATTTTTTTTATATTGACTTATATTATAAAGCTATATAAATATTACCTAAATTATTACGAATAGTTATTTAAATTAAAATAATTTCTGAGTAAAAAAATTTTGATTCAAAAATAAACCGCTGTAATATCATAATTTTAATAATATTTTTTAACTTTTTAATTAATTAAAACTCGAAATCTAAATTAATTCACTGGAATTTATATTTATAAATAAATTACCACAAAATAAATCATTATTGTAATTTAAATATATGTAGCAAATAACAAAAACTATAAACAATTTTTATTATTATTGGATAATATGGATAATAAAAATAATTAATAATAACTAGTATAGTTAAAAAAAAAAAATACAAAATTTTTGATATTTATATATTTGATTTTTTTTAAAAATAAAACAAATTCATTTTTCTGACTAATATAAATGAAGAAAGTCATTTTATTTAAAATTCAAAAATATTAAATAATGCTAAAATTTTTAACTTTTTAAATTCGTTTTTACTAAGAAAAAAGGTTTATAATATAAATATTTTTTGAAAATTATTATATTTTTGTTCACTATTAATTATTTATGTTATAAATTTCTTATATTGGTATATATTTAATAAAAAGTGGATGGGTTTAAAATATTTAGTGGTATTTTCAACAATTAAACTTCAAAATAAAAAATAAACTTATCATAATTATCGATTTAAAATTCCTATTTTTTTTTTTACAATGAAAATCAATTTATAGCCTTCATATTATTAAAAAATTTATATAGATAAAATAAATAAAAATAAAAAACAAAAAAATAAATAAATAAATTTTAATAAAAATATAAATCTTTAATACATAATTTATATTTAAAACAAATTTATTAATAAAAACGCAGCTACTAGGTACATAATGGGTTGTAATATAAGTAAAAAAAAAAAAGAAACAGCAATTAAAACAATTTCATAATAAATACAATATATGGATAATAAATTTAGCTAACAACACAAACATTCAAATAGTCCGAATACTGGTAACTACAATCCTTTAAATCTTATGGCATAGTAGCAAAATTCTTAATATAATGTACAAATTTAAAATAATTCTATAGATGAATAAAGTCAAGAAAATATGTAAAGCAAAATCTTAGAATATGATTTCGAAAAAAATCAACATAAAAACTCTAAAAATTTACCTTATATAAAAGAGAGGGAAAATTCGAAAGGAAAATAAATTTAAATATAAAAAAAGAGTAAATTTAATGATAATAGTAGGATGAACCTGGATATAAGAGGCTATAAAAATTCATTTTCGGAATAATTATAAACCCCTCCTCCTGGAAAAATATAATAAGCTAAAAAAATTATGTTTTCTCCTGATAAAAAATTTGAAAATTAGTTTTAAGATTTTATTTATAATTCAAATAGTTAATTTAAGGTTTAAAATAACAATAATAATAAAAATAGTAATTTTTGCGAATGTGGATAGTATCAAATTTTAATTTAATAATTTGAAAAAAATTAAAACAATAATATATAAGGACAGTCTAGGTACAATTTAAATTAAGACGAAAAAATTTAGTAATGGTTGCTTTGTAAGACTTGCGTTAGCTTTTAAAGAAAAAGAACTTCTTTTGCTAAAATAACTGAAGAAAAAAAGGGCTAAAATAACCAAATATTCCAAAATAATTTAATAGAATTTTCAGGTTAAAAAACTAAAAATTTTTCCAGATCAAATATTCATTTAACTACAAGTAAAGATTTGTAACTTGGAGAATAGGAGAATATTTAAAACAGTATATAAAATTCTAAAATAAAGAGCAAGCATAAAAAAAGTTCTAAGATAAATAAGCATGAAAGATCTAATTCTTATGTAAGCGAAGATAATATAAATATAGATTTTTAGGAAAAATAAGATGAAATTAAAGGAATAGAAAATTAATTTTAAAATTTAAATTCACTAAAATTTAATATAAATAATGATCTACCAAAAAAATCAATATATTATTTAGAATAAAATTAGGATTCAAATAGAAAATAGCTAAATTTAGTAGATAATTAAAATACATAATTAAAAGATACAAAAAAAGAATAAAATTAATAAGGCATACAAATTTAAAATTCTAGTGTACAATAATTAAATACAAAAAATTGTATTTTAAAATCGAAATAATAAATCTCATAGAATAAAGATTATGAAAAATAAGAAAATAACATATATGATAAATAAGGAGATTATTTGTAAAAAGGTTATTTTTCTAGCCTAGAAGATTAATAATAATTTATAAACATGGGAAAATATTTAGATAATTTAGAAAAAAAAATTAATTCTCAAAAAATTAAGGCTACGATAAAATCATTTGGTTTGTTGTATTCAAATATATACTAAAACTAATTTAATTTAGATATAAATTAATCTTCTTTATTTAACAAAAGAAAAAAATTCAATTAAAAATTCGAGAAAATAATAACCTAAAGTACGTTTTAAATGTAATATGTAAATAGTTCAAATAATACAAATGTTTAAAGCTAGACATCTTAAAATAATGTTTGAATATTATTATTTAATTTTGATAAATGTATTATAAAATATGTATTTAAAAATTTTTACCAAATAATGTATAAAATTAAAATACTAATCTAATTACTAAATAATCAAATAGAAAAAATTGTTGCTTTATTAAATGTAATAATTATTTATAATATAATAGAAAATTACTTATGATGTATATACTAATTTATATATAAAAAATTACAAAATATAATATAAAATAATAAAAAAAAAATATAAAAAAAATTTTGAATTATATATAATTTGTGCATCAAATTTATATTTTATTATTATTATTTTTTTAAAGTATATATTATATATTTATACAATTTTTAACAAAATATAACCCTTTAATTCTAAATTATAATTTTACTAAAAATTTGTTATTTTATATTAATAAATAAGAATTAAATTAATATACTATTACAAATATATCATTACAAATATCCAATTAAAATATATATTATATATTTTGCTATAGAATTTAAAATAATCTAAAAATTTGTTTTTTCTAAATTATAGAAATTATTTAAAAGTATCCAACTTCTAAAATAGATTTATACAAAAGTCGTTAATATGATTATGATAAAAAATCTTAATATTAAATATTATTTATTCAAATTAATTTTTTTTTTTTTATTTGCACAAAATAGTTAAAAATATAATGTAAGTATACCATTAAATAATTTTATAAATAATTATGATTTATAAATACTAGAAAAATTAAGTAAATTTAAAAGATTTTAATAATTAATTTTAATAAGTCAATTTTAGCTGGGCTTCAAAATGGGTTAATGACCTTATTTTATAAGGTTTAAACAAATTTATTTGGCATTGTCTCTAGGAGGTTTAACATCAATGATATAACCCAAGTTCTCAATTTATTTTATATTATTAACATTTTGGCTTTTAATAATTTATTAAACTTTATTACTATCTGATAAATTATCACTAAAGTAAAGGAAAATATCATGTTTTTTATTCAAATTTTTAAACTATTCATCCAATTACTTTTCATCTTTTTAAACTTAGACTAAATCATTAATAAAATCAATGTTATTATTAAACAAAAAGGTTAAATTTTCAGGTTTTTCTGTTTTAGGTACTAATTTTGGGATATACAAATTTTATAGTAAAATTTTAACTATATCTAAGGCATTTTATCTGGGAGGCTTAACTTAAATTTTATAGATTAATTATTTATCTTATTCAATTTATTCTAAACTAAATTTCTCATTTAGTTAATCATTATTATTTTACAAGAAATTTTAAAATAGTTGTTTTTATTAAAAATCTTTATCTTTTGATGGAATTTAAACATATATATCGCAAGGACTATTTAAGTTTTTAAATAAATCCTATAAATTTGATAAATCTGGGCTAATTATACTACTATTATTATGAGTGGTGTTGTTATTTTATTTAACAACTTATTTATTATTTTCTTATAAATCTTATTTTTTATAAATTTATTTATTTTTTAAGTCTTCAAAGATCTATTAATATCTTAATTATTATTAATTGATAGTGCTACCACTAACCAAGTTTGTGATTTTCAGATTTTTAGTATAACCTTATGAATTGGACAAATTGACGGCAACTTTAAACCAGTCCAATTAATAAGCAACAAAATCTAAATTAACTTAATCATTTATCAAACCAACGTATTTTTATAAATCAATGTGATTTTTAATATTTTTAGCATTAAATTTCAATTCTTTTAGGAAATTTTCTGCATCTTATTATTTTATAAAACTGTATCTTTCTTCTAAAGATTTCTAAAATTCTTCAGTTCCCAAATATTTTTATACTCCAACATTGAAAAGCAAAATATTATTACTTACAGCAGCTTATGTGTAGGCAAAGCTTAGTAGAGCCTAAGTATTTTAAAATCTTTATCCTTCTTTATTTTTAAATATCCAAAAAACTTGTCTAGCAAAATATTCTTTATAAATAATAGGCAAAATATCAGTTAAATTATAATCAGAAAATCCTACTAAAGCTATAAAATCGCCTATATCTGCCAAAGATTTTTTGTTCCTAATTTTATCATCTTATCCTATCATTTATTTTACTCTTTTATTTATTTCTTATTATAATTTAGGTTCATCTTCTATCAACCTTCTGAACAATTTTTAAAATTAACAGTACATTTCAATTTAAGCAACTCCAATTTGTCCCTCAAAATTAAACATTGAAACCACCAATTTATTTAAAAGTTTAGGGAAAATTATAATATAATCTTTATAATCATTAGTAGATTAATTGAAAATATACTGGCCAATGTCTTAAATATAATTTTTAGCTCTTTTAAAGTGTTCTTCATTTATATATAAGGGAATCCATCCATTATATATTTCTCCACCTGCAGTTTTTCTGCTATTAGCTTATAAATTTTTTTATTGTAAAAAACCGTCCAAAGATAATACTTCTCCAAAAGACTCCATTTAAACTCTTTAAAATTTATCTTATACCGATTTTATAGGGTATCCAAAAATTATTTTTTCGTCATCTAAAATGGAATCTCTAGTCAAATAACAAGTTAATCTTTCGATTACATCTTAAGGTAGTTTTTTATTAGCAGATTAATTAGATTATTAATTTTCGCTTTTTTTGGGAATTCCATCGCTAATAGCAGGAAAAGGATTATCTTGAGAATGGATTACTGTTTTTCCATTTTATAGTTTAATTTTTTGTTAAAATTATCTAACCTCTTGTTTTTTCTTGTCACTGCCATTCATAAAATATTATGAATACATATGAGAATCACCAAGAAGGGCCTGAATCTAAATCAACAAAGTTTTGATAGTATAAGCTGAACTCCATCTAAAAAAATTGATAATGATTATTTAAAATTTACTTGAATTGATAAAAAAATATATGTTAAAATATTATATTTTTTTATATTTTTTATTTTACCCAGCTTTTTTAATTTCTTAAAAGGCATGAGTCTCCAAAATATCCAAACAATAACTGTTACAATCTTTAGCATCAATTTTAGCGTCTTCTTCCATTTTAAAAAAACACGAATAAGACATCATTAAAGGGTGAATATTAGGAAATCCTTTATCAATAATCATTTAAGGGGGCTTATTAGGAAAAGTTTCTAAAATTCTCATGTAGTGAGGAACTATACATCCAGAAAAAGGGCCGTCTAAAATTTCTATATTAACTCTTAAAGTTCTGGGATTTTCATTGTTGGGGATACATATACCTACCCCTTTTAAGGGTTCTTATTCTAGGTCTTTGAGGTCTTTGAAAAGTCTTTTTATGGCTTGGTTTTGTTGCTGTTATTTATTCATTGAGTAGGTAAGTAAATATTTTTTTTTTTTATGTTTAAAATTTCTTTTAAGTTTTATTTTTATTTATTTATTTTTTAATTTTTTTATGGATTTTTTTTATTTTTTAAAGTTAATTAATTTTTAGATTTATATAAATTATCTACTAATAAAACCTAATAAGCTAATTTTTTTAATGTCTAGGATTAATCTAGATGTATTGCTAATTAATTTTTAATAAGAACATTTTTAAAAACTAAATATACCTAAAAATAGTGTTTTTACTTTCAGAACTCTGCAAAAATAAGTAAATGATATAATTATATAATAATTTTGGTAAAAAAATTTTATTAAACAGATTTCTTTTACAAAGATAAAACTGATAAAAAAATTTTTTACGAATTATTTTTAATATTATCTGTAAACTATTTTTTATACTATCATTTAAAAATACTGTATTATCTTTGAATAATTATTAGCCCATATAAAAATTATTATAAATAAAGGTTAAAAACTCTTTATACTATTAAAATATCTTTATTGCTCATTTTTATTATTTCTTACAATAAGTTTTGTATTAAAATTAAAACTATGACTATCCTAATCCTTAAATGTAATATTATATAATACAATATTTAATAACAGATAATGAATGAATAATGGTTTAACCTTATAATTTAAAGTTAGAAAAATAAGGCTAATTTTTATTTAAATATTATTATATTTGGTTATTTGTTATTAATTTCTATCTAATTCATTGAAAATTAAAAAGTTATAAAAGTATCGATCAAATTTAAAAATTAAATAATGAACCTTTATTGGAAATTTTATAAAATAGATATGGACCAATTTAATAAAGATATATAAATTTTATTGAAAAAATTAAATATTGTATTTATAAAAGAGGCTTTATTACTATACCTTATTTTTATATAGCTTGAAATATTAAATTATTTAATATAACTTTTGGATAAAACCAATTAATGATATATTGGCAATATTTTATAAATTTATATATTTCAAACTATTTTTAATATAATACTATAATAGATATTTTAAATATGCTGCTTGATGTTCCTATTCAAGGAAATAATAAGGTGTGTACACTTGTAATTTATTCATTCAAATAAACCTTAAAAAAGTTAATAAAATATAATTATTAATAAATATATTATAAAGAAATTAATCAAGCATCGAAATAATTAAAATCCTTGTAAAATATCACACGATTTCTTAAAATACAATTATTTTTGAAATAACAATAATAATATATATTACAAACCAAAATAAAAAAAAATCATTACTAAAATACCAAAAATTTAACCATAATTAGCAGAAACAAAAATAAAATGTCAGAAAAATATTGTTCTATTTACCTTAGATAAGAGGGAACCTTTATGAATAGTTAATAAATTGAAAAATAATTAAAAGAAGGAACTGTCTCAGAAAAAATAAAAGCATTAAAATAATTAATCATGAATATTATAAATGATGATACTTTCCCAAGAAGTGTATGGACAGTAATAAATACTTTAGTTCCACTATAAACAGAGACCCATGATGTCAAAAAAATCTTATTATACTATTGGGAGGTAAATAACAAAATATATATATTTTGAAAAAGTTAAAATGAATTTCTAATTATTTTAATTAACAAATTAAATTTCCATGAAAAATATAAAAAAAGCGATAATGTTATATGTTTATAATTAAATTCTAGTAAAAGAGAAATAAAAAACGCTAATAAATTAACATACTAACACAAATAATAGGCATAAAAGTCTAAGTTAGATAAGATATTTTAAATTTTAATTTAAATGATATAAAATTCTTATTTCTTATCTTTAAAAATTAATAAATGATTATAATTAATGTTAAAATTTTTTATATTTTTTTCTTTTTTAGATTATTGAAAAAGTAAACCCAGATGGTAGTTTAAAAGATGAAATGTTACTTGTATGTAATTCTATAAGAAAAGATCTTTTACACCCTAATGAATGGATAAGAGGTAGAACACTAAGATTGGTTTCCAGAATCATGAACAGAGGAGTTTTAGAACCTCTTTTGTCAGTTATTAATGAAAATTTGGGTAAAAAATTTTTATTTAATTATATAATATAATATAATATATGATAAATTGAAATAAATATGTTATTTGTATTTATATTTATTAAATTTTCAATATTATAATTTTTATAGAACATACACATGTTTACGTTAGAAGAAATGCTGTTGTCGCTTTGAACAGAATATATTTACATTTTGGAGATGATTTAGTCGGGGAAGTCGATGAATAAATGGAAAAAATTTTAATTAATGAAACTGACTTATCTACAAAAAGAAATGCATTTTAATTATTATTTCACGCTAATTAAGCCAAAGCTTTAGAGTATTTAAATAATTAAATTTCAAACGAAGCAGCTGACGAAATGGGTGACATTTTTTAATTATCAGTTCTTGAATTATTTAGGTATATATATCAACATATTAATATTTAAATATAATTTTAAATTAAAAAATAATTATTAAAAAATTTTAGAAAAGCTTGTAAATTTGATCCTAGTCAAAAACCTAGACTTTTAAAGGTCGTCTTTTAATTTGCTAAATCTAATAACAGTTCAGTTTTATTAGAATGTGCTAATACTTTAGTTTAAATTTCCACTTCAAATACAACTTTGAAATTAGCAAGTTAAATATATTTGTAAATTCTTAATTAGGTCAGTGATAATAATGTCAAAATGGTAAAAAATTAAAATTTTCATTATTAAATTAAATTATAATTTATGCTATATTTTTATTCTTGATTATGTTTTGAGTTATTTAATCATTTTATAAATTTAGATCATTTTAGACAAAATAAGCTAAATTTAAATGGCAGTTAGACCAAAATTCTTATAAGATTAAGTAATAGAAATAACAACCATATTGAATAATTAAAGTTTAGACATTAGAAAAAAAGCTTTAAACTTAATTCAAAACTTGACCAATCAAAATACTATTTAGGAAGTATTTTAAATTTTAGTCAAAGAAGTAAAAAAATGTATTCATTCTTAAGACTAATCATAAGAATATTTAGTTTTACTATTCTAAACTATCATAGTTTTTACCATTAAATTCGGAAACCAATTATCTGAAAAAGTAAAAATTATTTTAAAAAAAAAAAATTAATATTATTAAATTAAATATTAATTTTTTATAATTTAAAACTTAATTTATATTTTTAAACATATTAAGGCTTTAAACCTCATAACTGAATAATTATTAACTAACTAAAAATTAAATGATGAAAATAGTACTTCTGTAAAAGAAATTCTCTGTATAATAGCATAAAATAATCCCGAACAAAGATAGAATTTAGTATAAAGAATTATTGAAAGATTTTATGATATATAAAATTAACAAATTTATAAGGGAGCCCTTTGGATTATAGGAGAACAGTATTGAATTATATCATAATATATAATTATAATTATTATTATATTTATTTTTTATTAATTAAATTATAATTAATCAATTTATATTAAATCTAGCGCATAAGGAGAATTAATCATATAAGCTTTGGATCAGATTAAAGAATCTATTGGAAGTTTACCTTTGGTTTTATAAAAATAGCCAGAATAAAATGAAAAAAGCAGCACAGAATAACAAGTTGAGAAAAAAGTTAAAGTTAAAACTGTTATATTACCTGACGGATCTTACGGTTAAAAAATTATAGAAGAAAATGATATAGCGTAAATAGTTTATTTGCTATAAAAATATTTTAATTTTAATAAAATTTTTATTAAATATTAAAAAAAAATTAAAAGAGCTCATGAATAAGGAGACAACATAGAGTCTAAATTTAGACAATTTATTTTGACAAATTCTATTTTAGCATCTTCACTTGCAAGAACTACAATGAAATTATTATACAGAATAAGAAATGGCACAAAAGTTTTTAATAAATACTCAGCCTAAACTTTATTAATTTTTTGTGCTCTTTTAAGATTTTATGCTGCAAATATTGTAAACATATATCAATAATTATAAAATTATAACGTTAAAAATTTAAAATTTAAACATAAATTTAATATTTTATTATTTTACGAATTTTTATAAAATTTAGAGTAAAGTAGACTAAGATGCTATTGAAAAATTAAATTTAGGCATAAGACTTATAACAAGTCCCTAAGTCTTTAAAACTTGTAAGTTGGAATGGCTTGTAAAAGGCATAGAATATAAACACCCTTTATTTAATTAAGAATCAGAATAAAATAGTTCAGGAAATTTAAATTAAAATGGATAAAATAAACTGATTATTGCTAAATAAGTGGACGATGTCATCGCCATCAGAAGTTTAAAGTAAATATATATATATAAATGTCATTTAATTTATTTTTATTTACCCTAATGTAATTAAAAGTATATAATTATTGAAATTTAAATTAATTAAATCCTTTTTTTTTACTAAAATCTATTTAAAAATATTCATTTTATAATTATTATTTATTTATTTAGAGGAAAAGCTGTTATAGGAGAAATAGATTTAGATGATGAAGAGTAAAATGAAGGTGAAAACATCTTAGGGGCTGTATTAAAAATTTTATATTTTTATTTTTTATCTATATAAAGTCAGATTTTTATTAATAAATTAATTATTTGTAATTTTAGAATGCCGAAGATTCTTAAGATTTTGTACATAAATTAGGAACTTTGGTTCAATTGACTGGTTTATCTGACCCAATTTATGCTGAAGCGTTTGTTAATATTCATAAATTTGATATTTAATTTGAAGTATTTTTGGTTAATAGAACAAACAAAATGTTACAAAATATTTCAGTTGAATTTAATACATAAGTAAAAATATATAATTATTTTACATATATTTGGATATTTTTATTTTATATTTTATTTAAATAATAAGGGTGAATTGAAAATGCTTGATAAAGCACCCAGCGTCACCTTATAACCTAACGCTTCTTCTATGGTCAAGACAAGCATTAAATTTTCATCGTAAAAATAATTTGAAAAATTTATTTTTATTTTAACTATTTTAATTTTAGATAAGATATTGGGCTAATTTTTGGAAACATTAACTATGAAAATATGGCTGGTTAAGAATAAAATTACTTGGTTACCAAAGAAATCAATATAGATTTAATAGATTTTATTGTACCAAAAGATTTAAATATAAATAGATTTAGGTAAATGTGGGCCAAATACGAATGGGAAAATAGAATAACATTAAATACCAATATACAGTAATAAATGATAAAATTATTATTAATATTTTATATTATAAAATTATTTACCATATTATTGTAAAAAGGAATTTAAGGGAATTAGTTGAGCACTTTGAAGAAAAAATTAAAATTTAATTATTAGGAAGCAAATAAGATTTAGAAGTTTCTTAATACTTATGTGCTAATTTCTATGCTCAAACCAAATTAGGTATCTTTTTATATTAAATAAAATTTATAAAAATTAAAAATGTAAATTTTATAAAATTATAATTTTTAATATTTTAATAGATGATGATTTCTTGGTTAATCTTAGTGCCGAAATTAAAAATAATAAAATTGAAGGATATATTAGAATAAGAGCAAAAAATAAAGGGATTGTTGTTAACCTGGGAGAAAAAATTAAATAATTGTAAAATAAATAAGAATAATGATTCAAAATTATTAATTTTTATTTCTTTTATTTTGTTCTAAAATTTAACATAATATACAAATTAGTTTATAAATAAATTATCATTACAATTTATATTAAATTTAAATACTTCTCATATTAATATTATCTTTTACATGTATTATAATTGATCAATATTAATTTAAATACTCTGTTTATTTTAATATAAAAACCCTGTATTTTAATTATTTAAATATAAAAAATTAATTAAAACATAAGAAAATTTTTGAAAATCTTTTAAAATACCATTAAAAAAAAAGTAAATAACATAAATGTCTGACAAAAAAAATGAAAATGAATTTTAAGTTTAAGAACTGTTAAATTCTTACAATAAAATTTTAGCGACATCCTTTAATTAAGGTCAAGAAAACCCTGATTTCGATAAAAATTTTGAAATTTTAGCAAAGTAAATTAAAAAACTTTGCGAAAATAAAGTAGAGTTAAAAACTTAATATTTAGGAGAGTAAAAGTGTCAAATTTGTATATAGCCTTTTACCTATGAAGAAATATAAGATTATAATTATGCTGAAGGATAATGCGGACACAAATTTCATCATATGGAATTTAGAGAATATGTCTTAAAATGTTCTAAATTACTTAATGATTAAGATTTAAAATAAAAAATGGTATGCCCTGTTAAAGACTGCAATTAATCTCTTTGTAAAATTAATAATTAAAAAATAAATTTATTTAATATATATAAATATTAATATAATAATATTTACTCAATTTATTAGATGAAACTGAACGCGGTGGAATTATCGACTAAGTCTATACTTTAAAGCATTTTGAAGACTTAAGAGAATTAAAAAATCCTTTGTAATGCATTGTGTGCCCAAATTAGCATTTAAAAAGTGAATGTAAAGAATATTTTTGTGATTATTGTAAAAATTTTACTTTTTATACTATTGAGTGTAGAAATTTATAAATAATTAACGATAAAGAATATAAAAATGCCAATATTTAATTTTAATGCAATAAATGCAATAATAGACAAAATGTAGTTAAGCTGATATAAAAAAACGAAGATATGTATACATAATATTTTGAAATATTAGCGTAAATAGTGATTGATTAATTTTTTGTACGAAAAGAAAATCCTTTTATATACATAAGATGCAATTAAAAATTAGAAACAAATTATTTTTCTTAGAATTTTAATGAACTAATATAGAAAAGTTTCTAAATAAATAATTGCAGATTAGTGCAGCAAATAAAACCTCACAATTATATCAAGGACTCAGATAATTATAATCATCAATACGAGCTATAAATGAGAGAGAAAAATTAACATCAAATTTAATGTTCTCATTGTAATGAGGATCCAAAGAAAGATATGAAGGAAAATTATTAATAAGGTAAGGATTATGTGATTAAAAATTTTTTAAAAAACAAAAATCATTTTAACTCTGAGATAATATTCCATGAAAACCAAATCCAAAAATGTTTACTTCATTCCGAAATCGAATCAGAAAAACACATATACCTACACATTGACAGAACACAACAAATTGCAATTTGTTTTAAATGTTAAATTGTTTACTGTGCAGTTTGTTAAATTTCTTATGAATAAAAAGGTAAATAGTTAATAAAAAATTGTGACTGCAATTAAAAATATAAAAACAAATTACCATGTTTAATTTGCAAGACTTTTGATATTTATAACACGGAATTTTAGGTAAATATGAAAAAATATTTAATATAAGTGCCTATTGGAATATGTTAATAGCACAGTATATTTGAGGGAAAATTGAAAGAGGAAATTTAAAAATATCTTGAAAGAGAATTTGTTTGAATTTTATAAAAATATATTATAATCATTCCTATTTTACATAAAATTATATAATATATTTGTTATTTTTTAAAAAATATGTCATAAATTATATTTTTTGTTATTTTTATATAATAAACTTTTAAGTTTTTAATATTAATTCTATTACAAATATATTTAGAAATTGATAAAATAAAAAATATTAATTAACTAGAAACATAGATTAATTTATAAAAAAAATATAATTATAATATAAAATTTAGACTCATATATATATTTAGTAAGTTATCATTAACAATTAAAGTAAAATGGAATAAAAATATACTAGCTCACCATTCAAATAAAGATAAGAATAAAAAAAAATTTTAACTAAATAATAACAATGGAATAATGACATCAAAGTAGAAAAAAATACAAAATTTTAAAAATTTACTGTATTAGCTGATAAAACACTGCATATAGACGAATTTGGAAGATAATTTACTATTTTAAAGTATATTACTATGGAAGATGTATTAGAAGTATTATAAGATTAGGGAAAATCTATAAAATTGTAAAAAAAATGGGATGAATATGTTAAGATGGGTAATATTAACTAATTCTAAGATTGGTAAATTTTTATTTTTTTTTTTAAATATTTTATTTAATTTAAGCTTAAAAATTGGGGATTCAAAATTTAAAAGATATGGTAGACAATGCAGATTTAATATTAGATGCTTTACGTGGTCCTCCTAATTTGTAATCAGGATTCTTTAAATAATAAAAATTAAAATATTTTTAAAAAACATTTAAATCTTTAGTAATTATTTTTATTTATGTTTTTAAAAGATAACGTATCAAATATTTAAAAAGTAAATAAAAATTTTACTGGGATCAAAATACTAATGAAAGGTATAAATGCAATCCCGATTTTAAGATAGTACAAGCTGAATATTAATTAAGGACTAATAACAAATGTATAATTTTAGAACCAATATAAGAATAAGAAATAATAAATTTTTCTTAAGGACTTCCTTAATAATATTTAATAAAAGACATTTCAGTAATTTTTTTATTAATTAGAGATTATATAAACTTTTAATAATTAAACTTACCAACTAATTTTAAATTTTATTTAGATAAAATACAATAAAAAATTTGATAAATTTCCTGAAGCAAATCCTTTATCAATTGTAAAAAAAACAGCCCTAGAAATTGGAATGCAAACAGTAAAATAAATATAAAAGGAAGAATTTAAGCCCATATTATTAAAAGGACTTAATCCTAATGATGGATGGGATAGAGCAATTTTTATAAAATCAAATACATTAGGCTTTATTAATACAATAACCCAAGAAAGAGTAGATTAACATCCATTTTTAAATAAATTAAGATAAGTAATATAAAAATTAACATTTAATAAATTAAACATTTAAAAACAATAATATTTAAATAAATCTTAGTTTTATTTTAATTTAAAAATAAAATAAAAAAATAAGGAATTTAGAGAGGCAGTCAAATTTTTTAATTATGATATTGTAAAAGAGGTTTCTGAAATAGAGCTTAAAAATTTTTTGGAATATGATTAAAAAGATAGCGATAAAATGGATACTAGAATGAAAGAAATTAAATCAGAAACTGAAGTAATTTTATAGTTATATAATATTTAATAATTAAAATTTGACCTCAAAAATTTTTATTTTATTTAAATTTAATCAATAAAAAATTAGAAAACTGCCTTTTAAATTGGCATGTAAAATTTTGATGACATGTTGAATTTTAGAAATATTTTATTCGAAGGATTAAAACCGCCATATGGGTATATAAATAAATAAAAAATTATATTTTCAACTCTAAATAATAAATATTTATTTTTTTTACTTAAAAGTTGGAAAAAGGTTGTTTTTGAAAATGATCCCCAACAATAAATTTATTTTATGCAATTAGGCACAAAAAAATAAAAAATTGAAAATCCTTAAATGCATAATTTGAAAAAATAATTAATAGAAGCTAGAGGGATTTTAATTAAACATTTTGAAAAGATAAGTTAACAAAGAATAATAAACATATTTAATTATTAATTTTTGGTAAAATTATAATTTTTAAATAAATTAAAATATTAAAATATTTTAATTCAAATATAATTTAATGAATTTTATAATAAAAGATATAAAATATGAATTCTGATTTTAAATTAATAAAAAATAATACAGTATAGCTAAAAAAACATATTAATTAAAGATTGTGGAAAGTAAATTATCTTTATTTGTAAATATATTTTTGTATTAACAATAATTTTAAATTATAAAGGTTGCAGCACTACATCCTATATTAGATTAAAATTGTATACATAACTTTACAGTTAATTTATAAAAAATGGATCCAGATAATGAAATTTTGATAGGGTAAATAAATATTTAATATGCAGTATATTTAAAGCTAATTAAATAAATAAATAAAAACTAAAATATAAATATAAATTTTATTAAATTTTAGATTGGTTAATATAAATTAGTATAAATAAGATGAGTTTACTTTAAATATTAAAAATCCAAAATAATAAACGTATCTGATTGATCCATATGGAAAAGAGATTATTTAACCTGTTAAAGAGAATGATTATTAAGATTTTATAGAAAAAACAAAATCTATATAAGAAGATTGTAAAATTTATATTTAATTTTAATTAAAAAAATAAACCAATAATAATTTTATTTTTAAAGATCGTTTTAATGTATAAAATAGATTTTCTTATATATCTGGCGATGAAATAGAAATATAAATTAATTTTTTTAAAAGAGAAATTTATTATTATAATTTAAGAAACTAGTAATAGTATACTTAGTAAATCAGAAGAAATGAATAAAACTTTTCCTTAGCCATAGCGGCTATAAATCCTTTAGATGAAATATAAATAGTAAAAATAATTAATATTGAAGAAAAATAACAAAAAAAGTATTAATAATCATATTTTTATAAAGATACCTTAAATTTACTACCCAATTCATTTTTGTCTTGTTTGGGAACATCCGAATATAGATCTAGATTTGGAAATAATTGTAAAATATATATTTTTTTATTTATTAATACATACATAAATAACTATTATTTTGAAGTGTTTATGCAAAAAAACAATAAATAAAATTAACATATTTTGTTAAAAATGTGGACTTTATTTTAACACATCTCATGATATTGGTGATAATCCTCTAGAACATGCATTCTTACTTAATTAACCAAATGAAGGTAATATACTTGGGATATAATTTATTTTATAAATATATTTATAGATTTAAATTTTTTAGGGGATTGTTTTGAATATGCCGTAGTTTATAATAAAGACTACTCCTAATAATAAAATGTAAAAAATGTTTAGTACTCAATCTCAGTTCTTTCTGGAGATAAAAAATAATCGTTTGTTACACATCAAAGAACTGATGGTTTTATTTACTAACAAAATGACAAAATTAATTTTAAATTTTTATATAATAGCAAAAATATCCAATAAACATAAGAAATTCAAAAAAAAATTTTAAAAAATCATAGTTATAGTACTTAGAAATGATGATTAAATTACATTATTATTAAAGTATTTTAAATTATATTATATATAAAATATTTAATAATTAAGATTATTTATTGTTTATATTAATTATTTTTTAGTCTATAATGTGTTCATTTTTATTCTTTTGAAGTTAGCCATCTTTGTGTTTTTTATATAAATATCAAAATCTTCCTTTAGTTAAAAAATAATAAAAGACTCCAAACAATATACCTCCCAAATGACCACCTATATAATTAGTGAAAATATAATAATTATATGTCAATATAAATTATTACAAAAAGTATATTTATTTTAAAAATATTATAGTAATTATTACTGTGTGATACTCCAGCGGTATCATCATAAAAAATTATACTTTATCCAAATAATAGAACACCAACCATCCAAGCAGGTACAGGGAAAAAATATAATATTATTTATTAATTTGGGAAATTAACTATAAAAAATGTCAATATAGAAGCGACACCTGCAGAGGCCCCAATATGAAGCTATAACTAATTATATTTTCTCTTTGTTTACATTATAATAAAAAGTCCTCCTAACAAAGTTCCTCCTAAATATAAACTAAGGAGGGCCCTTGATCCAAATCCCCTTTCAATAAATTTTCCAAAAAAATACAGTCCTACCATATTGAATCCTTGGAAAATAAAAATAAATCTATTAATAAATTCCAAATATTAACAAATAATCATTAAATTGTATATTTATTTTTATTTAATAACAATGAGAACAGTAAATAAAAAAATGACTCATTTAAATTACCTAGATGTAGTAATTATGCATGTGAAAAACCATATGTCAATAAGGTATAATATCTGTGTGTATCAATACTATAATTACTAAGTGCAAAATTTCTTTAAAAAAAAGGATATGAAATAAAACCTAATTTTACAGCCCCATAAACGGCAATATTTGTACCTATATGGATTTTATTTTAATAATATAATTTGATATATATGATGATAAAATATATTACCAATTAAATAATAATAAATGGGATATCTTAATTTGTATAGAAACCTATCAATTTTATGGTTAAAGCTGCTAAATCTTTTTATATTTAATAAAGAACTGTTTAAAGTGGAATTTTTGTATAATTAATGGGGTGATTTTTATAAATTTTTTAAAAATTAAGTATATTTAAACATTTTATATTATTTTTTTTTCTTTCTTTTAAATTTTATAGTTTGAATTAAAAAAAACTAGGTTATAACAAAAAATTCTATTATTAAATAGAAACCACAAGATTATTTTTACTTATTTATTAAATTTGTTAAATAAGGGAAAAATAGGCAAAAAAATTATAGAACTTTCTTATATTTATTATCATTAATCCTATTTAATAAAAAAATTAAATTCATTTCAAATAAATAATTAAATAATATTTTTATTACTATATTTATAATAACAGTAAAAAATTGAATTTTTAAATATATTATTTTTCAATACTAGAACTTATGTTAAAAATAAACTATGCTAATTATTATATAATGGAGTACTACTTTTGCACTATTACTTTATATTTTTATCAGATAATATCAGATAATTTTATAAAATAAACAATGTTTACTCTATTAAACCATCAAATAAATTAAATATTCTGGTCCGATAATATATATAATTCATATGTTTGATTAATGATTATTATAAATAATATATAAATATAAAAAATAAGAAAATTAAATTGAAAAGATATTACTTTGAAATCTATAAAATAAATAAAAAATAGTATCAAAATTTTAATAATATGAGTCAATAATATAATAAATTTGCTTCAGTTAATGATTATATAATCATAAAAACATTAGGATCGGGAATGACTTCGAAGTAATTTACAATAAATCAAATTAAATCAAATATTTTTAAAATTCAACAAAAAATTAAATAAAATTTTACAATTTTAAGGGTTAAATTAGCGACAAAAAATGTGAATGGAGTTATATAAAAATTTGCATTAAAAATTTATAAAACTGACAATAAAGATTAAATGCAAATAATTACAATGATATAAAAAGAAATATTACCTTTGAGAGAAATTTAGCACAAAAATGTAATTTAATTGATAGACTGCTTATAAAATGTAGACTACAAAAAAAAAAATGGAAATTCATACAAAGTAAAAAATTAATTTTCAAATAATTTAAATAATAAAAGCTTCATTATTTTAATTTAGTTGATTTAAAATTAAAAAATGAATTAAATAATAAATATGATTACAATTATATAATTAAAAAATGTTATTTTCAAATAAATTAGAAAATAAGATAATTTAAATATTTAATATTTTTTAAATTTTAAGCAAAATATATATTTAAATTAAATGTTTTATTAAAAGGTGTTTGCTTTGGTTTTAGAATATGCAGAATCAGGAGATTTATTTGAATTTATAGCATAAGCTCCATTTTCCGAAAAAATAACAAAAGCATATTTTTATTAATTTATAGATGGCCTTATTAATATGCATATTAAAGGCTTGGCGCATAGAGATTTAAAGCCAGAAAATTTATTGTTAGATAAGCATTATAATTTAAAAATAGCAGATTTAGGATTTTCTAATTATATGGGCAAAAATAATACCGGATATATGCACACTTTCTTGGGAACTGGTGGGTAAGATATAAATACAATATAAAAAAGCAAGCTTAATTTTTTATCATTATTTTAATTTAAATATTATCTATAGATATATGGCGCCTGAATTAATCCCAAAAGATGGAGAATAATAAAGTAAGTATGTAGGTTCTTAAATTGACATATTTGCCGCTGGAATAATTTTATTTGTAACTTTAATTTTAAAAATAAAAACTTTTTATAAAATGAAATATTAATATACAATATAATTTTTAAAAGTTAATGAGAACTAGAGTTTGGCCATTTACTAACAAAAACCCTAAAAAATGTGATAATTTCAAACTTTTAAGCACTCATAAATATGAAGATTTTTGGACTAGACTCTCAAATTCCAATGAAATAATGTAATATAATTTATTTTTCGTATCAAAGATTTAATTATTTTTGATTATAATAAAATTAATATATATCTAAATAACAAGAAAATAGTTATCACCAGAATTTAAGGATTTGATAACAAATATGCTGTGTTTTGAATAATCAAGTAGGATTACTGCAGCCGAAATAATAAGCCATCCTTGGATGGATGGAAATTTAGCTACAGAGTAAGAAATAAAATAGGAATTTGAATAAAGAAAATAATTAGTAGAAAAAAATAAACAAGCAGATAAGCTAAAAAGATAAATTATAAAAGAGAAATAAAAATAATAATCTGTAAACAATAACAATTCAAGTAAAAAATTTACAAATTTTTTATATATTATTTTTATTACTACCATAGAAAATTAAAGTATTAAGATTAATTTAATTATAAATATAAAGTTAAAATTAATGTATTAATTGTTGTAAATTTGAAATAGAAATTTAATTTTATTTAAATATAATCAATGATAAATTTATTAAATAAATTAAAATTTTTTGTAACATTTATTTTATTATATATTTTGATTAAATTGAGGAAATTAATCTATATTTATATAATATAAAAGTGTTTACCGGCTTAAATGCATATAGAAGTTTGAGCGAAGAATATAAATAGTAGTTTGAAGGTCTTAAAATAGAGTTTGAAAATATAAATAATGAAAGAAAAATTAAAATCTTAAATGAATAGGAAATATAATAAAATCTAAATGATATAATAGTATTTGAGGATCCAGACATAATTTTTAAATTTTTGGTATTAAATAGAAATTCCTTCTGCGATTCTATATCCATAGATGACAAAAAATATAAGGTAAATAAAATTCTAATTTATAAAAATTAATTTATAATTAAATTTTTAATTTAAAAAAAGATTAAAGCAAGTAGTGATGATGTTTAAAATCCCATTGAATTTTAAATAGAATTAATTTAAATTGATAAATAAGAAATTCTAATTTTAATTAAAAAGACGCAAGTAAATTACTTTTATTAAAATTTTTAAAAAAATAAAATAATTAATATTATTATATTTTTAGGGAAATGGATACTTTTTTTATAATGTTATCGAAAAAATTAGAGAATTACTTAAAACATTATGAAGCTTAAAATTAAATATATAAGCTTCATTTCAAACTTATATAATTAAAAGTTATAATAAAATATACATTTTATTTAATAATATATATACCAATAAGTAAAATTAATAATTTTTGTGGCAAAAGTTTCAACTTATATTAAAAAATTTATTCGTTTACGAATTAATATAATCTCAAAAATATGTTTAATATAAGATTTTTATATTTTTATTATTTTAATATAGTCCTTATATCGTAAATTATAAGCCTATATAGTAATTTCCCTCTAAAAAATTAAATTTTAAAAATCTATGCGTATAAAAAAATTAAAAAAATTTCAATATTAATATTATTATAAGTTTCTCAGTAAATCCAATTATAATATATCAAACAAATATCATGATTAATATAAACGTTATAATTTTTTGTTATTAAAATATATTTATACTAATAGTGTACCTTGAATATAATAAAGCTAGCAGTCTGAATATTTTTAAGGACAATTAATAAAAAATTAATTTAAATTTAAATTTCATAAAAATTTGGAACATATTTATTTGATATTTGTATAATCTCAGAATTTGACTATAAATATTCTTAAGAGGGAAAGTTAATATGATATTGTATTTTTAATTGATTATTAATAAAAAGCAATATTTTTATCAATATTAATTATAATAAGAATTTAAATAAAATAAAAAAATAAACAAATTAATACTAAGCAAAAAAAAAATTAATACAAATTTATAAATATTTAAAATATAATAATGAGTGAAGGTTAAAAAGAAGGATAAAAGGAAGGAGAAAAAACCGATTACTTAAATTTAAAAGTCAAATCTCAAGTAATATTAAAATTTTTTAAAATTTTTATAATGTTTTTCGTAAGTTTTTAATTTTTCCCAATTATAAAAAATATGCTAATAATGTAGATTTTTTATTGAAATATTAAATATTTTAAACTATAAGTATAAAAAAAATAAATAATATAGTTAAAATAGATATTATTATTATTTAGTTTTATAATTAGTATTAATTTTAATAATATTTTAGGATGGAGAAGAAATTTTCTTTAAAATTAAAAAAACTACTGCTTTCAAAAAACTTATGGATGCCTATTGTTAAAGATAATCTGTAAATATTAAATTATAATACCTAAAATTTTAAATAATATGATAAAAAATTAGATTTATATAAATTTATTTTATAAGGTTTCCCCTAGCAATGTGAGATTTTTATTTGAAGGAGATAAAATTTTAGAAACAAATACCCCTAATGATGTAAAAATAAAAAAATTATATATTTATAAAATATTATATAAATAGTATATAATATAATATAATATTATATAATACAATACAATAAGATTTAATTTAAATGCTGATTATTGTTTATATGTTTATATTAATTATTATTAATAAATAAAAAAAGTTGGGAATGGAAAATGGAGACGAAATTGATGTGGTTATAGAATAAACTGGTGGAAATAACTGATTAAATTATAAAAATAATTAATTAATGATTCTATTATATAAATAATATATATTACTAGCAAATAAGTAGTAATGATTTCTGGATTCTAAAAGTCTATTAAAAATGAAAAGTTAATACTAATGGTTAATTTTATAATAATTGTCATATTCAAATTATTTTACCTTATAAGATATTAATAAATCATAAAAAATTATATTATATATCTATTTTATATTCCAGAAATTTATTATTATTTATTATATATTCACCAAATAGTTAATGTCATTTTTTTTTTAAAATATGCTATTATAAAAAAATTATTATTTGAAATAAAAAGTAATAAAAAATTTCATCTACTAATTGTATAAATTTTAAAATCAACAATTTCTAAACATTAAATTTATATCTTGTTCATTATATAAACATTAGAGTTCATAAACATCTAATTTATATATAAATTTTATAATATTCTTATAAATAATATTAATTTTGGTATAGTTTTTTATATTAATATATATATTGTCCATTTTATTCAATATCATTCCAATTACTTAATACTTTTATTTGTCACTTTTTGTAATTTTCTAAATATTTTAAAGCGTGCTATTTAACTCTTTACAAATTTGAATCACTCCATGGGATTTTACATTTCGAATTATTTAATATATAATCTTATATTTTCTGAAAGACACTAATAATATAAATTTAATAAAATAAAATAATAATTTGTTGATTTTTTAATTTAGATGTATATATAAATTAATTTACTAATCTTTTTTTTAATTTTCCCAATGCTGTTATTCAGAATTTTGTTAAGATAATTCCTATTATCTTAGAGTAATTTCTTAAATTAACTAATTAGAACCTTATTCATTGTTGCATGTATTTTGCTTAGCTGTTTCTAATCCACCTAAATGTCTATAAGAACAGTTTTTATCCTATTTAATCGTTTATTAAGATGTATTTAATAAATATGGAGTTTAGCATTCTTACTCTTTAAATAATAAATTATAATTTAAAACAAAATATAAAAAATTTTTATTTAATTATTAAAAGCAATATCTATAAAATTAAAATTATATGAAAATAGGCTTTATATTATAAGATATATTTGGTTACTTTATAATTTTTGAAAATTGACCTCCTCTTTTTTCTTAATTTCAAGGCATTTTTTTATAAATTTTTTAACCTTTACAGTTCGTTCTTTTATTAATTCTAATTCAAATTAATTTTGTAAATAATTGTGAGCCTCATTAAAAAATTGAGGACTTTTTAAAATTAAATCAATGTATCCTTAATTAAAACTTTTAAAGCTGGGATTTTCTTTCAATTCTTTTATATTTTTATAAGCTTTTTTTCTTTAAGTTTTGTATCTATTAAATAAAAATTTATAAATAAATTCTTTAAAAAATATGAATATAACTATTTATTCATTTAAATTTAATAAAGCCTGCAAAAAAAATTATTACTTTTATGGATGGTAAAAGCTTCTTATATTTATATTTGTTTTTTTTGAAACTTCACCCCAATAATGTTGATAAAAGGAACCATAGTCTATTTTTTATTTATTAATTCTTTTTTTCTACTTTTTATATTTTTTTGTTATATAAGTTTTTTCTATCACTTTAAAACATTTTTTAAAAGCCATTTTATTTAACTCTTCAGTTCGCTTTTCCCCTTTATTCTCATTTTTAATACATAAAATATCATCACGTAGCTTTAAATCATCGTTAACCACGAAATTAAATATTGGGTTAGGTGTACATGTAATTTTTTGACTAGAATTTAAGTTATTAAAGTTGAAAATATTTTTATTGTTTTATTATATAGTTTAATCAATTATTTAAAATTTTAATTGACATTTTTCTACAAGTTCAAATTTTCTACAATCTAACTAATCATCATTAGGTTTATTAGTTTGCATATTTTAATTATAATTTTTAATCAATTATAATTTTTGATTTGTGAATTATTATTATTATTTGTTAAGGTCTTATTTTAGACTGTATATAGAATCCAAAATTGACATATTTCTATTTTATTCATAATCATTTAACCCTTCTTCCTCAATTTAAAATTATTATTGATTAAATTTTTAAATAAAAGAATTTTCCATTGGTGTTTTTTCTTCATAATCATAGTTAATATTATTATTTTAATTTAAAATACTTTTATTACTATTTTAACTAATTCCACTATTACCTAAATTTAACTTTTAAATAGTTGCTGAATATATTGCCTTTTCTTCATCTTTTAACTAAGATGTTTCTTCATCTTTTGCTAAGATCCCTTAAAATATAAAATATATTTTAAATTATATTATGAAAATTTAAAAATTTACAAATATTTATAAAATGTATATTTTTATAATATTTAATTGTTTAAAATATAGTACCTTTTAATAAATTTTCTATTAATTTTTGAAAATTAACTGTAGGATTACAAACTTATTTTTAAATGGTTTCTTTAATATTATTCTATTAATAACAACTAAGAAAAGATTATGATTTTTCTTCATGATTAGAATCTTCAGAAATATTATCATTATCTATAAAATAAATATAAATTTTGAAAATCAAACATAAAAGAAATTTAAAATTGATATTTTTATTAATACTTTTTAAAAATTCTCCATTAGGAGTTTCTAAATAACATTCTTCAATTTAATTACTTAAATCTTAATTATATTAATTATTAAAACTATTACGATCATTTTTAATAAAATTTGGTTAATTTTTATCATTAATTAAAATTTTGCTGTTGTTATTACTATTATTATATAAAAATTTCAAAGAAGGTTATTAACAAGAATTAATGTTATCACTTTAATATGAAAAACAATCACTTGAAATATTTTCTAAGTTTCTTTAAAAATCATACTAATTTTTTATATTTTAAGTGTATTCATTTTATGATTATAATTATTATGCCTTTCTTTCTTCCTCTACTTTTTCATTAAATTGCCCTCCTTCAATATTTTATAAATTTAAATTTTATTAAGCTTCTTTTTGCGCTATTTCTTAATCATTATATTATTACTATTTATTTTAATTTTAGAGATTTTAGGTCTCTTAAATGTTTTAATTTTCATAAAAACTCTTAACTTTAGTGTTATTTAAAAATTTCAATGCCATTTAAAGCTGTTTTAAGATAGTTTTTTTATTTTGTTAGACTTAATTTACCAAGTTTTATTAAGATAAGTATTTTTTATTTTTAATGCTATGTTATGATTTATTATTTTGTTTTTATTGTGAATTTACATATTAATTTTTTCCTATATATTCTAAAAAATTAAAATGTTAAAATAAATAGATGCACAGAATTGAATAGGTTATTGAGTTTTTAATTTGGACAATTTATTTATAATTATATAAAAATACAGAAAATTAAGTATGGGATTTATCTTATTTAAAATAATAAATTATAACATACATATATATTATATATTATATTTCTACTATATTCATTAATTATCTTTTTTTTTTAATTTTCGTTTTAAAATATCATTTTCTATTTTATCTTTTATATACTAACATAGGAAATTATCTTAAGTCAAATGGTTAGTATTTTAATTATATTATAAATATTATTGGAACTATTAATCAGTAACATTTATAATTATATTATTCCATCCTTATTTTTACAAAATTTCGAATTTATTTTATTTTTTTCCTAAATATTCCCCATTTTCAAAAATATAGGCTTTACCTGAAATTTCTATTGCTATTTTTTCTTATTTTTACTTTCCTTTATCATTCTTATTTATTATAATTAAGGCTATATCAATTTTATATAAGCAGACTTCAAAATCTTCTATCAAACAAATTTCTTCGTCTATATATTTATTGAAATAATTTTATAGTTAATCTTTTATAAATTTTTCAGTTCTGCTTTTTCCTTAAATTTGTTATTTGATTTTTTAACTTTTAAACTATAATTGTTCTTGATTTTTTATATATATTAAAAAATCTTCTTCATTTTTTTCAAATTAACAGCAGTCAATCTAAATTTCATCATTTATATTTTATATTCTATTTTATCTTAAATTCAAGCATAATTTGTTAAGTTAACAATTAATATTTTCTAATTTTCTAAATTTACTTTCATCCAAAATAACTTCGAGATTTTTCTTAAATCAAATAATTAAATTCATATAAATAATAAAATGAAGATAAAAATTTATAAATTGATAAATAGCCTTACCATAAATTATCTTGAGTCAATTATTTTTAAAGCTGTATGTAATTATTTTTAGAAAGATATAGGTTATTTAGTAATTTCCATTTAAGAAATTCGTTCTAATAACAATTTCCATAAATTTAATGTAGATTTTTATTATTCATTTAGCTAAGTTCCTGTTTTTTAAATATTTATTATTTCACTCAACTCTTAATCATACTTAATAGTTATAAAACTGAAAAAAAGATTAATTAAGAATACACCATTTGAAGAATTTTGTTTTTTTATTATAGGGTTTATTTTTTCGATTTTATTAATTAAAACTTGTTTTATACACTTATCCATAATATCTTTATTAAACCTACCTTATTGTACAAAAATTTAAAGAATTTTGAAATTCAAAGGTAAACAGTTTTATTCATTAAGCATTCTTTATAAATTCTTTTATTTTAAAATTTAATTTTCCAATTACTATATAAATTTATCTGTATTAATTCCTTATTTTATATATAATACATAAACTTTAACTAGATCTTATAAATCCAAATTATTAATTTCTTTAAGTACTAGATTTTAATAAATCATAAAAAATTACTAAAATTATTAAAAATTAATTCTGTTTATTAAATATTTTATTTTAGTCACAATTTATGTCTACAGATGAAAATTATCAATTATAATAGATATTAAAATATTGTCCGTATTAATGCTTTATAATCTATGTTACATCACATTTAACATGTTACTATTTATAACCATACTTATATCTTTACTTTAATAAAGTATTTAAAATAGATATTTTTCAGCAATTCCATAATTTAAAGCAAAATTACTCAGATAAAAGTTTACTTAAAGTAAAAATTAATTAAATTCTCTAGAAAACTCCTAATTTTATTTAAAAGATTAAATTAAAATAATATTATTATTAAATAGATTTTTTTTTACAGAAGAACGTAAACCAATCTAAATTATTTCTTTCCAAATTTCTACTCTTTTTATTCCCGAAAAATTGCAAATTTCCTAAATTCCTATCAAACTTTATATAATTTTCTTATTATTTTATTATTCCTTATATTACGATTATTCCTTAATTTACTGTTTAACTAAGTTTTCCAAATAATCCTAAATTGATGTTTAAATAAAATTAAAATTCATAACAATGTCTTAAATATCTTAATTTTATTTTAAAACATTTAACATTTTTTCAATTTATTCCAATTTGGCATATTTTTAATCATAACAACAATTATTTTCTTATAAATATTTTTTAAAATCAAATTTCTCAATTTTGATTAAAAAATTAATTAAATGTGATTTTAAATCACGATTTTATTCTAAAAGTTAAAATATTTGATTATTTTCTAACATTTCTTTAAATTATTATAATTTTTATAAGTTTAAACCATCAAAATAACTGAAAACTTAACTTTCTAAGAATGAGAAATTAATTGCATCAATGTGACTAATTTAATTATTTCTATTTTTTCTTTTATTTATCTAATTTTTTCTTACATCATTTGCATTTTATTCTTAATTTTTACTATTTTAATTCCACTTTTGTTACTTATTTTATAAAATATTAAATTTTTGCTAAACTTAACTGAGATTTTTAAATTCATTATGAACTGAATTATCAGAATTTTTTTAAAAAGATTTTTATATTTTTTTATCTTTAGTTGTCTCCCTTTATTTATACGAAATTTTTTAAATCTTTTCAAAACTAATATTTTAACTATCATTAAAATGAAAATAAATTAGTTGATTGAGATTTACTTATTTGTATTTGTATTATATTTAGTGTAAAGCTAAAATATTTATTTTTTGAAATGTTTAGGAATTTTATAAGTTTTTAATTAGAATATTCATTATTCTTTAATTTATAGTTATTTTTTATTTTTAATTTGTATTATTTATCTAACATGATAAATTTATTATTTATGGTGAAAATTAATAATAAATATTTAATTTACTATTATTATACTAAGTTTTGTGCAAAATTTGAGAATTTTAATAACTCCCTCCACAATTAATTTTTATAAAACGTAATAGACTTTAAAGTATTTCGAGCTATTATTTTAATAATTCAAACTTCATTAAAAATTAATTTTCAAAAAATAAAAAAATAAAAAAAACTATCTTTATTTTTTAAGCAAATTACTAAATACAATATATCATATCCATATATTTAAACACTTAAAAACTATTCGATAAAAGAAACTAAATAATTTTAAATTTACAAAGTATATTATAAAAATTACTAAAATTTAAAAATAAAAATATTCACTAAGAAATAAATAACATTAATAAAATGGATAAAAATATTAATATAGTAAAGGGTAAAGATAAAAAATTAAAACCTTCGACTAATCAATTATCCATATAGTAATTCATTTAATATTCTAATAAAAAGTAGGAATAAAAAAGTTAAATATAGAAAAGTGAATATGATATGATATAAGAGGCTATATAAGAAAGTAAAAAAAGTTACAAAGAGGAATAGGGAAGGTAACAATTACTTGAAATAGCAGATTAAATAAAAAGTAAACAGTATAATAAAATCGGAAGTAACTATAAATAAGAAAGCTAACAGTAAAATTAAGTAATTTAAAATACAAATAGTAAAAATTAAAATAAAAGTCATGAGAATAAATATTTTAAAATTACAAATTAGGAAGAAAATTAATCAAATAATAAAAAAAAAATAATACAAGTAACATCTTCAGATAGTAGTGATTAAGCTGAATAAGACATTAATTCTTTCAAATTTGTTAAGTAGGAGTAAAATAAAAGAAACTAAGATGAAAAATAACGATAACATAATTTTTTTAACTAAAACGAAAAAATAGATTAAATAATTTCCGAATAAAAATAAAATATATTACAACCTACTCATTACTTTAAAAAAAAACATAGAATTTAAATAATTAGTGACGATGAAAATAATATTAAGGACCAAGTTAAAAACTAATATGAAAATCAATATATAAATGTAGATAAAATGGATATAGAATAAGATAACTCAAATTATATCTAAAATTCTGAAGATAATAAGTTTGAAAACGGTTAAAGATAACTGATAAAAGAGAAATAGTTTTTTCAAAAAAATAAAGAATTTATAGAGTAAGAATAAAGCTCGTCAGATGAAGATAATTAAAAATATTTTTAAAAATTTAATAAAAAAATAGATAAAACTGATAATGAAAATAAAAATAATAGCTATTTTCATTCAAATAAAAAAAGTGAGAAAATTTAAATTAAATAGCAAAAAAAAATTAATGAAAATTTAGATTATTTACCCTCAAATTATGAAATAGTTATAGATGACAATGAAGATATGATTAAATAAAATAAAACAAATTTTGATAAGGATTAAATGGAATTTTAAAGTAAAAGAAAATTAAATTAACTAAATATTAATTTTGAAGAGCTAGACTTGTATCCGGTTAAAAAAAAACATATAAATTATAGAGTTTAATTACCAAATCAAAAATAATTTCAATAATTCAATGAAAGAAAAATGATAAGATTTGATATATCTAAAATCGAAACGCAACTTAGTAAAAGTTTTTTACTGTTACATAGTAATTTAGAATAGTTATTAGAAATACCAAAAAATAAATATTTCTTCTCGCCCACAGGTCCTCCTGCAAAAACTTATAGATAGCAAACCCTTAATTTTTTTAAAAAAAATTAAAAAATGGACTAAGAAGAACAAATTGAACCTGGGAATAAAAATAATTATATTGATTTAAATGATGATGATTCTTAAATTTCAAATAAAAGTATATTAAGAAAATCTTTATTAAGCAAAGAAAAGGTATTCATAGATATAAAAGACAAAAAAAAAAGAGAATTTTACTAAAAAAATTGTTAATAAATGGGTAAAATTTATTAAATTTTGTTTGTTTTCTTAAATTAAAAAGTCATTTTAACCGTTTTTAATAAATTAAAATTATAATTTTTACTTATTTTTTAAATAGGCGCAAATGTATATTTCAAAATACCTGATACTTTTGAACATGCAACTATTTTTATATATGATTCAGATAATTTAAAATCTTAGTACTTGCAAGAAATTCTTTTATATTCAAAAGTTCTTGTGGTTAATAAATAATATTTAAAAAGAATACATAGTCTCGGTCATAGAAATATAGATATTGGTGAATTTTAATATAAATAATAGGGATGATATTTATTATCCTTTAAATTTATATTTTCATTTTTGCATATTACTATTATAAATGTATATTGTTTATATTCTCTGTATTTACTTGTAATATTTATATATATATTTAATATCATCCAAATAAAACTAACCCATAAATTCATATAAATAAGTGCAACTTTTAAATATTTTTTTTTTTGAAAAGATTTATGGAAAAATTTATAGTGTTACTTTATATCACCTATTAAATATTATAAAAATCATTAATTTATAAAAAGTTTTTATAATAATGTTAAATCCAGAAAAAATAATATAATATATAACTCTTGCTAGGTAGTAGATAGTACAAACTGATTCAAATATATGTACAATAGTAATGGTTATTTTTTAAGTTAATTTAATTTTTTATAATTTTACTTTCAAATGTTTTAAATTTGTAAATTTTGTTTGAAATGAAATTTAAACCTTGTTTTTTTTGGGGATATAATAAACAAAGAAAAGTTTTTAAATTTTATTGGAAAAATATTTTAAATTTATTAATTTCAAAAAAAACCCTGAAATATATGTATTTATTTATATTTATAAATATTTTATATAATGGTAATTGGAATGAATGAAAATTTGGGTAATATTATTTAATATTAAAAATGTCATTTTATATTTTTTTTTTATATGTCGTTAAAATAAGCAAATAAAATAAATTATAAAATATAATTTTAAGGTATAAGGATGGCTAATGTTCAACTTTATACTTTTTAGAATTATTTTTTTTATCTTACTTAAAATATTAAAAACTGATAATAATTTTATATAAATAAATAATATTATATATATTCTTAAAAAATTAGCAACAATTAACCTTTGATGATTCAATTTTTACCAAAATTTGATGAAAATTTATACATTATTAATCCTTTAATTGTAAAATTTTCCTAATATAAAGTAAAAAACTAATAATCTAATAACATAATTTGAATAAATAAAATAAAACAAGCATCATAAATACTAAATAAAACAAAAAAAAAAAAAAAAAAAAAAAAAAAAAAAAATAAATAAAAAACTAAATAATATTTCATTTAACCCTTAGAAACTTATAATTTTTAAAACAAAAATAAAATTAAAATTTATATTAAAAAAAAGAGAAATAAAAAAATAACACAATACTACTTTATTTAAAATAAGATAAGTAAAATGGAATAAATACACTAGCCAAAAAGTTTATCAAAAATTTTTGATTTTTATAAAGGGGTTGTAATGTTTTTCATAGCGACTTCAATTTTGGGTTGGAGTAGTATATTTTTTTTGCTAAAAGATATATTTTAGGCCAAATTTAGAAAAATACAAAACATGTATAGAAGTGTTAAATATTTTTTAAGATTTTTTTCTACGCAATTTTTGCTTAATAATGAAGGATAATCTTTAAATGGATAAAGCTTAAATAATAATTAAAATTTTTATCTAAATGATTTTGGAGAAGAAATAAATGAAAAAAATAAATAAAATATCTAAAAAAGAATTTAAGATTATAATCCAGACGAAATATGTTCTATTTGTTTGTCAGAAATTTAGTTAAAAATTTCTAGCTCTTGCTGTCATTCTTATTGTAGTAAGAAATATAAGAATATAAAAATATACTTCAATTTAAAAAACAAATATAAGTATTTTATTGGACTTTATTATTTTAATAAAATTACTCGTATATTTACCAGTGAATTTAAAAATATATTTTTAAATAATTTTATATAAATACGCTAAAATCTTTTTAATAAAAATAAAAAATAAGAATACAAATTAAGGTTAAATTTTTTTTCCTTTTATTTAAATTTATATTATTATTTTTTAAAGCCGAATGTTTACTTGGATACTGGGAAGTTAAAAAGAAAAAATAATTGGAATGTCCTTATTGTAGAAGAAAAATAACGGCATTGCATAAACAATTTTGTGATAAAGATGTTCCAAAAAATATTAAACCTGAATAACTTGCCATTTGGAACAACTAAATATGTCATTATAATTACCTATTTGCCAAATAAAAAAGATCAGTAATTAAATAAAACTAAATAAAAAATTTAAAATAAAGCCATATTGTTTAATATTAAATATTTATTTAAAACAAAGCTAAAAATTTAAATTTTAATTAATTATAATTATTAATATTTTATTTTTTAGTTCAAGTAAATGTTTAAAGATTTCCCATTTTTATTACGTGAAACAGCTTAATTGTTTAGGTCAACAGAAGGTATTATGTATATGATTTCAGCTGCCATAAATAGTCACTATCTAATGCTTTTAAGTTTATATGTAATTTCTCCTATTGATATAATTCCTGAGTTTTTGTTTGGTTTAATCGGATTTATAGATGATTTATTCGTTTTTGCCGCTATATTAATTACTATTGCTAATTTCTATTAAAATTATGTATATTAAAGAGATAGCGCAAGCTATTTATTAAGTTTAAACTAAAACTAAAACTAGTAATACTAAGAATAATAATAAGAAGAATTATAATAATAACTTAATTAAGGTGTAGGAGGTGAAGAAGAACAATTATAAAATTAAAATTAATGAACATGTAAAATAAATGACTAATTTACTAAAAAAAATAGAAACCTGTTAAATTATATTGAGATGTTTTCGTCATCATTGAAAGCATCCTATTAATATATATTTTAACTAACTAACTAACAAACTAAAATATAATACAAATGAATATTAATATAAATTTTATTACTGAATAAATTCGTATAAATTGCTTTATAGCTCTTAAATAAATATGTATTTATTAATTTATTAAATAAATATAATCTATAATTCATATATTCTAAACAAAAATATTATAGAATATATTTAAAAAAAAATTTATTTAATTTTTAATTATTATATTAACATTTAATATTAAATATAAACGTAATATATATAGTAAATTAATAGCTTTTAAATAATTAAAATTTCTAGTAATTTCTAGTAATTTTTGTTTTTTAAAAAATTATAAATTCATTCTTTTTTAAATTATAAAAATAAAATTAATAAAAATTTATATTTTGAAAATATAATAATTTTAGATATATATATGGCAGATACAAGTAATCAATTTTAAAGTGGAAGGAAAGTAAAAGTTGAGAAAATTGTTAATAATTAGAGTTCTATTGCTGGTTCGGGGTCTGGAGAAATTCATAAATTTAATAAAATCAAATTTGATGAAAGAGCCAGGTTAAATAGACTAGAAAGAGAAGCAAGATTAGTAAATATTTTAAAAGAAATAATATTTATTATTATAAATTGTATCTATTAATTCCACTTTTTATATTAATCGTATAAATGAAAAAATATTTATTGTTTTCATATATTTTAGGAAAAATAATAAATGGAATTTGAATAAAAAATGTAGATAATAAGATAATAAGAGGAATAGCATACACAAAAAAATCGGGAAAAAAGAAATAAAAAGAAAGAAAAAAAGAAACAGTTAAAAGAAAATAGAAAGTTAGAAGAGTAAGCGAAAAAATTAAATTAATTTGAAAGTGATGGAAGCTTTTTGGAAAAATTCACAAAATAATAATAATAAAGTGAATCAAATAAAGAATAAGAATAAAATTTATAAGAGTAAAAATAAGATTAAACATAAAAAGATAGCCCAAAAAATGAAACAGCATAAAATGATTCAAAAAATTGAAATTCATTATACTTATATAATTAATAGGTAATTTTATTTATAAAATTTAAATTTTATTATCTTTATTATATTAAAAAATTAATAATTGTCTATAGCTTCATTACTAAAATCAAAAAAGTCAAGTTTAAAATATATTTTTTTCTATTTATGAAAATATTAATATTCAATTTTAAAAAAAATTTATAAATATAAAAATTCAAATGGATAAAATAATAACGTTTTAATCACCTTATATATTAAAATATATTTTCCATTATATAAAAAATAATATATAATCATACATATTTTAATAAGAACAGGTAATTAAAATATATAAATAATAAGATATTATAGTATATTATATAAACTATTCTCTAAGTTTATCAATGATAAAATCATTTAATTATAATTTAGTAATTTTAAGCTAATTAATTTCTAAAATTTCCGAAAAAGAAAATGAAAAAAAACACTAATTTTTCTCACCATTATAATTCCCCAGATAATCCAATAGTTCCACAAGCCAATCTGGCTCCGGCATTTCCAGTTTTTTTAGATTCATCAGCTTTATCTCCAGTTCCTAATCCTAAATCGTCTTCACCAGCGTGTACGACGAAGGATCTTCCAACTACATCTTAAATTTTAACTAATCTATCAGTGGTTTCCCAAGTTTATTCTCCGTTTCCATGAGCTCTAAAAAAAAAAAAAAATCAAATTAATTAAAGATTATTAAGATATAAATAAAAAAGTAAATATAAAGTACACCATATATAATAAATTTTTTTTTTCAAAAAGGTTTCCTAAATCTCCATGATGTCTAACTTGACTATTAGGTCCTCCGTGAACCTAAAAAATAAATAATAAAAAAATTAAACATATGATTAACAAATTTTTTTATAAATTTTAAGTTTTTTATTATTTTTTTAAAATTCTCTAAAAACCTATATTTTTTCATACTTTTTTTATTAAAAAAAATGATATTTTTATTTTTAATTTACACATCCGACAGGGTTAAAGTGAGGTCCAGCAGTTTTGCACCCTTCAAGTAAGTTTCCGTATTAGTGGATGTGGAATCCGTGTTTTCCGGCACTTAATCCTTTAATAGTTGTTTTGATTTCAACATCTTTTCCAGGTTATTATCTCATTTTTACAACTCCGTTAACTCCGGAATTTCCGTCTTCTCTGAGGATGCACACAGCGTAAAGGGTTTCAGAACTTTACATAATTTTAATTTATTTATCTAGTCTCTGTATTGTTAAAAAATTTTTTGAGGTTTTTCCGACCTTTTTAATTTATTTTTTGTTTTTTTGTTTTTTTTTTGTTTTTTTTTAATTTTTTTGTTTTAATTATTAAAAATTTTTGGATTTATGCTAAGAAATAAAATAAAATATAAATGAATCTTCTATTTAGTTAGAGGAGTCTTTTTTTCTTGTTCATCGAATATCTAAACTTTTTAATAATTCTTAAAAGTTATTGCATCGATTTTTTGAATATATGATGATTAAAATCAATATTTTTATGAATAACCAACAAAAGTGAAAACATTTTAATAAATGGCTTAAACATAAAGTACGAAAGAAAATTATATACTTAACAAAAGTTTTAAATTTCTTTTACATATATTAAGTTTGAATTTCTATATTTTAATATTTTATAAAAATTTAAATTCTTTTATTTAAAAGCATGTATTTCAAAATACATATTTTAAGTAAAGTTTTTTCTACAATACACTTTTTAGGCTCATGACTAACATAATCAAAATGATTTAATATATGTTAACTTAAAGTGTTAAAAATATGATATTAACTATGTTTTACAATTAAATTGCACTATAATATGTTGAAAAAAATAAAGTTATATTTATTATTTATTAAAATAATATTTACAAATTTGGATACCAAATTTGTTATTTTTAATAAACTAACAAAAAATAGTAAAATTTTATGATAATTTCTGAATTTTAAAAAATAGTATATTACTTAAAGTTATAATTAAATTTCCAAAAATTATCAATAATTATAATAATATAATTTATGAATTGGATAATGACTGTTAAAATTATACAACTTATTTTTATTTATTAGTCTAATACTCTAGTATTAAATAAATTTATTTAGAAAAATAATTTAAATATGAATAATTATAAATTTTGAATAATAATTAATCTACTAGGATAAGAATTATTTTAATAACAACTTTTTTAAACTTATTACTTTTAATTAAATAAAACTTTGTAATCGAAAAAATTTAATATATAAAAAACAGAAAAATAAAAGATAATATATATATATATGAATATGAATTAATAAGGTCCTTAAATGATATATTCTACACAATAATTTATAAAAAATCATAATTACTCTTCCAAGCCATTTTACTAAGTAAAAATATTTATTTTTTATCATATTATACTAATTAAATATAAAAAATAATAAATATATTAGAATACTAAAATTTTTATATTTGAGTAAATAATATTCATCAATACATAATTATTTAAATATAATTCTATTAATTTTTCAAGACGCTACAAATGGCATAATAAAGGAATATGATAGAAATATAAAATAATCCATTCACACCATTAAAATATACATACAATCAAAATTCAAATCCCTAAAAATAGATATTTTTAGAATCTAATAATAAATTTCAATAAATAAACTGGAAAAATATATAGAAATTAGATATTGAAGGCGTTCATGCGAGAAGAAACTATTAGTAATTATAGTCTTATGTTCCAAATATATTAAAATCTACGATTTCAGATTTGGAATTTTAAAATAATTAAGGATAAAATAAAAATAATTATAAATTGCTAAAACTAATTTAAATTTAACTTTAGTATATGGAAGATAAAATATTTTAAGATGATGAGTTTATAAACGAAAATAAAGAGATTATAAAAGATTATTAGTAAACAGAAAATTATTTGAAAAAAGAAACTGCCAAGTTATAATAGGAAATTAAACTACTATAATTTGAATTAAAAAAAAATATAGAATAACATCATAAGTACAAAAAGTTTTTAGCTACAAACCCTCAATTTAAATGTAGTTTTTGCGTTAAAAAAGTATTTAAAAATAATAAGTATAAATACTAAATTAACATGTTTTTTTTTTCTTAGTATTTTATAAATGAAGAAGCACTAGATAAACACGTATAAAAAAGACACGGATAGTTTTTTGTTACGGTTGGTTTAGCCAAAAAAATAAATGAAGTAAAATAATAGTATATAAAAGATGAAATTCATGAAGAAGAACATATAAAGTAAGAATAAAAATAATAATAATAACTTTAAACAAGAAGAAAAGAAAAAAGAAAAACTATGAAAGAAACTTCTATTAAATAATAAGATATTTAACTAATGGAAACATTTATTGTAGAAAATCCTAAAATTAAGATTAAATTAGAGGATGTAGAAAATTAAAATCCAAAATTCTAAAAAGAATAAAATTAAAAAATTTTAGACTAAAAACTACAATATTAGTAAAAATTATTCAAATATTTCGAAAACATTATTAAAGAAAATGACGAAGAATAAAAATAATTATTTAATGAAGTTGAAAAACAAATAAAAGATATATAACATTTTAGTTAATTATAACAAGAATAAAAATAATAAAACATGTTTACAATAAGTAATGAGATAATTGACTTATAGAAAAATCTAGACTAAATTTAAAATGTATTTAAAATATCCTTTATTTATTTTTACACAGTTATTTATTTTATTTTTTTATTAAATATATATATAAATTTGATATATTTTTTAGAAAATTTTACTTTTAAACGAAGAAACAACTAAACCAGATGGATTTTTTAATAGACAGTATGCTGTTCCTCAATAATTAGCGTAAAGTACTTAACAATAAATAATAATAGAGGAGAAATAACCAGATTAAAAAGTTGAAAGTGAAGAGGAAGAAGAGTTAAACGAAAATTAAGCAAAAAAAATAGAAAAGTATAAAAAAAAAAAATATATATATTTAAAATATATTTTTATTTATCATTTTATAATATAAGCCTTAGTTTAAAATAAGAGGAGAAAAAAAGCAAAAATTTACATTTATCCAATGTACTAAAAAGCCAATTATAAAATAATAAACATAAAAACAATTAAAATATAGAAGAAGAGGAAGAAATAACTGCAGATTAATTTATAAAATTTAAAATAGAAGATTATAAAAGTTAAAATTAGGCTTAAAATATGAAAGATTAAAATAAAATTTCTAATATTTTTAATTAGCATGGAATAGATTTAAGTTAAATAAACAATTAATAAACAGAATATGAGACTTAAATAAAATAAGAATAAAAAAAAAAGTTAGAAGAAAAAGAACATTAATTTTTCTAGCTTATTTAAAGTTAGTGTAAGTTAAGAATTTTTTTTATTAAATTTATAAAAAAATAAATAAATTATTTTAAAAATGTTTACATAATATTTAGAACAAGATGAGGCAAAAATAAATGACTTAGATTATAAAAAATTTAAAAACCTAATACCTTATAAAATAACTTAAGAACTAAACCAATAAAATTTTAATTTTTCAGTTTAAGAACTAAACACTTTATCAGATGTATTTTATTATATATTTTATAATGATTTTTTACAAAAAAAATAAATATTTAATATAAATTTTTTTTATATAAACTCTAGATCGAGTTAGAAAAAATTTATAAACAAGCCAAAAAGGATAAAATTGACGAAGCAATTTTTATAAAAAATAATTAAAACTATTAAAGAAATGCAGATTTAGAAGAAGCAAGCGATATTTATGAAGAAAATGAAGATGATAATTTGAACAGTGATAATAATTCAATGTATTAAAATTAACTTAATGAAAAAAGTAATGAATCAGATATTTCTAGAAATTCAATGATAGAAAAGAATGTAGAAGGCAATGATTTTGATTTCGAACAAAATAACTAAAAGTAATAATTTAGTATAAATTGTCATATAAAGTTATAAAATTTATTTTAAAAATTATAGTAAATATCATTTTTTTAGGTAATATCCTTAGATATTTGGGAGAAATAATAACTACTAAAGATAAATTAAAAGAGATCACGATGATGAGCAAGACTAACTTATAACCTAGCCACATTATGTAGGTCCAAAAGACTGGAAAACTTATTAATTTTACAAAAATACAACTGGTAATTAAAATAACTAAACATATAATTGCAATAAATATAAAAAAAAATACATATTTTTATAATATGTAATTATAAAATATTTTATTTATTGTAAAAAAAGAACGTGGAAAAAGGGCGACGACTATAAAAAGGGATTTTTAAAAGCCAGATCAAAATATAGCAAAGTAATAAATGTTTTTTAAATTTTTATATTATAATTTAATAATTTTTTTAAAAACTTTATCAGAAAGATATATGGATATAATCCCAATTCATTTCCTAAAAACTTTTGAAAAACTGTTTAAAATTCTGTAATAATATAAGATTAGATTTATACTAATTAATAAATTAAGGAATGGTAAGAATTAATGATTTAAAACCGAATAAAATATCTTATATAATAAAGATATGTTCTAAAAATTCTAACATATTTATTCAATTACAATAGATATTATATTTACTTTATTTATTATTTTTTATAGATATATATAAACAAAAAATTATAAAATGTTAATATTTTTAAATAAAAGTATGTAAAAAAAATGAATTTTAATAACTAGTATTAATTTTAGTGAATTAGTCAATTAAGCTTTCATAAATACTATACATATATAATTCAAACAACTTAAAAAATTAAAAACAATTAAAAACAAAACAATTTTAATTAAATTAGTGTTAATTAGAAATTATAAATAAAAAATAAAAATAAAGTTACAAATATCTAAATTTAGTTGCGAATAAAAAATTTCTGATTAATGGAACAAACAGAAAACAAATAAGATTAAGCAAATAGAAATATATTACATTTTGGTTGTAAAATTTATATATGTTTTTGTTAAGAAGATGGAAAGTATATATAAAATCTATCAAAATAAATATAATTCATATATTAGAAAAATAATTTGAATTTTAATAGTAGTCATATAGTTTTTTAATAAAATTTTAAAAATATATTATAATGTCTAATTTTTTATGGGTTTGTATGATTAAAGTTTATATAAATATTTTTTATAATAAAGAGAGTTTTTTGCCACAGCAGAAGGATTTACTAAAAGAAAAGTTAGATTAAAAACAAAGTCATATATGGAAAAACAAGGAGATTTTACATCTGGAATTTTTAAAGTTTACCCAAGTTTTTATGAATCATAGTATAGAAAAACCAAAAAATAATACGAAGAAAAAAAATAATTAATTCATTAATAAATGACACCAGTATAAAAAAGATGTAAAATAGCTAATAAATTAAAATATTTTATACCATCATTATTACTTTTCCAAAAGAGTTTTATATATTTATATTTATTATTATTATTCTAATGAAATATTATGACTGTGAAAATTTTTTTAAATATATTAAATTTACTCATTTTTTAAAATATTTATATAATTTTTATATTTATTAATTAGAGGCTAGACATGAAATTCCGAAATAAATTTAAGAAATGGAATAGGAATCTGAATTAAATTACGATTAATATGAAAAATTAAAAGGAACTCCTATATTATATGGCCAAACTATTTAACTTTTACATGTGAATTCTAATAAGTTTTTATTTTATGATTTAAATAATGTGAGTGATTACGACCCAGACAATCTTAGGTAAAAAAATTAAAATATAGATTTTTAAATAAATCATTTAATAAAAAAATAATTATTAAAAAAGAATCGGACTGTAAGAAGAATATAGTGATGAAACTTAATTTAAAATTTTGCCTAGTTTCAGTTACCAATCAGAATCGTAGGGGTATATTTATGATGAAGATATAGTATATATTGTGTCAAATATGGACTCAAATAGAAAAATGATAGGCGAACCGTATTTACATGCTTCTAAATCTGTAGAAGTTCCAGAATAATTTGACGATGATGGAAGTAAATTGGTAAAAAAGGAAATGAATGTCTCAACTGATAAAAAAAGTAATTGGAAAATTAAAATTTTTAGCGAGTATATTGATGAAAGAAAAGGTTTTTTAAGTGTAACTGATAATATTTGGATAAATTTCAGTGAGTAAGACGTAATTTTTTACACATTTTATAAAAAATTAAAAATCGAATTAATTATATTTTAAATTTTTTAGTTAAATTTGGTAGCTTAAAAATCTTAGGAATAAAATGAATAAAATTTATAAAATTAAAATTATTTGAAATTCGAAAATTGCGAGTAATATTACCTATAAAATCTTATATTTTACAAATAAATATTTTTAATTATAATTAAAAATAAGAAATACTGAAAAATACAAGAAATTCATAGGAAATAGTAATGGAATTTTTATCATAGAGTCAGAAAATATGCAATAAGGTGGCCTAGTAGAATGGCAGAATTTATACAGATTAAGACACTTGACAACAAATTAATATTTAGCACTCGGCGAAAATAATTTAGGAACTTCAGAAATTTCATAATAAGAGCATTCAAGGCCATTATAGCTGGTTGAAGGAGTAAAATCTGCAAGTTTGTTTTAATTTGAAATGATATACTCAACTTTATCGTCTAAAGATAAACATATATTGACAAAATATTTATAAAAAGATTCTTATTTTAGATTAAAAGGAATTGTAAATTAATACAATAACACTAATTTAATTCATAGTTAGGTTTTTGATTAATAAGTTAGATTTCAGCCTTCTATTGAATAATTAAAATCAGCAAATTAATTATAGGATGATAGAAATGCAGAATATTGGTTAAAAACAGCAGATCCTTAAGAATATGATGATTAATAAGGTAATTTAATAATTTTAAAAAGTTTCAAAAATTTACATTAATTAAAAAATTATTTAAGTTAAATATAATGATTAAATTAATTTAAACTATTTTTAAGATGAATTTGATAATGTTTAAGATGCATAATATATACCTTTATTTTCTACTATAAAAAAAGAAGAAAATGTATTTAAATTAGCAAAAGCAAATGCAAATGAATTTAGAATGACATGTTTTTTATTATCTTGCATGAAAACAATTAAAAAAACGTTGCCGTATCTAAGTCCAGAAGTACGAAAAATATGCATTATATATTTTAATAATTTAATAGAAAAAAATTTAATATATATTTTTATAAATCAAAAAATTTTTTTTTATCATAGTTTTTTGATAAAATATCTGCAAACGATGGAAATTTCTAAACTGATTACAAAAAATTTCTAATAAGAATTGGGAGACTAGAAAAATGTCTTTATGATTTAAATTTATTTTGTCATAATAGATTAGAAGCCTATTTATATGTAGATTAAGACTATAATTCAATAAATAGTTTTATTCAAAATGTACTTCGAGAGTAGTTATTCATAGAGCTTTTAGTTAAGTTATTAGTAGAAGCATTTCCTAAAATTGACTATTTGGTTTAAATAAAATAAATAGAAAATACCCCTAAATAGAATTAAAAAGGTATTATTAAAATTATATCAGACGACAGATAAAGAAGTAAATTATCAAAATTTTTATTAAAATAAAAGCTTAAATTATTTTAGTCTAAAAATTTAAAAATATTAATAAAATTAAAGGACTAGAAGTGAATAATTAAGTAAAAGAAGAGTTTGTGCTTAGAAAGAAAAAAGTATGCACATACATATACAAATTATTATCTTCGATTTGTCTAAACAACTTGAAAAACTAAGAAAAAGCCTCTAATTATTTACCTATTTTCGCCACTCACAGCAAATTTATTCCCACTGCCATGGATTGCATAATACAAATCATAAGAAACTACGAAGAATTATTACTTACGTTAAGATATGACACAGAAAATGAAGACAATTCTAATGCTAATACAACTACTAATATGAGTTCGGTTAATAGAAGTAGATAATTAACTAATCAAAGTTTACAATAAATTTCAGCTTTAAAAAAGGTATATTTATATAAAATTTATATTAATATAAATAAAAAAAAATAATAAATATTAATATTTAGGTATATAGGTATAAATATATTCTAATAAAAAATATATATATAAAAAAACTTAAAAATTTTAGTATTATTTAATTTTTTTTTAATTAATTATATATATAAAAACTGTTAAAATTTATAAGATATAACATATTTTAATAAAAATTAGAATACAAGTAGCAAATCTCAGTTTTAAAAATTTAACTATAATAATAATAACAAAGTAAGTGGGGATTAAAATCAAAGATATGAAAGTTTAGTAAATGAATTGTAAAAAAGTTCAAACTTTAGGGTCAGATAAAGTTGGAATTTAATTGAGTTTTTCTGTAAACATTTAAAATAAAAAGAAGTTTCTGAAGTAAAGCAAATATATTTAATTTATATTTATATCTATCTTAATACTATAATAAATACACTTAATAAATTTTAATTTATTCTGTATATTATTTAAAAATAATACAAAATTTTAATTTAAGAATCCTAAGAATATTAATACAAAAAGAGAATTATTGAAATTTTTAGGGGTTTCTGCTACCTATTTAAAATCTGGAGTTAACGTTAATTAAGAGGGTATATTTGACTATATCATAAATAAAAGTAATCCTTAACTTGTGTATTAAAATAATATTTTGCTCAGAATTTATAGTGATGGTCCTATTTTATATGTAAATGTATATGATGAAGATAGGAAGTTGATAGATATAATATAGGTAATTTTTAAAAAAAATATTTAATGAATGTATATAAATATTTTTAAAAAATTGGGAAGCAATTAAAACTTTTATAATTAGAAAGCTTAAAATAATTAAAAAGCCGGAATTATGAACAAAGAACATATAATTGGTGGAGACCATTAATTAACAGAAAACAATTAATTTGAACAACACAAGCCTAAAATAGAAGATTCTTAATTATTACACTTGATATAAGATTAAATTAATTTTTACGCCTCCATGGTTAATTCTAGGGTACAAATTAAGGCTATATCATTTTATTTATATAAATATATAAAATATATATATTATTATTTTTTTATGTTAACGTTCTGATATTTTAAAGAATAATACTTGGAAGAGTTTTGTCGAAAAATCCATTAACGTTGCATCTTTAGTGGCTTCCATGGCTAATTAAAAATTTAATCACAATTTTAGAGCTATAGGTTGTCATTTACTTAACCAATTATATGTGGATTAAGAGCCGAGAAGAACCTAAAAATTACCAGAATTGTGTAAAATAGTTTAAGATAAAAAAAATAATCACAGAAGAGACAGTTTTTAATCAGATATGTCGGACGGACAAGCTTAGGCCGGTTTAGAAATTACTTAGGATAAAGTAAAAGTAGGAGATATTAAAAAAAACATTAATGAATATATAAAATAAATTAGCGATATTATAAAATATATAACCAACGACATGGTGTAGAAAGACAAAGAAAAAGACAATAAATAAAAATTAAAAAATTACCAAATTTTGTAAAAATTGATTGTGTAATAGTCCCCTGAGGTTTATAATAATTTAACTTATGAAATTATGAAACTTTTGAAGCTATTAATCGATTTTGGAAAATTTAATATAGCTTCAAAAAATGGAGAATTTTTTGAAATTCTAAGATGTTTAATTGTAATTTTTGAATTCGACAAAACATATCCAGAAGGAAGAAAAATTTTACACGAAAAACGAGAAGAAAATAAAACTGGAGAATTGTCGAAGGCTGAAGGCTATATGAAGGTAATTATATGATAATAATTAAAATGATATATAAATTTGATTTTTTTCCAAAATTACATATATAAAAATTAATTATCATATAAATCTTTTTAAAAAAAAAAATTAAAAAAAGGAAGCATGTTCATGTCTTAAAAAAATTTTTGACATGGTTAATGTTATGAATGTGTTAAAAAATGAAGCGAAAAGTAAAAATAAAAAAAAGAAAATAGTTATAACTGATATAGCGGGAGACGATATGGGTATGTAAGAAAGTTTTATGAAATAAACTGATGTTTTAAAAAAAATTTTAAAACAATTTTATTCGGATGATTAAGACGATATAGAATTTAAAATAAAAGAAGAAATTTGTGATATATTAAATAAATATTTAGATTATAAACATAACTGTTTGCTGGACAATTTAAAAGACATATTTTAAAACATGGTCGATGATAAACTTTTAGCTACGGCTAGAAAACATCCAGAAAAATTAAAAAAGGTAAACATATAAATTAATTAATATATTATACTAACCATTTAAATTTATTTATTTATTATTATTAACATAAAAAAAGGAAGCATAAGCATTGTTTAATGAAAAAATTAAAACTCATATGTCTTAAATGATTCCAATTATTTTATCTACTGGAACTGAAGTTGATCAATTAAATAATTACTTTAAAGAGAGAATTCCTAAATAATAAGACATAATTAATATAAATTAAATTTTAGGGTAAATAATTAAAAAAATTTAAATTTTATGTATAAAATTTAAATAATAAGCATTTTTATTTTGATAGATTTCCAATATTTCCATCTTTAATTGTTTAATTCTGCTTGACTTAAAACATAGATATGGAATAAAAAATTTTATAAATTTTATGTAGATTTTATAATCAAAGAAAAGAGTTTGCCGAATTAACTTCAGATTTATTAATTTTATTTGACGTTGAAAATATTAAAATTTTGAAATCTTGTTAGAAAAAAATAAAAGTTTTAGCCAAAAATGTAGATGAATCTGAAGTTTGGTTAAAAGATTTAAATAAGAAAAAAATTTTGAAAGACACGATTTAACAGTTTAAATTTTTCACTAAAATGATGTTACAAGGATCTAAACTTAACCCAAGCGAAGACAACATAACCGATGGTATCCCCAATGTAAATTTATTTAAAACCTAATTTAAAAAAAAAAATATAATAATAAAAATAATTCTTAACTATTATTTACTTAAATTAAAATAAAAATAATTCTTAGAAATTATATATTTAATTTTTATTTTAAAAAAAAGTTAATTAATTAAAAACTAATAAATTTATTAAAAAATAAATATATATATAATTTTTATTTTTAGAAAATAGACCCTATCAGACAAAATATAGCTAAGCACCTTAACGTTTACAGCCTAGCTGTTTCTCTAATAAAGGAAAATATAGGTATTTTAGACTATGATAAAGAAGATGGATCTTAAGGTGACCCTAATATGATATAAGATTTAAAAGCTTTGTTTAAATAATGTTTTTAATTTTTAAAATTTTTCGTAATTAACAATGTAAATAATTAAAATTTGTTGTCTGAACACTTGGTAGCCCTTTTAGTAGGTATGCATAATGATTTAGGATAAGTCGATCTTTTTTGCGAAATTTTCAGAGAAAATAAAAAAATTTGTCTAGAAAAGTCTCAAATATTAACCGACGATTTTATTCGAATTTTATGGAGCAATGGAAGTAAAATAATATATATATGAAAAATAGTTTTAAATATTGAAAAAAAAATTTAAACAATAAAATAAAAATACTAAAATTTTAATCATTTAAATTTAAAGGATAAGCAAAGTTTTTGGAATTTTTTAACATAATTTAGAGATGTGGAAATGAATTTTTACTTTAAAATTAAAAGCATGTGCTAAATTTATTCCTAGATAATACAAATAAAAAATATATATTATATTTAAATGAGGTATATTTATTTATTTCCTTAAATAATAATTTATTTCAATTTAATACTTTTATACTAATTTGTTAAATAATACTTTATTTTTATTAGTCATCTGGTGGTAAAAATTACAGGTTTAGCTTTAAAAAATAAAAACACAATATCGATGGTTAAATTGGAGGAGATGAACCTTTCGAGTATCATGCTAAGTTAATAGAATGTTTAGCAATTACCACTATAGGAAAGGAGGGGATGTATTATTCCGAATCTAAATTAAGATAAACAATATCTCTGAAGTATATATTCGAACTGTTAAAAAAACAGGACTATTATAATATCAAATTAGATGGGTAAAATTTTAATTATTATTTTTATACAAAAAATAACTAATTTAAAAGATTATTTTATTTTAATATGTATTTATTTTTTCTACTGTGTTTAGTTAACCTGGAAAAATAGAGCAAGAAAGGTTAGGGATGACAAAATTAAAACTTCCTTTACTTAAATACACTTATTATACATTTTTAGAATCTGAAAAAATATCCGACGAATTTAATAAATACATTGACGAATTTAAAAGTTATATCCACTTCGAGGTAATTAATTTTTTTCACTTTTTATATAAATAGATAAATTCTTACAAGTTTATTTTTTTCCAACTAAATAAATAAACAAATAAATAAAAAAAATTAAGTAAAATAATAAATAATAAAATAATTAAAATATTAATATATATATTAATACCTATTTTCACAAAAAAGACTTAAAGATTCAAAGCAGACAACAGAAAGCCGACCCCTTAATACCTGCACTACTTTTTCGAGCAATTTCTGTACATAATCGCGGCCTACCTAAGGTCCTTCAGCAAAGAGGTTTCTCAAGAGCCAAATTCCGAGAAAAACCAAAACCAAAATCAAATTTAAAACAACTAAAATTTACAAGAGGCCCACCAAGAAGCGGGCCCAAACGAGCCCAAAACGATGCAAGAAGCTCTTGAAAATTTGAGACTGGCCATAGAGTAAAAATTTGACGTTATAATTGACGAAATTCAGGAGAATTTAACGGAAAATGGACTTTCTGAAATTATTTTGCTGAGAATGAAATTGTAAAAGGAAATTTTCATGAAACTTTAGGAAAAAAATTTTAAGGAAGCTAGGGAAATTGAGAGCTAGAAAGCTAGAGTTATTATTCCTTTTTGGTAGCAGCAGACTTTGAGCGAAATTAAAAGTTAGGTTGTTAATGTCGAAGAACTTGATCAAGAAATTAATAATGGGGCGTAAAGTAAAGATGCCATTATGAAGTAACAAAGAATTTATATTTATTTTATTTTATTTAATTATATTAATTTTGAATTTTTAAAATTTATAAAAAATTTTTGATCAGAAATTTGTGGGATATATTTTTGGAGGAATTTTTGAACAGCAAAATGTTAACTTAAGAAATCGAAAAAGAACATATGGTTTTCGCCTAAGCTTTGGATAAAGTAGATAAAATTTATGAAAATGATAAAACTATGTCTGAAATAGTGAACAAGGGGCAAATTTTTTCCAAATTAATACAATTTTTGCAAAAATCACACGACAATCCTGAAAATTTGTAGACATTTTAGTTAATTTTAAATGCATTAGGCAATTTTATTTACACCGAAGAAGATATAAACAATATGGAAAAATTAGAACCTAGCAAGTAAGAAGAAAAATAAAAAGAAATAGAGTCAAATCAAAATTTTTTAAACTAAAACGGGGCTGTGTATATGATATTTTACTTGCTTAGTGAATACAGTAATCCGAAATTAGCTGACAGTATTTTTAACGATATTGGTAAAATATTATTAATAAAATAAATAAAATTAAAATATCGAAAAATAATAAATTATATTATTTTAAAAAATATATTTTTATAAATAGTAAATTTTGGTATCAAATTGCTAAGAGATGGAAACAGAGAGGTTTAAAAAACAGTATTTTAATATTTTAAAAATTTCACTTCTTCAGAAGTATTTTTTATGAGAATTCATAAAAAAATAGAAGAAGAATATGACTAAATTAAAAAAGAAATTCAAAAAGAAGAGGAGAAAATTTTCTAGTTTTAAGATGTAAAAAAAATATTTTAATTAATAAATAAGTATTTTGTATTAAATTTATTTTTTATTAAAAATTATTATTTTATAAAGTAAGGAGATTAAATATTTAACATTCTTCAATTTTTGCAACTTTTCGCAGAAGGACATTATTTAGATCTATAAAATTATGTTAGATAATAAGACTAAAATTACCATAATTATGATTTAATTTAAGTTATGATTGAACTTTTGAATACATATTTTAAATATAGAAAACAAGATTATTTTAACAATATGATTTAATGTTTCGAAACTCTTACCGAGTATATTTAGGGTCCATGTTAATAAAATTAAATAGCATTGATACAAGATAACTTTTTAGATTTGTCGAATAATTTGCTATCTATAGATGAAATATAAGAAGAAGTAATTATTTACATTATTTTTAGTCATTTTTTAAAATTAAAATTAAATAAATAAAAAGGACGATGAAGAATAAAGAAGAGCCTACGCAGAAAAATAAAATAATGGTCTAAAAAAATAAAACAGTCTAAGTTAATTAAATGTTTAAGAAAAAGTAGGCTAATAATCATCTGATTCCATAATTGAGGATGAAAAAAGTAGTTAAAAATAACTGCTAAACTCAGAAAAATTAATAAATATAGACATAAATTCCAAAAAAAAGACCCATTATTTACCAAAAGTAACAAAAAATACATAAAAATATTAATTATTTACATATATATATTTTTTTTTTCTTTTTAAAAATAATTTTATTTTTTAGTAAATGATAGCCGAACTAAAATATAAATGTTCAGTTACTTTGATTTCCTTATTAGAGGCGCGAAAAGACGACACAATTTTGCTAAGAATGTCTCGAATTTTGGACCTTAAAGTGTTAAAATAAAACATAGAAACTGCATATTTATTATACATTTTAGTAGGAAAGGAAAAATACGACGAAGAACTTTTTGAACACGTAGAATACTCTGAAATTTCGGAATTAGACCACGACGATAAAGAATACCAGGAAAAAAAGGAAAAATCTTCGTTTATAATAGAAACTGGATTCAATTTGTACATTGTGTATTAAAATTTTATGGAAGTTAAAAAAGATCAAGTTTTAGAAATTAAATAAGAAACTGATACAACTTAAGATTGGATAAAATGGCTTTAGGAATTTATAGTGGGAAAAATTATAAAATTGGGCTGGGACGTTGTTATTGCAGTGAATTAAACTAGAAAGAGAGCTTAAGCTTTAATTAAAGTCGGAAAAGACAGTCAAAAAACTTTTTACGAGAAATTTTAGTCTTTAAAAGCAGAAAAATAGGATTTGAGTCAGGAATCTATTTTATTTTTCAGAAATAATACCGTTCATATTGAAGTTTAAAGGGAAGATAAATAGCTCGAAAAGGCCTATTTTTACAGACCTCCTTTTTGTAATTCTTTGGATAAAGATAGTAAAACTAAATTTAATAGAGAGGCCATCAGGATTTCGCCCAAAGTAAAATTAACTAAATAAAACAATAAAGCTAATTTACGATAAAAAAAGAAATTATTAATTTTAAAATTCTATATTATATTTATAAAATTAATAGGCTAAAGTAACTTCTTTAATTTCTGAATCTAAAAAGCTTATAAAAACTATGAAGCACAATTTCTGGTTGGACTAACAATTTAACAGATTACCAATTTTAATAGTTTTAAACTAAAATATAGCTCTTTTAAGAGACGTAGCCTTCTTAATAGCCATCGCTATCAATATAATGGTTTTGGTATCTTATGAATATAATAGTGAGGGAGACTCTGTTAACGAACGTAAAATAAAATTAATTATAATATCTAAAATAATAAAATAAATATAAATTTAAAAATTAAAAGTAAAAATGGGGTATATTACCTTATTATTATAATATTTATTCATTTTATTAGTTAAATAAATTTTAAAAATAATATATAATTATTAGACACTTCTGGAGCTATTGAAACATTAGGGATTATTGTTATTATTCTATCAGGTATTATAGTTACCTTTAATTTACTTAAAACTGCCCCTTTATTAATTGCAAAGGCTTGGGTTGGAATTGTAATTAATTTTAACAAAAATTAATTTTATTCTATTTAATTTAAAATTTATAATAATCTTAAATTTAAATAATGATAGGAATCAGAATAATTTAACGTATTTGTTATATTGAAAAGATTTTTACTTTCTTTCTATAATCTTTTGACCGATTTTTACGTTTTATACTATATTTTATATGCCTCTGCAGCGATATTCGGGCTTATTATATCACCATTTTTATTCTTTTTCCATTTATTTGATGTTTTAGTCAGGTAATTATAAAAAAAAAAAAAAAAATTCAAAATGTTTAGCTAAAAAATAATAAATTAAATATCATATCTAAAATAATAAAATTGAAATTTTTGACATTTGATTTATAGATACCCTGTATTATTAAATGTGGTAAAGGCCGTATGGATTCCCAAAAAATAAATTTTATTTACATATTTCTTATTTATTGTATTAATGTACGTTTTTACGTTATTCGGTTATTACTGGCTCCGAACATCTTATGAAGTAATAAATATAAATATTTAAAATTTAGAAATAAAATAATTTTAATTAAAATATGAAAATATGTTAAATTTTTAGAGTAACTTCTGTGAATCAACTTGGATCTGCTTATTAACAGCTATTGATAAATCATTTAAGGCAGATGGTAATTTAAATTAAAAAATTTTAAAAAGTATAGAAATTTAATTAATAAACATTAATTTATTTTATTTAAAATTATTTTAGGTGGATTGGGAGGATTTTTAGTGCCAGTTGAAGGAACTGAACCAGATTCAAAATTCTTAATAAGATTCTTTTTCGATAATATATATTTTATTTTGTTAATGATTATTATGATTAATATTGTTTCAGGTAAGATATAAATTTTTTATTATATGTTAAATTATATTTTAAAATTAATCTTAAATTTATTTACATTATAGGTATTATTATTGATACATTTGGATAATTGAGAGAATAACTTGGGGACTATGAAGAAGATTTGAATACGATTTGTTTTATTTGTGGTCATAAATCAGAGTTTTTGGAGAAAAATTCATATAATTCTAAAGGTTTTAAACATCATATAAAGGTAATAAAATGAAAATATACATTTTATTTTTTCAAAAACTTATTTAATAAATTAATATAGAATGATCATTATATGTGGAACTACCTATTTTATATTGCTTATTTAAATGATAAGAAAAAAACTGAATACACTGGAATTGAAAGTTATGTTAGCGAAAAACTGGAAAAAGATGAGATTTCTTGGTTCCCTACTTATAAGTAATTTAAAATGATATATTTATTTATTTAATAATGATTTTTTAAATTTAATTTAATTTTAGGGCGTTATGTTTAAAGCCATCTACTGATAAATAAGAAACTCATGAAATAATAGATGATTTAGTTGCAATTTAAAAAGAAGTAAATAAATATTATAACCAATTATATAGAATTTTAAATTAAAATATATTTATTTTTAGCAAAACTAATTACAATAAATGCTTGATAATATAGATACCTATATTGATAAAATTGAAGAGTAATAAAAAGAATATGACTGATTTATAAATATTTTATAACAAAATTCTATCACTATATATTAATTAAAAATATTAAATAATTTTATTAATGTTTGTTATATAATATCGACATGTTATAGAATTTTTTGAAAAAAATTAGAATTAAATCGTACTCTATATATACTATAGATTCTATTATATTACATAATTAAATTTAAATGACATAATTTATAAATGAAATACAATTTTAAATATATATTGATAATCTACAGTAGTGTTTTTATTTTATTCATAATAAAGGTATATTTTTATTAACTTTTTCTATATCAGTTATAGGTTAAACTTGGTCTTTTTCCATTAATTCCCACCAATTCATTAATTTATGTTCAATAATTTTTTCGAACCAGGGCGTGGCCTTTTCCCCTTTATTTTCCAATTTTTCTTTTAAAAAGGATTTTAACTAATCTTTTTTGACCCAAGCAAACTCCGAAATTTCTTCGGGGTTAGGATTAACATCTTTAATATCTCTTTTGATTAAAAAAACGTAATCCAATTCGTACTCGCCCCAGCCCTCATAAGAAGGCGCTTTATAAATAAATTTATCAACTAACAAAAAATCCTGTTAATTTTCGATCTCAATATTAAGTTCAAAATTAAGTCTTCTTTTAGCAGCTAATCTGCACCCCTCTTCCTAGTTCATTTCATCTGCCTACATCAAAGGATGCGAACAACAAGTATTCGTCCAAAATTTCGGAAAAGTTATCTTAATATCCGACCTTTTATGCAGCAAAAGTTCGTTTTAGTGGTTAAATAAGAAAACAGAAAAGGCTCTGTGTGGCTCCCCCTTTTCAGAAAAAATGTAGTCGTTTCTGTGCGCTGTTAGTTTGTCTATGTTGCCCGTGACTTCGTCGTGTCTGTTGACTAGGATTAGGTTTTGCGTTAGGGTTTGGAATTGAGAGGCGTGCAGCTTTTGGCCGAGAATTTCTGTTTCTTTTTTGTTTAGGCTGCTGAATTGGTTTAGTAGTTTTAGTTGCTTTTTGAACATGTTTTTATGTATTTTAGTATTTAAGTATTTATATTTTTTGATTATTTATATTTATTAGTGTATTTTTTTATATTTTTTTATAATTTTTTATATTTTTTTATTTTTTTGATAAATTTTAAATGTTTTTTGTTCAAAATAAATCAGAAAATTTAGTTTAAAAGGAAAAAATTTTTAATAATAATATTATTAATTTTAAGAAATATAAAATTAACTTTAATAATATTATTAATATGAATATTAGAATTATATTTAAATAGTAACGTCGGGTAGAATATATTTCAATGTATCTTTAAATTTTATTTATACAAATTTTGATTTAAAAATTAGAATCAATTAATTAAATAATTAATAGATTTTTTTTTTAATTTTATTTTATAATTTATATATTTT
>LDAU01000276.1:0-15840 GCA_001447515.1 Pseudocohnilembus persalinus
ATAATCCTCAGAGAGCAGAATATGCAACTTTGGGGGGGGGCGCCCCCTTAATTAGAATTTTAATTTTAAATTAATGTTATCTTATTACAATTTTTTTATATTTTAGAAAATATGAAAAAAATTATTTTTATAATATTCAAATTCTTTACTTATTATATTATTTTATTAAATACCTTAAATTTAATTCTAGCTTTATAAGATTTTTCATTTTTTAAAGAGCTTAGCCAAGAAATTAAGCGCCTTGGTCTGAAATGTCCTGAGGTCTGTCAAAAATTATATAAATCATTATCTGGAATAATAAAAAAAATGTTTTAATTATATAAATTTTTTAAGTGGTCTAGTGGTATTTAAATAATAAAATGATGAATTATATCAATTGGATTTATTTAAAAATATAATATTTAATTTAATAAATATATAAATTTTGGTAGTACGTCAAATCTAGTGTCAGAAAGGTGATATTTCTTATCTCACTTAGTGCTTAACTGATTTAATAAATGCCTTTTAAAGGGACTGGGTTTATTTTTCTTAATATGGTATATTATTTTTAAATAGAATTTTTTTATTAAATTTATATAATTAATAATCTTAATTTTTAAAGTGTTATAAAATGTACCTATGAAAATACAATTTTAGCTAGGAAACATTTTTGAATTTTCTTAATGTTTAATACAGTTTATATAACATAGCTTCAGCTTTTTTATTTAAATGAGCACTATTATCTATTAAAATATGCCTAAAATGTTACCATCCATGTGCGAAATGTTCATCCAAAATTTATCTAGGATTTCAATAAAATTGGATTAGCTTATTATATTTATTGTATTTTTATTTTTAAGTATTATTATTTGTTTTTCTATATTATGTATTGTTTATTTTTAATTTATAATTATTCAAATGACAAAGATAAAAATAGATATTTTGATAATAATTATTATTAAATGGTTAAAATATTAGTATTTTTAAAATAATTTGATTTTTCATACCTTTTTGCTTATTTTATAATATAAAATAAAAAATTGTGATAAAATTAATAAATTTTTTATAAAGAAAAAAAAAATCGAGTATATTTTATATAAAAATTTATTATATATTATTTTTTATATAATAACAATGTAAAAACTCTTATTTTATCTCAATTTTAAGAATTATTCTCATTTTTTTAGTTTTTTTAATTATTTAAATTTTGTAATTAAGTTTAATTTCTAGATTTTAAAACCCTGTGTTTATTTAATTAAGTTTGTTATTCTTTAACTGTAAATTAAGGTTAAATTTAAGATTGTCCTAATATAATTGGTCCATTATCAATAATTTATTTTATTTGATTTTAGATTTTCAATTATTTTTATTATTTATTACTAATATTATGACCCCTATCATTTTTTTATATATGGTTTAAATCAATCTTCCCTTATTTTAAAAAATCTTATATTTACACATTTTATAAATCAAAATTTGCATCATTTTACTATAATTATTATAATCCTTTATTAATAATTTCGTCATTTTAAAATTTTTTTAGTACTTTAATACTATTTTATTAGCTATTTTTTAAATTATTATTAAATTCAGAATTTTATACATTATTTTATTTTTAAGTAGTCTATTTAAATAACTTTCTTTGCGAATTTTAAATATTTACTTTATTTTAATAATTAGAGGAAATCTAAAAAGGTGTAACATTCATGCAGAGATTTAGCTCATTTAACCATACATTTTTTGAATCTTGATGTAATTTATCTTTTTATAAATAATAATAATTTCCGTTATTATTATTTGCCTTTACAACTTATATTCCCTAAATTATTTACTATTATTATTATTCTATTAAACAGTCTTGTTTTTTATTATCAAAAAATTCTAAATTATTTTACTATTGAGAAGAATAAACTGTATTTTATTAATTTAAACCTTATTTTTATGATAGAAGTCTTTTAAAATTTTAATTAAATGATTAGCTTTTTTTAGTGCTCCTCATATTCTTTCTATAATTTGATACATGTATAAATAAATTTTTAAAATGAATAATTAAATAAAAATAAATATATTTACAAATTGCTCGCAGATTATGTTTGTCTATTGAGCTAATTTTACTATTATTACTATTTTTTATTTGCATTTTTTTTTACATCTCTTTATAATTATAAAAAAAAAAATAATTCTAAAAAATGAAAGATATTAAATTAAATAAATATAAATTTATTTATTACATTATTTTCCGAGCTTAAAAGCTTTCCATATTATCTTTATTATCTTGCTAATTATATTTACTTAAAAAAATTTTCTTCGCATTTTCAGCCTATTTTTTTTTTTCTTATTCATCACTCATTTTTTTCAAATTTATATTAAATTCTATCCATTAAGTTCCATATAATTATTTACTTTTTTCAATCTATTCTTTACTTTTATATAAATTGTATTTTGCTGTAAATGGCCTAGGTTTTAATATTTTTTGAATTTATTTTTTATTCCTAGCATTATATTTAGCAAGTGGCTCACAGATTTATTTACTCTCAAATTCATTGCTTAATAAAAATTCATAATATTTTTGCAAATTATATTAGTCCTTTTAAACTTGATCCTCGAACTTTTAATTTAAAAAATTATCATGCGTTTAACTAAATAATTAATTACTGCTATTTTAATTATTATGTTAACTTCTTTAAATGCTATCTTATAAAGTTAATAATTAAAATTAGCTATCTTATTATCTAGAAAGCGAATTTTAATTTTCTATTTAATTATTTTGTATTTAATTTTACTGCGAATCAATTTAATTTTAAGTACTTTTAATATTTAAATTTTGTTCTTGTTATTTTGTGCCTTAATTGTTCTATACTACTTCTTAAATATATTAATTTTGCAGGTTTGGCTAAGTTTAATAATTATTATTTTAGGATTCTAATTATTTCTCCTTTATATCTTTTGTTGTTTAATAATGTACAGATTAAGTCTAATGAAGACTTCCCATATTAGGTTTTCTAAAACTATTTTTTAAACTATTTTAAAGATATTTTTTTTTTAAATTTTGACTGGATTAAATTTGGCTACTATTAGAATTTTTGAGTACAAACATTTTTCCTGTTTAAGGTATTCCTTTAATTTAATTATAATTGTAAAAATTTGGTATAGCATTTTTTATATATCTATGCTAATTATCATCAAAATACTCCATTTTTATCCTACTTACTTAATATTTTTACTAATTTTTAACTTTTTTATTTTATTTTTGTGGTTGAAAATTATATTTTAATTTAATAAAACTTAATTTAATTTGATAAGCTATAAAAATAATAATATTAATATTATTGTATTTCTATATAGCTTACTTGTCAATTAAAATTGAAATTTCTAAAATCATATTTATTTATTTACTAATTGAATTATAATACATATTTAACAATCAATAATTAATAATTAGAAATTTTTAAATATTTATAATAATTAAATCATTATATGAATCATAATTTATCAAAATCAAATTTGTAATATAATACTTTTTATGGATTTTTATAGATATTATTTACATTGTTTTTATATTATTCCAATTTATGTAGTTATTCATAGAATGAATATATATTTTATTCTATTAAATCATCTTTGATTTTCCAATATTGGTCATTTATATCTTTTAATGTTATATTATTTTTTATTTCCTTGAATATTTAATTTTCCATAATAAAAATTTAAATATATTATGAATATTGCTTCTCTAGATTAATTTTTTAACAAATAAATTCTTAAATATTGCTAATTTTCCTAAATTATAAAAAAATGTTTATTTCTATTGTATTATATGTCGATATAATACATATTAATTATTAATTATTTTATATTTATAAAAATTAACAATAATTATTTACGCCAAAGAAATAGTTTGAATTATATTAAATTTAATTTATGGAGTCAATAAATCAGACGGTAGTTTAATTAATTTAACTGTATATAGAAGAGGTGCAGTATTCAAAAGTTACTAATCTTCCTTAATCTTCTGTAAGATATTTTATTTAAAGTTTTATATGTACTCTTTCTCTAAGATATCTTTTTAAACAAATTAGATATAAAAATATATTAAAAATTAAAATTTTGCTTAATTTTTTTTTACTTTCTTCTTGTATTTTTGAATCTTCTGCTTACTTTTGTTTGTTAAGTATATATTCATCATGATCTATTAAATCCCCGTCATCATCATCGTCATCTTCTTCTTAATATTAATTATTTTCATTATTTATTTGAACTTTTGCCAATGATTATTTACCTTTTGCTAAATTTTTTCTACCTTTTTTTGTATATTTTCGTTTTGTTTGAACTTAAGCTGCTTAATTTAAAACAAATTTAGCATTTTAAGCAAATTTTAAATAAAAAAAAATTTACTTTATTCGGCCGAATAATTTGTATCAGAATTTAGGCTTTTATCAAATTCATCTATTTCTAATATTTTCTAGTCTATTGATTACTATTTATTGAGAAAATATTTTTCTTTATTTTTTAAATTATTTTAATAAATATCATTATTTTAATTTATTTAAGAATCATTAGAAAAAGAATTTTCTTCTAATTTTTTTCTTTATTTTAATTTAAGACTTTATGAATCGAGCTCTAGATATTGATCAGGTCTTTTTCTCTATTTTTTTTTACCTATAACTTCATTGTCTTATATAAAATCTTCTATAAGCTCATTTTATTCAAGATCAATTTCACTATTTATTATTGATTTTACTTGAGTAATATCACTTTAATTTTTATTTAGCTTTAATTCTGAATCTATTTAAAAATTATTTATATATTATAATTTATTTTATATATATATTTTAAAAAATAAATAGCATTTTTAATAAAATCACCTTAATTTGTCATAATTGTATCAGAAACAGTTTTCTATAGTTTATTATAGCTTCTTTTCTATTTTTATACCGTTTCGCTTTCTTTGACTCTGATATCATTCCAATTTTTATCTATAAAACTACTTTCTAGATCATTTAATTATTTATTAAAATCAGATACATTACCAAAAATAATAGCGCATAATTCTTAAACTTATGCATCTTGTCTTAAATTTCTTTTTATTCCTATATGACTTCTACAAAGAGGACATTCCTTAGACTTGTCCTTTCTTACAAAATCTTCTATACAAGTTTTACAAAACCTGTGGGAACAAGCTTTTACATAATAAGGGTCATTAAAAATTTCTAAACAAATTGGACATTTTAAAAGTTAAAAAATATTTTCAAATTACAACTTAGACAAAATTTTTTTATCACATATAGCATTAATTATTATTTATTATTTTTCTTCATTATCTAATACGTTTAACCCTATTAAATCTATTTAATCCTCGTTTTTATATTAAATTGGCTTTCTTACTTTGAAAATAGAATCAAAATTATCTTTATTTTATTCCATTTTTTGTTTTATTGTTATTGTAATTATTAAAATTTTATGATGTTTTATTAATATTTCGAATTATTAGTTAAAAATTCTAAAGACCAATAATATATAAAACAGGATAATAAAAGTTATTGATTTAGATTATAAGAAAAACTGGAATAAAGTAATTTATAAAGAAAAATAAATACACTTAAATTACAACCTATCAAGTTTTATAAACACATCATATTTAATATGTTTCACGTATTTATTATATAATATTAAAATATAAATATATGTATATACAAATAACTAATTTTTAATTTTTGAGATTAGTTTGAAAATTTTATGTTATCAATTGTTATTTTGTCCATAATCTATTTCAATCTCAGGTTACTCGCGAAATTCTTTATTTTAAAAATAATCTTCATAGTATGATACAACAATATATGATAACCTATAAATTTTGTCATTTTTATGGGTTTATAAATTTTCAATGATGTATATTATATTTTTTTCCTCTAGCATTTTATAAATCTTTTCTAAATTTTATTGATTTTCTTAATTTTTCATTATGGAAAACCTTCTAATCAAACATTTTATAAAATTAATTATCTATATTTTTATTTGTGGATCTTCGAGTTCAATTAAAATTTTAAAATAATCAAAATATAATTATGAAATTAATAGTTTGCAAACATTTTAATTCCCCTATTATTAATTAAAATATTTAGAATATAAATGACATTATAAGATAAACTTTGTGATATATTTACATTAGCTAGAATATTTTAAAATATTCTACAAACATTTCTTTTAGCATCAACTAATTTAGGTTCCTAACTAGTGTTTTAAATTAAATTGTCCAATTAATCCAAAAAAAATTAATTTTAAAATAAAATATCCGTATAATTAGATTATATAGACATATTTTCAAAACAATTCCAAATTAATGACTTTTAAGTATTATATTAAGCATCTCCAATTTATAAATTTAATATATCATCCAAAGTCCTAATTTATATATAATATAAATAAGTTATTATATAAATTTTAGTTTTTTTTTACATATCATCTAGAAATTATTAAATATAATCTTTTTATGCTGAAAAAATATTAGAAATTAACTAACTGATAACCAAAACTATAAATAATAAAAAATGATTTATTTAATTGATTTAAGAATAATATAAACTGTTTATTTAAATAATTACATATTCTCTTTCTTTTTACATTCTAATTAGGATATTATTGATATTTGAGGTACAATTATTTTATTTCTTAAGATATTCCTAAATTCATTAAAGTTTCACAATTTAATTCATCTAATTGACCTTAATAATAACCAAATACATACATAATATTATAACAGTAGAGAATTAAATCCTCTTTATTTTTTAATCTTGATTTTAAAAAAAATTGACAATTCTTGCATATAATTTATTTGAAATTTTTAGAATATAAAAATTTATACCTAGCCATGACAGATGCTTAGAAAACTAATTAAATCATTTCTTACGTGATAAATTTACAAAAAGATTTGTAAAATTTTACTTAGAAAATATTGTAGTATATCCACAAAGATGGTTCGATTATATTCTTTTTAAATTTATTCTATATTACATCAAAAATTAATGGTACCCCACCTTATTGTATAAAAAATTTAGAAAAAGTTTTTTAACTGGTAAAATTTCCTATAATCCATAATAAGTTATCTAAAACAGGGTTTTACAACTAACTATAATCTTTTAACATGTCCAAAACCAACATATCGAATTCTTTTTACTATTTTTATAATTAATATTGATTAATACTATTAAAGGTTTTAAACATAAAATAAAAAATTAACTATTACAATTAAAATATCCTAAATATCTGAACTGTATGAAATAACTTGTAAAACCCAAGTTATTTCAAATATAAGTATTTAACTAGTATTTTATAAATTTTATTTTTATAGACATCTATACATATTTTCTAAAATATTATCTCTGATTAAATAGGCAATATCTTAAATCATCTCAAATTCTACCTCCTTTTAAAATCAATTTAAAATAAATTAGTTCAATAAATTTATTTCTATATTCTTAAAAACTTTAATTTTTTTACTTAACTACAAATTAATTTTCTAACCTTAATTATGCCTTCATGTTATACTTATTAATCTTCACTTGTAAATTATTTTATATATTATTTTATGTCTTTCATATAAACAGGTTATTAATATACAATTATTAAAAATTCTTTTAGATTTTTATCTTTTATACATTAAATTAAATGCTAAATATCCTCTAATTCTGTATTTTAGTCATTATCGTTAAATTATTAAATTAGCATATTACAGGAATCAGAAATATTTTAAATTTGCTATTATTTTTAATTATATTAAATTTAAGAATTCTAATTATTATTTAAATTGCGCGAATTTTCTTAATCCTAAATAATTAAAAAAAAATACTTGATAAGTTTTTTAATTATTAAATAAAATGTTATCATCCATATAATCATATTATATTTTACATTTTAATTGCTATTGTTATCAAATTATTGAAAGGCCTAATTTTTTATTTTATTTCTCAGTTTTAATATGTCTCCTTTTCTTTTTTCATTTCTTATTTCTTAAGCATAAATTTCTCTTTTTTTCTTTATTATTAAAGTTGTATCCTAAATTAGTTATTTGTCAATTTAATCAGTATTAGCTTATGCATTTTCAAGAAAATATTATAGATTACTTTATATTTGAAAATCCATAAAAATGTAACGATATTAAAAAATAATACGACTTATTTTCTTTTATTAATTTTCTGAATTTTTTATTTTTATTTTATTTAAAAGTTAAATTAGTTCAAAATTTTAATATTATGTGGTAAAAATGATTAAAATCGAAACTAGTGAAATATGATGAATTATTTATATTCTAAATTAAATAATTTAGTTCAAATTTTTCTTAAAATAATCTGAATTAAAAAACGACAAAACAAACCATTAATTATAATTTATTTAAATTATGTTTAAAGTTAATAATATATTATTTATTAAATAAATAATAAATATACTTAAATTTATAAATATTTTTTAATAAAAACATTAAATAATTTTAGAATATTTAGGCAACATTTATTTCTAGTAATATTTTTATCTTAATTTCTTAATACAAAAGAATTAAGTCCCATATAAATAATAAATTATTTTATAAAATTACGAATATTTTTATTTCTAATAAAATTTTATTTTTCAGAAATAATCATTTTAACAAAAAAACATAATTATAATAAAATTGTAAAAAAAAAATTACAATTATATATTAAATTAAAAATGAGTTATAATCATATTAAAAAAGTTACAGAATAAGATATAAAAGCGGCATAAACTTGGGTTGCAGTAAAATAACCATGCTGGGTTTAAATTGAAATTGCAAATGAATAGTCTTTGTTCCATAAAGGTAATATAAAAAAAATAAAAATTATGAATAAAAAATAAAATTAGATATAATTTTTTAATTTAAATTTACAATTTTAGGGAGGATAATAGAATGGGATCAAAAAAGTCATGAAATTTTAGTAGAATTAAAAAAGGGTTAAGAAAAAAAGATTTTAGTAACTAATTTGTATTAGAGAACTGAAAATCTTAACAATTAAACTATAGAAGATATGGTATCAATGGAAATTTTAAACGAACCTGAAATTATTAATAATTTATAAGAAAGATTTTTTTAGAGAAAAATATATAGTTATGTAGGTAATAAGAATAAAAAAAAGAATAAAAAATGTTTTACTATTAAATAGTAAATTATAATTTAAATTCATTTATTAAAATTTAAAAATTTTATTGTTTTTAAGGTCCCACATTAGTTGTTATGAATCCTTTTAAAAAAGTCGATGAATTATATAGCAATGAAGTAAAATTACACTATTTTAAACAAATAATTAAAGAAAGAATGGGTCTTAAATCTTTAGAGCCCCATGTATATGGCCTTACTGCAAGTGCATATATAAATTTATTTGAAAATTAAAAAAAATAAGCAATAGTAATAAGTGGTGAATCAGGGGCAGGAAAAACTATAAATGCCAAAGATTGTATGGAATATATTACTTAAATAGGTACAATTATATTTATTAATAAAAAAATAAAATAAACATATTTAATAATTACATTTTTAGCTTAGTTTGAAATCAGTCATGATAATTAAAATTAAGAGTGTAATTAGGACGGTAAAATTTCTATTGAACAAAAAGTAATTTAAGATGCTTTATAAAAAATAAAGAATTTTAATTAAAAAAAAATTATTTTAAATTTTTAAAGATTTTGAATTGCAACCCGATATTGGAGGCTTTTGGGAATGCAAAAACAGTAAAAAATGATAACTCAAGTAGATTTGGTAAATATGTGAAATTAATCATTAACTGCGAATCAAAACATATAGAAAGTGCCTAAATTAAAAATTATTTACTTGAAAAAGCAAGAATTACCAAATTAGGCAAAAAAGAAAGAAATTTTCACATATTTTATCATTTTTTATTTGGTGCAAGTGAAGAAGATTTATAAAAATTTGGAATTTAAAAATATTAAAACAAAAATGACTTAAAAATTTATAACTATTTAAAATAATCCAATACTTATACAGTGAAAACAATTGATGACGAAAGTTTATATAAAGAAGTAATTGAGTCTTTTAATGTTTTGGGTTTTTCTTAAATTGAAATTGAATCCATTTTTAAAATAATTTCTGCCATTTTGTTTATAGGTAATTACATTAAATATATGTTTGTGAAATTATTTATAAATGATTATTTTTTTCTTCTTACAATTTAATTTAAATTACAATAAGGTAATCTTGATTTTGATGACACAACTAAAACAAACACAGAACCATGTTCCATAAAATAAAATGAGGAATTTCTTAATATATGCAATTTATTAGGAATTAATGATAATGAATTTAAAAGCTCAATTTTGATAAAAGAAAGAAAAATGCCAGGTGGAAAAATAATTCACAGTCCATAGGATTATGAAAAATGTATAGAATAAAAAGACTCAATTTCAAAATTATTATACGAAACTCTTTTTAATTGGATAGTATAAAAATTAAACTAAACTTTAAAACCTGAAAGTAATTTTATTTATATAAATATAAAAATAAATAATTGAAAAATTAAAATATATTTAAAATATAAATATAAAACTCATATTTTTAAACTTTAAGATGAAGAATAAGAAGAAAATGAGTAAAATCACATAGGGTTATTAGATATTTATGGATTTGAAGTTTTTGAAATTAATGGATTTGAGTAGTTTTTTATTAATTATACGAACGAATAATTGGCTAAACTATATATAAAATATGTTTTTGAATAAGAAATGTAAATATTTCAAGAAGAAGGACTATAGTAATATTTAAAACCTTGTTTTTTTTCAGATAATTAAAATATTATAGATGTTTTGGATAAACCCCCAAACGGTATTTTCCCTTTATTAGATGATTAATGTACAACTTCTTTTAATACAGATGAAAGTAATAAAAATAAAATATAAGTACATTTTAATAAACTATTATGAATAATATTGATTATTATTTTTTTTAAGGTTTTTTGAATAAAATGAGATAAGTTATGAAAAACCAATAAGAAGAAATAAAATTTCCCAAAATAGGCAATAAATTCATTATTATTCATAGTGCAAAAGATGTAGAATACACATGTGAAGGTTTTTTAAGTAAAAATATGGACGAAATATAAGATAGTGTTATATAATCTTTTAAAAATTCAGAAAATTCACTTGTAAATTCTTTTTTCAATGATTAAAGCGAAAATGAAGATTCCTCAGATAATATTAAACAAAAAAGAAAAAATCCGAAAGAAAAATTTTTAGGTTATAAATTTAAAAAAGAAATGCAAGTTTTAACTGAGGAATTAATGAGCAGTGAATGTCATTTTATACGGTGTGTAAAATCAAATGATGATAAAGAATAATTCAAATTTTGGTAAAAAATGTGTTTATCATAAATAAGGTACTTAGGAGTTTTAGAAACTATCAAGGTTAGAAAAACCAGTTATCCAATTAGAAAATAATACAAATATTTCTTTAAAAGATATTCTTTTTTATCTGATGTTAGAACTCCTTTCTAAGAACTTGCTTTATAATAAGATTAAGATTTTAAAAAATTATCATAAGAGTAATTATACATATATAAAAATGAGATATACATTTTTATGATTTAATAATTTAAATTAGCTTAGTATTTTTATTAAAAAATCTTTTTAAAATTTAGTTTATATGAAAAAATATTTTAAAATTCGTTAACTGATGAAGAAAAATAAGGGTTTTTATTTGGAGAAAGTAAAATATTTGCATAAAATGAAACTCAGCTTAAACTTGATAAAATTTATAACTAAAAAATTTAGCTTTATCAGGAAAAAGCTTAATTAATTTAAAAATATTATAAAGGTTATATGGCAAGAAAAAAATTTAGAAAAATTATTTATGCTATTAAATGTGTATAAAGGTAATTTAAAGCATTATTTTGTTTTTAATAATTAAATAAACTTTATCTTTATATTATATAATATTATTTTTTTCTTAGAGCTTATAAAAGTTATTAATTAAAGAAAGAATTTATAAAGTAAAAAAAATCTGCTGTAAAAATTTAAAAATGGTGGAGAAGATATTTAAAAAGAAAACATACTTCATTAATGAGGAAAGAAGTTATTAAAATATAAAACATAGTAAGAACTTAATAATTAAAGAATTAAATATAAAATTTTAAATAATCTATAGTAAAAATATAGTCATTAATAAGGGGGTAAAATATATAATTTAGAATTTTATAAAAGATTAAATTAATTTAATTTAAAAAATTAAAATACATTTATTTTATATAGATTCTTAGCTAGGGAAAAATTTAAAACAAAAAAATTAATACAGAAATTAATATATGTAAAAATTAAATTTGGTATTAAAAATATTTTTTTAATTAGTAAAATTCAAGTTTTTGTTTTTTTTAGGATATTTCATTTGAGTAGTCCTGGAAATAATTAGAAGAATTTAGACTTTAAAAAATGAATTAGGCTGCAACAAAAATTTAGGCTTATTATAAAGGATATATTTATCGTAAAAAAAATCCTGAAATTGTTAGAAAAATTAAATATGCTGGAAAATAAAAATTATATAATAAGTGTGCTACAATAATTTAAAAATACTGGAGAGGATATTATTGTAGAATTTGGTATAAAAAAATTAGATTTTCAGTTCAAAAAATATAATCTTGGATAAGAATGATATGGTGTAGAATTTTTTACAATAATTTAAAAAGAGCTACAATAATTATACAAAGAAATATAAGAAAATATTTAATAACAAAACATATTAAAATATTAAGATTATAAAAATACGAAGATAGTGTAATAAATATTAAAGTTTCATAATTTTATTAATTATAGCATTTCGCTAACTAAATATAATTCTTTATTAAAATATTTTTTAATGTAATTATAGATCGATTTACAAAATTAACAAAATAAGGCATTTAACAAATATTTCTAAATAGATTAAATTTAATAATATAAAGAATAAAATGAAAAATTTGCCCTATTTAACTCTCCCAATAATTATAAATTATTAGGATAACAAGCATTTGGATCCTAAATCATGAAAAATTAAACATACATAAACTCAAATTAATTTTCAAATACTTTTTAATAAAGCAAATATATTGATTAACAAAGTTAAATTTTGAATGGCTAAAATGACTCCTTTAATTCTTAAGACTCAGTGGGGGATATAATAAAAGATAATGAATATTAAAATTAAATAAAAAATCCTCATTTATTATATACACCCCAAAAATAAAATGGCTAAAAAAATAAATTAATATAAGAATAACCAGAAAATTTAACTTACTTTGACAACCTTCATTAAACAATTTTACAAAATAAAATTTATTTATTTGGATTCGTTTCAGATTTGTAGTTTACCTCAGACCCCTCTGAAATCTATTTAAATGCAGAAAAATGGTCCGATAATTTAAGAAAAATATAAATGAAAAATTATCACCATTAAAATTATATGTAACAAGTTCAAGTTTAAGAGGCGTGTACTATGGTAATAAACTCGAACCATAAAATTTAAGGATATGGCTTAAATGATTCAGGATAATTAGGCAAAATAAATGAAAAAACCGAAAATGAAGTAAAAAATTAAAAAATATATAGTTAAATTTATATAAATACTATTAAAATTATTAAAAAAATTTTTATATTTATAGATTTAACTTGATTAAAATGAAGATATATATATGATTGCGTAAGGTAGAAATCATACACTGTATATAAATACCGAAGGACAACTATATGGATGGGGATTAAATGATAAATTATAATTAGGAATCAAAGAATAACCTTTTATAGAAACTCCTACAAAAATTCCATTTAAATCTAAGTTTAAATATGTAGCTTGTAGATAAAATTTAAGTTATGCAATCGATTATGATGGAATGGTAATTTTTAATTAAATATTAATTTCCTTAAAATTATTTATAAAATAATAAATATTTTTTATATTTTTTTAGCTAAATTGATAATAAATTTATACATAAATATACTATAAATTATTAATTAAATAGGTATATAGATTTGGACATGAAAAAAACTAAATAAAAAAAACTAAAATACTTTATTTTAAGCCCCCTGAACTGCCAGAAAATTTGCCTAATTAATTAATTAAAAAAGTTTTTATAGATAAAATTGTTTGTGGATATGATTTTTCTATATTTCTAACTAATTATGGTGGATTGTTTAGTCAAGGAAATAATGAAGTAGGATAATTAGGTTTATAAGATGAAAATTATCGATAAAATCCTCAATAAATAGAATTAAATTGTTACATTACTGATATATCATGTGGTTTTAAGCATACACTAGCAAAATCAACTAATGGAACTATTTATTCATGGGTAAATTAAAAATTAAAATTTAACTTTTAATTCTTTTATTTGTCAAAAACCTAATAATATTATTTATTAAATTAAAAAATAATATTTAATATAATAACTCAAATATTATTTATTCATTTTTTATATTTTATAATTATAATGAAATTATTTTAGGGATGGAATGATTCTGGTCAGTTAGGATAAACTAGTATAAATGATTTTTTGAATGAACCTACGCCTATAGAATTTGCATAAAGTAGAAAAGATTCCTTTTTATAGGTTACATGTACTCATAGTGGATCATTTATTTTAACTGATTAATGCAAAATTATATTTTTTGGAACTTGTGGAAAATATCAAAATATTTATGACCCAATTGAGTATAATTACTTTGAATAGGTATATTATTAAATTTAAAATTTTTGAAATATTTATGTATTCAATAATAGTTATTTTAACACGTTCATTCGTTATTTATTTCTATTTTCTTAAAATTAGTTACCGCAGTTTAACGAACAGTATTTTATTCCTGTAAGAATTTTAGGGTCATGGTCTTTAACTGCAAGTATACTTACAGTTACATATGCTTTTACCAAAAATTGGAACGATGAAAGTGGCTAGTTTTTAAAAAATAAAAAATTAATGAATATTTTGACCCAAAAATGGGTTGAGAAAAATATAAATACAGGTAAATTTTCGTTATTTTATATTTTAACTTTTAATTCTGAATGAATATTAATATATATTTTTCCAGTGAAACCACCTTATATAGACTCTATGAAAAACGTGATATCATATTTAAATATGAAATGTCCAGATTTAAAAATTGCCTAATAGTTAAGCAAACCTGTGCCAAAATAAAAGTATCATTAAAACTATAATTAGTTGCTTGAACAAAGAAAAAAATAATATAAAGAAAGAGTTAATGTAAATTATAATTTATCAAGTCCTTAATTAATGAAATATTTGACAAACCAATAAAGAAGAATACTATAATAACAATAATAAATAATTGATAAAGAAGGTTTAGAATTTTTTGATGATAATAATAATATAACAAATGAAACTTTAGATGATATTCTTTAATATTGAAATATATTTTATAATAAAAAATAATTTATTTGTCATAGTCTAAAATTAAGATGTAAAATATAGTATATAATTTACAAATTTACAAATATTTAAAATAATTTTATAAGTATAACATATATAGATACAATAATTTTAATTGCAACCAAAAATTATATATTTTTTTTTATTAATATTACTTTTTTCAAATTTGTATTCACTTTTTTAATTATTAATTTTAATTAACTTTATATCACAATTATTATTTTCAAATATACTAATATCTATATCATAGTTAATGTTAATATTAATTGTAATTAATTAATAATATTTAGTTCAAATTTGATTTATAATTATTATCAAAATACACTGAAATCCCTTTTAATTAATAATTAATATAAACAAAAAAATATTAATAATTTGCTTATAAAACAAAATAAATTAAGTTTTGTTGTGATTTTTAATTATATCGTAATTAT
>LDAU01000009.1:0-72722 GCA_001447515.1 Pseudocohnilembus persalinus
AAACTTACAATATACTTACCAAATAATATTCTATTAAAATAAAAATAATTTTCTATATATAAATAATTTATATTTCCATTTAGAATGTTTTAAAAAAATTTATATTCGATGAATTTATATTTATATAAGTGTTAAAAAACTTTTGTTATATTGTTTCGCTTATAAATTTAAATTTATTGTTGCAAATATCATATTTTAATTTTTTTTGTAAATTTTAAATAATTTAAAGCTAAATAATACTTTTTACTATAAAATTCAACTATTCCATTTTATATATTTCTATTTTATATATTTTAATAAAAATTAAATAAAATCATATGTTATAAATAGAAATAGTTATATTTATTTTTTTCATTTATATATTTAATAATAATAATTGAAATAATAATTTTATATCTAAATATATAAGTAAATATAAATATAAATTTTTAAAAACAAAAAACATATAAAATTAATATTTTAAAACATAGATATTTCTGAGGTTTTCAAAAAATTGAACACTTTGACTCTTTTTTCTAAAAGTAAAATAAAATAATTAAACATAATATTATAATAAATTAAAAAATTTGGTTTTACTTTATTCATTTTTAAAATAGCTGCATTCAAATCTTCTCTATTTAATAAAAAAAGAAAATTAAAATTTTTATTTTTGTTTTAGTTTTAAATTTTATTTATATATACCTTAATTCATTGATTTATTCTTCTTATTATTAAATTTTATTATATTTTTCTTTTATATCTTTTTAGTAATCTTTAGCCTCATCTTGCAATTAGGCAATCTAAAAAAAAAATTAGGTATTCAAAAAATTATTTAAATAATAATTAATTAAAATTTTGTTTTAAAATGTCAATTTTAATTATTTTAATTTATTTTTAATTTTTTTACTCTTTATTCGTCTAATTCTCTTGCTTCTTCTAGCATTTCTATTTCTGTTCTGAAACTTTCTTAAGTTTATTCGAAAATTTTGTTTTTTATTTCCATTTTGTTCAGGTTTTCTTTTAGTAACAACTGAGAAGATTTTTGCATATTTTCAACTATAACTGGAAATTATTTACACATAAATTCATGAACAGGGTCCAAACTGGCTATATTTAAGCATTTTACTTTATAATTTTTAATTGCTTCAGCTATATCTTGGTTAAACTGGTCTACAGTTGATAAATCATAAATATTTCTATTTGAGTTTTTTTTAACTTTTTCAACTGCTTTATCGAATTACTCATAATTATAACTAATTTTTAATTAAGATTTATGATTTATAAATATTATTTTATTATATATAGTGTAGAAAGAATATTTAAAGCATTTTTACATTTAAGCTTAGTTGAAATTTAGTTACAAAATTTCCTTTTCCTTTTAATTAATATATTCCATTAGCTAAGCTCTGTATTTTTCAAAGAATTCATTTTTTTCTTTATAGCCAGCTATTTACTCAAATTTCATGTATGAATTTTATTTTATCTCTCCCAATTATTAGCAAATTTAATCATTATCCAATGGCTAGTCGGCTTGAAATTTTAAATTTAAAATTAATAAATTAAAAAAAAAAACTTTTAAATTTAAATTTATACTATAAAAATTACCGCTGAAATAATGTTAAATTTAAGTTTAAAATTCTTCTAAGGCCCGTTCATAAGCCAATTAGCACTCTTATTCTATAATAAATTCCCAAGAGCTTTGGGCATTTGGAATTACTCCTTTCGAATTTAAAACTGTAACATAATTTTAAATTAAAGAACAAAGCATTTAAGGAGTTAAAGGAAATCCTTTTAGTCTTTTAGGTTAAATATTTTCTAAAATTTTGTCTCTTAAAAGTTTTAATTCCTATTAAAATTAGGGTCTACATTACTCTAATTTCATTCTTTCTAAATTTTTTAACTCCTACTCATTTTCTACCGGTCTTTGGAAATTAATTAAAAATAAGATAATTATTTTGTTTCATTTTTTTAAAGGTATTTTAAAGAAATACTTTATTTATGTATCAAAAATTTAAAAATAAATTATTTATTATTACCTCACTATTGTCATACATTCTCGTTTTTAAAATATTGATAAGATTAAATCCCTAACAGTATTATTTAGATTTTTTCCCTAATTTTTTTTTTATAATGACTGTTCCAAATACAGCGTAGAATTAATAAACTTACCTTCATTATCTACAATATCCAAAGTAAAGTCTCTTAAAAGCCATAAAAATTTGGGCCAATCAGTTTATAATTCTTCGCTATCTGCGAATATTTATAAAATTTATAAATTTATATATTTTTATATATTAGATTAAATTGATTTTATAAAATATAATATATATTTTTTTTTTAAAAAATACCATTTTATTTTTCAATTAGAGTGGAGATTTTCGTCATATATGACAATTCATTAATACTTTCCTCATTAATGTTACCTACACTATTGTAAATAACATATGATGATAATAAAATTGCTAATGAACTTATTCTGATATCTCTGTCGGTTTTATCTTATTCAATGGAACCTGTTCCTTCACTGTCTGAGTAAAATTAAAAATTAAAAATTAAAAATTTATATAAATATAAAATTTTTATCTTTTTATATTTTTTATAAAATGTAAAGATTTCTTAAATTTAATTAAAATTTAATATTAGTAATTTTTTACCCAAAAAGTAAATATACATATCGTCATTCTAGCTATAAATAGGCTAAGACCAAAGCCAAATCCCTTTAGTTTAGGACTTAACTGAGCTATCTACTTTAAACTATAAATATTTTAAATATTAAATATAAAGTTTAAATTTTTATTTATTAATTTAGTAATTTAATTTAATTTTATTGTTAATAAAAAATTTGAATGAAATTACTCCTTTTCCTTGAGGTGCATTTAAAATTTGGTTCATTAAATAACTTTTTCCAGTTCTGTATTTTCCAATAATAGAGACAAAACTCATTTTACCTTAGCACTAAGCCAAAATGTCAATTGCTTTTTAATTAACTTTAAATAAATTTCCTTCATAAGATATAAGTTGAATAGGATAAGGTTATTTGGAAAGCTAAAAAAAATAATTAAAATATTAATAATATAGTTTAAAAATAAAATATTTTAATATATTAATATTTTATATATTTTTTTAATTTTATTACTTTTTACATACTTTAGGCCATAGATTACCTCAAACCGACTTTAATTTGGTGTTTTTCTATTTTATTTTTAGTTAGTCCCAAATTCGCTTTCATTACATTAACTGACTCTCTAAAAACTGAAACTCTTTCATTTATGTCTCTTTACAATTATAATCCAATTTAAGAGTCTTTTAAAGGTTAAGAAATTCTTGATTATCTTGTAGAAGTTTACCTGCTTCCGAAATTTTGACTTTATTTTTAATTTTAATTTAAATTTTAAAAATCGCCAAAACTTTCTTTGCCTTAATTTTCCTAATTATTTTAGCTTTTTAAATCCTAGTTTATCTTTATATTGTACTGAGAAAACTAAAAATCTGACTGTTATTTAATTTTTTATTCATTTTAAGTTAAATTTTAATCTTATTAAAGAGTATTTTTATCTACTGTGATACTTTCTAAAAAATTAGGTTTATTATTGAATTTATAAAATAAAATTTTAATTTTTATTACTAATTAATTAAATTTAATATGGTAAGAAATAAATATTTATTATTATATTGTTTTTACCTTTTAAGTTTTAATCATTTGTCAAAAAATCTTTATCAATTTTATTTTTAGACTGATTCGACTGGTTCATTTGATATTAATCTTTATTCAAAACTCTGCTTTCACTGGGAGCCACTATAAAAAAAATTAATTTTAAAATTAAAATTTTATATTAATTTATTTTGGAAAAATTATTGAAAATATATCATAAATTTTTGATATTTTAAACAAATTATAAAATGAATTTTACTATAGTTTTGGCTAACTTCTAATTAGCTTTTGATTATATTTCCATTTTAGAGTCCGAAATTATTTTAATACTGATCATTTACATCATTGTAGTTGTAGTTTTTGTTTATAATACTGTTATTATTTAAATTTATATTGTTATTATTTGTATTGCTTTTTACAGATTGATTCATTTTTTATTGAGTTTTTCTATTTTGAATTGAAACAAATTAATTTATAGGGTCATTTTCCTACTCCTCTTCTTCTTCTGAGTCCATGAACTGCTATTTATTTAATATGACTCCTTTAGAAGAAACTTTTATATTATTTATAGATTTTTTAGGCATTCCTTATTACTAATTTTATTAAAAGTAAGTTTGAATTAAAATTTTAAAAAATTTTAAATTTATATTATATATTATACTTTTTGTTGGCTTGCAGGTAAACTTGGGTCTCTATCTGGAAATTATGAGAATCTGAAAGCATCTTCGCTAAATCCTTAATTATTTTCCATTATTTTTAATAATTGTATGTTTATTATTTTTGTTTTATTTTTTGTTTTTAGTTTTCCGATTATTATATTAAATCTATTTTCATTCAAGAAGAATAAAATCAAAAAAATTATTAAAAAAGAAATAGAAAAGAATTAATATAAAGTTGAATTCTAAAAATAACACTAATCTACTTATATAAATTTAATGTAAAAAAAGATTTAACTAATATATATTATTTTTTGTTATACAAATTTTTTGGATATTTTATTATTAACTTATTAAGAAAAATATATATTTATTTAATATAAATTAATATATCTTAAATTATATATTTTTAAATAATAAAAGAAAAATATAACTTTAAACTTTAATAGTGAAAAAATAAAAAAGTTTCGATCATCTATGCATAGTCTTTTAAGAATATTATTCATCACTAGGCATGAATCCTCCTGTTTTTATTCTTTTAATTTACTGTTAAATTTAGGGTTTAATTTTTGGTTCATTTAACTGTGTGGTTGCATTTCTAGGGTCATCTAAATATTATTTTTATTTGAAACTTTGCTAAAATGTGGCCCCATAATTGCTATTTTACCTTAAATTATTATTATTAGAATTAGAATTTCCAAAACTGTTAATTCCAGTTTAGGCAAAGGTTTTTCTTTAAATGCTACTTCCAGTTTATTTAAAATTGTTATTAATTTCTCCATTTTCACTTTATTTTCTTTGTAGTGATTAGGTCACTCTAAATCTAGGCGCCTAAATTTTTTTACCCTCAAATGGCTCTAAATTTTATTTACTATTATTTTGATTCCCTTCTTAAACCGATTAATGTGAGTATTTGTCATTTTCCTTTATGAATGGTTAGAATATTAATAAAGAAATAAAGTATATTATAATAAAATAAAAAATTTTTTTTTTTATATACCTTGTCGGAATGCAAATAATTTCCTGTCTGCTAAATTTAATCCCAAACCCCTGCATTAGCCTTTTTATGTATCCATTTCTCAAATTATTAATTATCTAATTTTTCTAAAGTGATAATGTCGAACCCTAAAATTAGAATAAAATTTTATTGATTTTTAAGAAATCATTTAATAAAATTCTTATTTATTCTTTTATATTAAAAAGGGAGTTAAAGTTAATTATAGTTATAATAGTAAAAATAGAATTAATAATAAAAATAAAAATTAGAATAAAAAGTAGATTAAAAATAAAAACAGAATTAAAAGTAGAAATAAAAATAAAATTAAAATAGAAATATAAATAGAATAAAAAGTAGAATTAAAATATAAATATAAATATAAATAGAAATAAAATGAATTTTTTACCTTTTTATCTTTCTTTAAGGTATTTTTCGTGGTTTAATCTATTTAATTTTCTTTCCAGTTATCTTTATTTTGCCTGTTAATCTCTCTCATGGTACTCTCCTTCTACGGCGTATCTTAATTGGTACCTTTTTTTTTTATTTTCCCTGATTTGGTCTAGTTTTTTAATTTCTTCGGGGACTTCTTTGGTGGGGTCCTGTATTATCGACTCTCTAAATCTCAAGGAAGGAGGCAATTTTAAAATAGCGTCTTTTTCTTTTTGCTTTTGAATCTCTTTTTATTTTCTTTAATTTATAATTGTTTTTTAGGTTATTAAAATATTATTAAATTTTTATTAAATTTTTTTTGATTTTTAAAGATAAATTTTTATTTAATTTAATTTTATATAATTTTATTCAATATAATTTAGTTTTGTTACTCTTGGTATTATCTTTCTTTTTCATCGTCGTAGAATTTTCCTTTTAGAAAATCGAAATTCCTTTTTGATAATTTTTAATTCAATTGCTCGTTATTTTAATCTATTTCTTACTATTAAAAAAATTTTTTTTGCGATGTGCTATAAATTTTATTGTTTAATTTAATTTAGTTAAATTTTTAATTACTTTGACCTTTTATTCGTTATCTTTATGAAAAATACCTGAAATGATGTCGAAATCTCTTAATCTACTTTCGTCGAATTTCTTATTATAAACCTATTTAATAGTAGATAAATAGATATTTTTTATATTTCTAGCAAAATTATTATATAATAAATATATAAAAATAAATATAAATTATAATTACCTTTTCCTCTTTTAGTGCCTTTATATTTTTGAACATATTTGGGTCCATTTTTTAATTAGTTATAATATTATAATCTTTTATAGTAGGGACGATTAAATTTAATTTATTTTTAAATTCGGCCCCCTATGTGGTTTTTAAGTCAGGGTGAGAACTAGGCCCTAAATTAACTATATCATACTCCCTGTCATATTTTTTTAAATGTCCCTTTAGCAAAATAATTAATTAATTTTATTTATTTAAATAAAATATTAAATTTTTTAAATATTTAAGTTATATAAAATTAAAATAAAATATTAAATATTAATTATAAATAGCAATAAATTTAGAATTACAGATTTGGCTTCTTACTACTTTTTATAATAGGTATTTGATTTATCTACTAGCTATTTATCCTATGAAAATGAAAATAAAAAGTTATTTTTAATATTTTTTTTATTCCATTTTTTGTTATAAAAAATAAGTAAATAAAACTTAAATAAAGAAAATTCAACTGTTTTTTTGCAAAATAAAAAGGGGAAAGAAAAATATCAAAATAATTAATAAAAATTACTTTATCGGAATTCAAGTACTATTGTAAAATGGGGTCAAATTCTTTTTCTTTGAATTTGATCTCTTTTGAAGTTATTCTTTTATGATTTTCTACTTTTGGGACCTTGGGCCTTCTTATAGTTTAATAATCACTTAAAGTTTATTTCCACTCATTTAAATCGTTTTATTCTACGAACATTTATTTATTGATTTATTTTGTATTATATGTGTTTTTTAAGTTTTTTAAAATTTATTTATTTATTTTTGTTTGTTTGTTTTTTTTTAGATTTTTTTGTTGTTCTTTTGTAAGATTTGTTATTTTTTTTAGAAAATGAAGGTTTTTTTTTGTTTATTTGTTTATTTCTGAGAATTTTTAGTAAAATTTGTTTTAATTTTCTAATTTTTATTTTTAATAATAATAAAATATTGGCTTTTTTTTTCTTTATAAATAAATAGTAAAAATATAAGTTTTACAACTACGATTAAAATCGTGCTAACTATTTATACTTTATATAATAACAAATTATCTTACAGATCTAAAGTATTAAAAAAAAAATATTCTAACCAAATTTCCATTATTTTCCTGGAAAATATAGAATATGTTAACAAAAATTAGAAGAAAAAGAAATCAAACACTAATTTTGAATATAAAAATATCCATTCAATTTATAATTTATATATTGCTATATATATTAATAAATTATTATAATTTTTATAAGCAAACTTAAATCTAAAGATATATTAATTCTACATTTTAACTTATAATAATTATACTAATATTAAATTAAATAGAAAAAATAAATTACAAAATAAAAAATCTAAATAATTTATATAAAAAATATGTTTTAAAATTTATCTGATTATTTTTTTATTTTTTTTATGAATTTATACATCTATATATTTTTTTATTATTTATAATAAATACACCTTTATTTTATCAATTCACACAAATTAAAATTCATAACCCTTTTTTTTTACACTGTTTAAAATAGATTTACCTAATCTATCTACGCCTGTATTACTATAAAAAAAATGATAAATTTTATTAAATATTAATATAAAATAAATATGTATAATTATTAATTTTTTATTTTAATAATAAATTTACTTTAGAAGCAATTTAAATCCATCTGGTTAATTTTTTTCTATATATTTTTTTATGTGATTACAACAATTGTCAGTTAAATCTTAGTTCATTGCAAAACCAAGCTCTAAAATTTTTATTGTACTTTTTTTTGTTAGTGTCTCGAATAATTTTTAAACTCCTTTATCTGTAATACTATTATCACTTTTAAAATTAAGATTTAATAAATAAATTATAAGTTATAAAAAATTTATTACTAAAGTAAAATGGTTATACTTTCAAGTTTTTTAAAATTCTCAATTATTTTGCAAAGCTTTTCAATTCCTGTATTTTCAATTGCATTAAAACTTTTTTAAAAAATATTTTTAATTAAGAGAAAGGGAACATATATATTTATTTACTTTATATATAAAGCGAGGTTTATTAAATCTAAATTTTTAATATCTATAATTTTATCCAATATTTAATCGCTCAAACCACAGTCACTAAAAAATTAATAAAGTTATATTCATTATAAGAATTTAAATTTTTAAATTTTTAAGTTAATTTTACTCATAACCAAATCCAAGTTCTTGTATATTTTTCATTTTCGAAATTTTATGTGCAATTTCTCCAAAGAAATCGTATCTTATAGGCTTTTTAAAATTACTAAAAATTATAAATAATTATTTAAATAATTTTTATAGTAAAGTTTTCAAATACAATTAAAAAATAAAAGTAAAATTATAAATATGAATAAAAAATTACCTTATTATCATATCCAAAACTTTTAGCGACTTGATTTTTCCCAGCCCGTTATCCAAAAAATTGTAAAATTATTCGATCGGAATTCCTTGATTATTGCTGTAAAAAAAATTATTTTAAAAAAAAAATTACATTTTTTAAAATTTGATTAAATAAATCTATAAATTAAATAAAAGTTAAATTTGTTTACCCAATATCGAACCACAATTTTTCCAATTTTTACAATTTACTGAAACACTATGTTAATTCGTCGAAATAGTTTGGCTCATATTTACCATGAATATTACATTTACTTTTTATTTATTTAATTAATTAATTATTTTTTTTAAAAATTAAATTAAAAATTTAAATATATATTATATTATATGAAATAAAAAAATGTTTTAATTTTTAAAAATGTTAGAAGATTTTATTTACTATAAGTATAAATCCAATCTTTTTAGACTTGTGGGTAATTCTGAAGCTAATCTTATAGCCAAATTTTTCATATCTATATTGCTTTAAAGTAAATATGAAGTTAAAATTAAATTAAAATAAAATAAGTTATAATAATTTAAAGTTAAATGTAAATATTTTATATTTATATTTTTATTATACATTATAAAAAATATATAAATAAATTTAGATACTTTAAATTCAGAGTAAGGTATTCTAATTGATTGGAATTAGTGATAATAAAACTGATATATTTATAGAGTTTATTGGGCAAATCAGTGATTGTTTTAAGTTCTTTTTATTTGGTAAAAGTGATATTTATTTCGGTGAAATCCAAATTTGCATTTTCTTTTAAATATTTTTTACTTTATTCGTATAAATTTTTTAATTCTGTACAATCAGTAACTTCGGCGACTTTACTTTCGCTTTATTTTCTCTGGGCTTTTTTTATTTTTTATTTTATAGTACTTATCTCATTTTCCTCTTTACTTTAATTCGACACCATTGAAAGAGATCGCTAAATTCCCTTTTTTAATTTTAAAATATAAAAATTTAAAATTAAGTTAATTAATATGATTCTTATTAATATTTTTCATGAATATTTTAGCTTTAATAATATATAATAGATATCAAAATTTAAAATTTTACTTATTTTTTAATATATTTTAAAATTTAAAATTGTATAAATATGATTAATTTAAATTCGTATGAAAATAATAAAATTTAAATAAAAATTAAATTTAAATAAAAAGATTAAATTTCAAACTAGTTACTTCTAAATCCTAGGCTACTTTATTTTTTTTTTCGCTTTCTTTTTCCTTTAATTTACTGTTTTTCTAAGATTTTTTGCCTTTTTTCGCAGAATCATTATTAATATTATTATTTTTAGTATTATTTTTGCTGTTGACACTATTTTCTTCATGTTCCAATTTATTTTGACTATAACTTTCTTTTTTATATTTTTTTTCCAAATTCGGCTCCTAATTGTTACTGTCTTATTCTTTTTCTTAGTCCTGTAACTCCTTTTCCTTTTCAAGCTTACTTTTTCTTCCTCTTTTATTTTTTTTCATTTGAGATTCTTAGTTTTTTGGATTTTAATTTTCGTTTTCTTACTCTATTTCTTCGTTATTTATTTCTGTGTTTTAAATTTACTATTTATTTTATTCACTGCTTTTGATTTTTCTTTATTTGATCAAATTTATATACTCTTCTTTTTTTCTTTCTTCTAGGTTAGGACCTTCAGTTATATTATTTAATTTTTGTTAATTATCTTATATTTATTCACTTTATTATTAAAAACTCATTTTCTTTTATGAATATTCCTTTTTTTCTGAACCTATTCTACTATTTTATTTTATTTATTCTCCATTTTGAATTTATATATTTTGATCTTTTAATTATGTTTCACTATAATTTTCTCCTTATTTTTCTTAATCAATTTCTTTTAATTTTTCATCTTCATTTTATTACATATCTTTATTACTTTATTAAATATCTACTATTTGTTATTATCCATTTGTTTTTTATTCTATTTCCATATTATTTAAATTAATTTCTTTTTATAAGTTGGTTTAATTCTCACTATTAATATTTTCTGCACTATCTTCTATATTGATCTCCTCCTCTAAAAAATAATAAAATAATTTTATTTATTTATTTTTAATGCAAATTTAAAATAAAAACTACCTTCACTTTAATCTTAATCTTAGTTTTTTTCTTAAATGGAATTATCAATTTCGTTATTATCTTCTAATTTTAAAGAAATTTAAAATTATAATAAAAAAAAATATAAATAATATTATAATAGTACCTTTTTAAGATTAATTGGAATTCAATTTTTCGCCATTTTCTTTTAAGTTATCCTATTATTTAAAAACTTGCTGCTATAATTTATAGTCCAATGAACTAGCTTCGCTTGAACTAACATTTTCAGTTTTCACACTTTTTAAAAAATTATCGCTCTCATTATTTCTATATTTGTAGCCTTTAGATTAAATATAAAAAATTTGATTAAAAAAATAATTGAAAGTTAAAAAAAATATAAAAATAATAAAAAAATAATTTTACCTTATAAATGTTGGTTTATTTAATAAATTCCTGCTTCTCCTATTTTATAATATTCTTAATCTTCTATATCTTCTTCATTTTTTTCATCTTCATTTTCTATATTAGAATTTTGCAATTAAGCAAGTTATTTTTGAAATGAGTTTCTTAAATGAAAATAAAATTTAAATAAAAATTAAAAAATAAAAAATTAGAATTAAAAAGAATTTAATTAAAAATTTAAAAAATTCATTTATTTTTCTAATAAAAATTACAATTCTTCGCTGCTATAACTATTCTGTTAAATATATTTTATTATTTGCATCCTTACTATATTCGATTATCTAAAAATTTTATATAAAATAATATGTAAAATTAAATTTTTAAAGTACAATTTTCTATAATTTATTAATTTTAAATTATTTATAGATTAACTTGAATGAAAATTAACAATATTTTTCTTATTTTATACATAAATTTTTTAAATGTTGATTTTCTCAGTTTATTGATTTTTTTATTTTTATATTATTTGTGTTATTACCTGTGTAATTCGTTCAATGAAGCCATAATTTAAGGTATACTTTATATATTACATTTTGCAATTGGTAATTGTTCTTAGGTAAAAAAATTAAGTTCTTGATTTTCATTGACGTACATTTATTTTTTTAGCAATTTGATACACTATTCAAAGACTTCTCTATCTTGAACTTGTTAAATTTTCGAAAAAATTTCTGAAACATCGCTATTAACACATTTCTAAACTTCCAATTCTTTTCGAAATTGGTTAACAACAGATTGAATTTCTTCTAATTTTCCGAGAACTTGTTCTACTTATTAAGTATTATTTTATTTTAATTGTTGTCTTTATTATTGTTAGTGTATTTTTTGTGGGGGGGTTTGGATTTCGGGTTTTTATAGGCTTTGATTTTCGGAATTTAATTCGTGCATTTTCTTTAATTTTTGTAAAATTTAGTTTAAACTGCCAACTTGGTGAAAACACTGCTGTTTGCCGTGTCCGCCGCTGTACCAACACTGACTGCAAAGAGGAGCCATAAAATTGGAGCCGCATGTTATGTCCATACAAATTAATGTTAGGGGTTCGTTGTGTTCTTTGCAGGTTATTTGTTGTAAATTCATGTTTTTTGTTTTTTTTTTTGATTTATTAGGTTTTTTATTGTATTTTTTGTTTTTTTTTTTTCTAATATTTTATATATATATAGTATTTCATGATTTTTTAATTTAATTTTGATTTTAGGTGGCAGCATTTCTCGGATTTTTAAATGAGAAAAAAAAATAAATAAAATTATTGATAAACTAATTATTAAGAAAGGAAGTAAATAATTTGAGATTTTACGATTTTTTGTTAGTAAGTATTTGAGGCATATATAAATTAACAAAATAAAAATTAATTAAAGTTTTTATTGGGAATTTTAAAAAACTTTAAACAACATTTTAATATTTACATTTTTAATTTTTATAATATAAATATTTATATTTTTGTATTTCAAATATTCATATAAGAATAGTTTTAAAAATAATTTTTAATTAAATTTTAAACAAAATAATATTTAGTAAATTTTGTAGCCTTTAAATCAGTCTATGATTATAAAGTCATCATCTTCTGCCTCCTACTATTATCCCTCTTAATTATCTTTTTTTTCGTAAATTTTTTTTATATAACTGGGGACTTCTTCGCTAAAATAGATAAAAAAATCTTGGTATTTTTCTGATAATTGGTTCATAAACTGATAAAATTTTTCAAAATCATTTAAATTTTTTAAATAAAATCCTAAACTAAGCGTGCTGTCTATTTATTCGATATCCAGAAAGCGGAGTTAAGAGCAGAAATAGCTTTAAATATTTTCCAAATTGCCGAAATTTTCTTTTGTGCTTGCGGGTTAAGTAAAGTGTGGGTCTAAAAATAATAATTTTTTGTCGAGATTTCCAATAAAATAATGGGCCTTTCCCGTTTAGCCTCCGATGATTCCCAAACTCAGTTCAAACTCCAGAATTTCCAAAATTATTTACTGGTAACTTGTATTTATTTTTTCCAGGCCCAGTCTGGTATTAATCACCAAAAAGAGCGATTTTTCAGACTTGTGGCACTGTTAACAGACCAATTTTTTTTGCTTTTAATTTAAATTTTAATTTTAATTTTAATTATTATTTTCTTAATTTTAATTTAAATTTTGATTATTATTTTCCTAATTTAAATTCTAATTTTATTAATTTGAATTTTCTTTATTTTCCTAATTAAAATTTGAATTTTCTTAATTTAAACTTTCTTAATTTTAATTTTCTTCTGAGTTTTAAATAAGTTAACTATGTTCTGGATTTTTGCAGAGAAAAGTTTCTTCTATATTTTCGAGAGGTTTTTGGAGAAAGTCATCTTTTAGAAAATAACCTAAAATTTGATCATAAACAATGACGCTATCACTATTAAAGCTGGCTATTTTAAGATTTTTGGCATTTTGAACTGGCTAAGAATTTTACAAAATTTCTAAGACTTTCATGATTCTGTTAGGGGGGTACCATTCGCCGGGGGCCATTTGGAAATTTTCGAAGGCGATTTCGCTTATTTAATGAATAGAATAATTTGCGGAGGGGTCGTCGATAAAGGGCTGAATTAATTAGTGGTAGTTGAATTTTATGTTGTTTTTGTAGAAGTGCCTTTTTAGAGCCTCTATGAAAATGTTTTGTCCGACGCGGAGCATGCAGCCCCAGCCTTGGTCGGTTGTTATTTTTTGTTTATATGGAGATTTTTTTTTTTTTTCTTGGAGAAGAGGAGAGAAGTTTTGACGGTAGGTTATCCAGATTGTGTCGTTTTGGAGGGTTTTTAGTGTTTGGAGGGCGTCGGTTTGGGGGTTTAGTTTTTGGCCTAGAAATGAAGTTTTGGAGTGGTTTTGGTTTTGTTAGATTTGGGTTTTTTAGTTGGTTTGGATCATTTTATTTTGTTTATTTTGGAAAATAAATTTTTAGTGAGTTTTTGGTAATCAGAATTAATAGATTTATTGTAGTTTTATGGGAATGAAAAATTTTACTAGGAATTTATTTTGATAGATAAATTTCTTGAAATTTTTATTAGAAATTCTAAATTAAATTGATTTTAACAAAAAATATCTTATGTTAAAAAAGTTATTTGTATTTAAGTGTATTATCAAGACCTATAATTCTTCGAATTAAATGAATTAAATATATGTTTTTTTATTAATTCACTATTTTTTTTTAAATAATTTTTGAACCTATAAGTTATAACAACTTTTATAAAAGTATATTTCGCAGATTAGTTTAAAAAAAATAATTATTCTTTGTGAATTCATATAATTAAAAGTAATTTGGAATTAAATTTTACTCAAATAATCTTTTTTATACTTTATTTATTAAACGCTATACTATATAATTAAAATATAATCAAAATAAAATAAATACACTATCAAAAAAATAAAATAAAATAAAATAAAAAAATATAATATCCAACAATAAAATAAAAAATATAACCTATTTTTTCTAAATTTTCAATATAATTAAAATATAAATAAGCTAGAAAAATAAAAAGATTTTTATAATGAGCCAAACAGCAAATTATACCTATACAAAACCTCCTATCTTTTATAGTTAAAAATATAATTAAATATAAGAAAATAGTGAAAAATAAAATATAGTAATAAATTCTAAAAATAAATTATTATAAAATTAGGAGTATAATTAAAATTTGTATAGTGAAGAAAGAAATTTTTATTTGGATTAATCATAAAAATAAAATATTAATTAGCATAACACATATAAAAACAATTATAAAAGTAAATCTGAAATTCATAACAAATTTTTGTTTTTTAAAAATTAATAAGAAAATTAGGAAAAAAGATAAAAATTAAGTAATTCATTTCTTTATCATGAACTTGAAGAGGCTTAGAATTCTAACCAGTTTAATTTTGTGAAAAAAGATGCAAAAATACAACTTTTTTTATTAAGTCAGCTTAAATTATTAGAAAATTAATTGGATTTTATTAGTAATCCTTAAAATTAGGTAAAATAAAATCATAAAAGACATTAAACGTAAAATTCTCCTTCGGAATATTAAAATTTATAAAAAGAATTTAAAGGACAGTAAAGCACAATAAGCAGTTTGTAAAAGTAAATAAACTAACTTAAATCTCAAATTTCTGAAAAAAGTGAAGCAAAAAATATAAATTAATAGGCTTAGAATTTGAATAAAGTTAATAAAAAATCTAAATCACAAAATTTTATTGATAATTTATAATTTTAAAAATAAAATTAAAATTAATAAAATAAGTATTAAGATTTTCCGAAATAGAGAAAAATTTAGAATTTTATATAAGAAAAAAGTTTAAGTTTGGATTTAAGTAATTTTTAGTCGAAAGAAAATGAAATTTAGGCAAAAATTACATAAAGTCCTTTTGACGAAAATAATCTTTATAAAATGACTTTATAGAAAAATTTTAGTAAAAATTTTTTTTAGAATTAAAATTCGGAAAATTTTTAGAAAGCAAATAATATAAATAATTATCTTAAGAAGACGGAAAAAAAAATAAAAAATTAGAATATTTTTAGTTATTAAAATGGAAATTTTTTGAATAAAAGTCCTAAATTTTTAGAAGATTTTAGCACGGATTATTAAGATGAAGTTTGTTAGGCCGAAAAATTAAAGTCAGAAAGTCCATAAAAATAAAAGGAATAGTTTATTTCATAGTTGTTAATTTAATAGCAGAATTAAAAAGACTAGATATAATAGGAAAACGAATAAAAATAAGAATAAGAAGAAATAGAAAAGTAAAAAGAAAAAGAAGAAGAAGATAAAAATATTTAGGAATTAATTTATTTTTTAAAAAATAAATTTTAAGTTTAGGATTAGTCTTAGAAAAAGAGTATGCCTAAAATGAATCCAATTGACTAATAAACTGTTAGAAAAATTAGTGAATCTATTAAAAAATCTAATTAGAGTATAAATAATAATAATATGAATTTATAGCAAATTTTAGATATGTTGGCCACTCCTTAGATTAGTAATAGTTTGATAGACGAAGATTATGAAAATTAAGATTAAAATTAAAATATAGATTAAAAATAAAATAAATAAGAAATTTAAATAAATTTAGATAATTCTATTTTATTAAATCCTCAAATTAGCAATTAATAAGTTGGTTCCTAAATAAATTTTTAAGAAGATTTTTAATTTTTGCCTGTTGAAACTGCAAAAAAAGAATAGTAGTAAAAAAATTAGTTAAATTTGAATTAGTGGGATATTAATGAAAAAAAAAATAATATTAATGATTACAATAATTGTGAAAAAAAGTAAACAGAAGTAGAAAATAATTAAAGTTTAGTAGACAGTGAGTAATAAATTTAAATTTAAACTTAAAATTCTTCTATAGATTACCAATAATTTCCTGCGATTTTTGGGCAGTAGGAATTTTCAAAATATAGTGAAAAAAGAAGAATTTATCTTGAAAATAAAAATTAAAACCAATAATAATTACAAAATTAAAATAAAAAGACAATTAAAAATTATTATCAAAGCTCTAAAAATTGCTAAAATTATTAGAGTTAAAAAATTAATTAATTTTATTAACCCAGTAATAGCGTAAAAAGTGAGAATATAAAGGGGAATGAAAAATTAAAAAAAAATCTTTAAAATTTTAAAGATTTTGAAATTGAAAGCAAAAAAATGGAATAAAATAATAAAAATTAGTTTATTTAGGATACTTTTTAGCCAATTTAATAATATAATAAGAAAAATTAGGTAAATTAAGGTTAAATAGAATAAATTGGTTTGGCTAAAAATAATTAAAATAGTTAAAATAATTAAATACTAAGTGGTGCTTAGAATTTTAAAATAGAAAATAGCTAATTTTTACCATAAAATTAAAATTTATTATACCAAATTAATCCTAATCAAAACTCTAAATTCTAAAATAAAATAAAATTAGACTTAGGTGAACGAAAAAATATTTTAGAGAAGTAAAAATGTGTAAAAAATTTTTAAGAAAAAAATTTAGAAAATCTTTAAAAATAGTCAAATTTGGTTAATTTTCGAAATTAATGCTAAAATTAGCAAATTTAGTACCGAACTTAAACGGAATAAATTGAAACTAGTCCTTAAAAATTTTTTAATAATGATTATTAGTTGTAAACAGAAAGACCTAGAAAATAAAAGAGAAATGATAAAATTAAAAGTTAATAATTTTTTTAGAATTGTAACAATAATTATAAGGAATAAGAGCCTTTATTTTTTAACTTTAATAGTTTATCTTCTAAAAGGTAGTTATAAGATTGTTAAAAACAAAGTTAATACTAAAATTAAAATTAAAATAAAAAGTATTGTATTTCTTCTTCTTTGAGAAATTCGGAGAAAGACAATTTGTTTTAGGGGAAATAGAATTTTTTTACTGAATTTTTAGATCCAAGCTTAAAAAATAAAGAATAGTTTATAAATTTGGAAAAAAATAAGAAATAACCTTTTGTGGAAAATTTGGATTGTCTAAAAAATTATTTGCACAGCACTGCGCCTAATTTAAATAGTTAAAAAAATTAATTGCAAAAAAAATAAGGCCAAGATGTTAACCAAGTCATAAATTAAATATACCAGTAAGGAAGGAGAAAAGTTAGCTAATTATTTTTATGAAATTGTAAAAAAATATATACATAAATTAATCTATTTGTATTTATATATATATATTAAAAATGTTTGTATAATAACTTATACTATCAATTTTCCTTAATAAATTTATATATTTATATTATTCTAAAAATTTATATACACCTATATAAAATCCTAATTCAATTTTAAAATAAATAAATAAATAAATAAAATTTTATCTAAATTTAGCTATAATTTAAATTAACATTACTTTAGTTTATTTTATTAAATAAATTTTACAAGTATATATTTATTCAAAAGAATGGTGTAATCACTGATTTTTATTAATCATATATTAATAAAAATATAATTAATTTTATGTAACAAATTGGGAACTATAATTTTTTCATTAAATATTTTAAATAAATGTTATTAAAAAGTTAAATTTGATAAAAGATTTGTAAAATCATTAATTTTTATTATTTAATTATAAATTTTGTTAAAATATTTAGTTGATTGGAAATGATTGCTTTATTACGTCAATTTTTAAAAAATTTTCTCTATTAATATTAAACTCAATTTTTTAGCAAAGCAATACTGATAAAAAAACTAAAATTTTATATATAAAAGTTATTATATTAAAATTTTAACTAAGATAATAAATATATATTTTGAAAAAACTTATATAACTGAATATTTTATAATGGTATTTAAATTCTTTAAATTTACTAAATTATATTTAAATTTTTATTTATTAACTAAATTTTATTTGAAAAATTAATATTCTTGCTTCACAATGAATTATTTATTACTTCTTAACTAAGAATTATTTTGAAATATTTATTTTTTATATTTTGTAATGGAATAGAATTATTTTATTTTTTTTACTCTTATTTATCTATATTATAATAAAAAAATTTTATTAAAAATACTTTTTCCACACAAAAACTGGGCTTTTTATTTTTGATCTATATTAACTTTCCTTTCCTTTATTTTTATAAAATTATTTTATTCATTTACTTTCGATTACACAATTATTATTATATATATTAGTAAATTTTTTCTTGTAAAATTCATCAATTTAATTGGGAAAACATCAATTTTTTTATATTGTTGAATTTTTATTTTAAGATACAACAACGTATAAATAAATAGACAGTTTAATTGAATAAAAATTTAAGATGACTATTTTTTCCAAATCTCATACATTTAATCTTAATTATTTTTATTTGTACAATTTTATTGATTTTATTTATTTTTGACTATCAGAGAAAATTAATATATAAATACAATCAATTGCGTCACAGTAATATGAGTAAATTCTGATAAATTAATTTTGTATTGATTAATTTATTTAATTCACAGCCAAAAAATTAATAAAAAATCAATTAATAGTACTAATTAAAAGGAATTAATTATTTATCACTCTTTTAATCAATAAGTCAAACAATTAATTCAATAATTATCTAAAAACTAACCCTTAGCTTACAAAATTTAAATGATTTTTTATTTAGAATAATCGGTAACTCTCAAATAAAAAAATAAAAAAAAAAATAAAAAAAAAATAAAAATAAAAAAAAAATTTTTAGCAAATTAAGGTAATATTTTATGCTACTTAAAAACTTAAAAAACATTCACAAAAATTTGTTCCAATTAGCGAACTACAACTCTTCGCCTTCAATTTTCAGTGCAATTTCTGCCAAAGTTCAGGAAAACAAGCAGGAAAAAGGAGAGGGGCCAAAAATGGACGTCCAGCACTATATTTAACAGCAGTAAAATCAAAGGAATTAAGACGACAAAAAAATAAAGGAAATTCCTGAGAAATTGGAAGAGTTAATGAAAAATTAGTAAGAGTCTCAGTAAGAGTTGAATTTTTAGCACATTTTGGGGAGCACGACTTCTTTGCAGAAAGCTTATTACGAAAAGTTGATTTATAAGGCTTTTTAGGCTTATACACACCACCATCCTTACCCAAATTCTGTTTTTAACGAGAAATTATACTAGATTTTGAAGAAGCTGAATTTTGACTCTAGTAACACGCTTTTTGGGTCTTCTATTTGCCCGGACGAGTTGAACCACGGACACTCTTCTTTGGCGAATTTGATGAAGAATACTTGGGGAGATATTATGCCGTTTGGGGGACTGGGGGGGATTCCTTTTGCGGGGAAAACTGGGTTTAATGCTTATGCTTCGCATGTGCCTGATGATGGACACTTATTGGTTTTGTTTGCGCCGCATGTGGGGATCGATAAATTAGGGAAATTAGGGTATGTTGAGAGAAAGGGACAGAAAAATAAAACGCCGACTTGTGGAGCCGCTAGTGGAGCGTTTTTACATGCTTTGGAAAATAGCCATCACACAATAGACGCGGAACATGATTATTAGATTGACTGGATTTCGAAGAAAATGATAGAAAATATAGACAGAATTAAAAATGCAGAAGATTAAATGGCGGAAGTAACTGAAATTATGTACCAGCTTGTAGAATAAGCCATTTTTAAAATTGCAAATACCGATTTTGGAAGCGGAAAATTGATTTTAGTAGGGGGTATATAAATTAATGTTGGATATGGTGAAGACTTTTTCTTGCCAAGATTATTATAAATCCACTAAAAAGGATAAGAACCAGTTGATTTAAGCGAATTACTCTGAGTTAAAGAAATAGCAAAAAACGCAACAAATTTCAAAAAAATAAACAATTAATTTACACACCATTTTAATGAATTAAGAAAATACCATAATTAATAATAATTAAAAAAAAGTAAAGTAAATATATTATTAAACTAGAATTAAATGTTCATACAAAGCAAAAAAATAAAATTATACTACAAAACATTAATATGATTTATCATACGTTATAAGAGTATCTTAATTATATAATATATACACATATATAAAAATAAAATTAATATTCTATATTTAAAACTAAAATCACCTATATATTATTTTAAATTTATTCATATATTCCCATATATATTATATATATAACATATAATTTCATATTGTAAATAAAAATTACAATTTTAACAAATACAAATATCAGTTAGATTGGTTTTGTTGAGCAAAACTAAATCTTTAAATTTTTTGATTTATCTTATTTTTGATTTTCTTTTATAATTGATCATCTAAAACTATAAATTGATTTTTCTAAATCTAATATAGTAAACAATAATGATAAAACATAAAATAACATTTAAAAATCTACTTTTTTAGTATTTTTTTTTTGAAAATTAGAATTTTTTTTTTATATTATTAACATCTTAATTGTCCAGTAACAGTTCTTAAACGAAATTTAAATGGCTCTAAGTATTAAAAAATAGTAATTTTTTTAATATAATATTATTTTTTCTATTCAAAAATAAAAATAAAATAAAAATTACTCAGTTTTCTTTTATTTTCAACAACAAATAAAAAAAAAAATATCTACAGTTTATTAATTTACATTGAATAACGAAAAAATAGGCCAAGTTATTTTAAAATAAAATAATATTTACTATATCAATTTTAATTGTAAGTAAAGTGTATGAAGTTTTAAAATATTTATAATTTTAACGTATGAGAAAATAAAAAACAACCTAAAAATTTTATTTCTCTGTTAATTTATCCAAGTTTAGAATGACAGTTATTTTTCAAATTTTTTTTAAATCCCTTTTAAGTGAGATTTAAAAAAGAGTTATTTTATACTATTACCGGATAATAATTAATTATTTGTATTGAAACTAAAACTTAAACCAATAAAAATAATAATTTAATTACTGTATTTATAAAAGCATATACCAAAGCTTTACGTAATATGCTAGTAAGAATTAAAAATATAAAAGTAAAGTATAAAATTTTTAAGAATAATGAACAAATGTTATCTATATAATATATTTTTTAATCTATATTTTATAATATTAATATTAAAAATAGATTTAATTAAGATATAATATTTTATTATGTAAACTATATTTATTTTTTCGCATTTAATTAATTTTTATACCATATAATAATAATTTAATCATTTCATCATCATCATTTTTACATACTCTTCATAACTAATCATTCCATCTTCATCTCTGTCCACTTCTTTTATCATTTCTTCTACTTCTTCGTCCGTCACATTTTCGCCCTAATTTTATAACACTTATTTCAATTCAAGAGCAGTAATAAACTAGTTTCTAAAATGGTTTTAAGTAAAAAATTAATTTCATAATACCAAATAAAAAAAGATTTTTCATTGAAAATTAATATTTAAACTCCTTTTATAAAAAAAACTTAAAGAAAAATATTTAAACTTATTTAAGCAATAAAATTAATTATTTTTGAAAAATATTTTAGATATATTATTTTTAAAATAATGGTAAAAATTCTTTTTTAAGTTAATTATAAAAGAAATATATTTATAAAGAAAAAAAAGTAAATAAATAAAGAAAATAATGTTTTAAAAATTTATTCATTCAAATTTTATATGTCATATATAAATTTTTTAGTATTCAAAAAAATAATGTAAAAATTATAAAATAGTTGAATGTATGTTAATTAATTCATATTATTGTTTGCTAAAATACTATAAAAAATAAATTAAATACGGATAATTAAAAAAAAAAGCTAATATTTTACTTCCAAAATTTAAATTAAAAAAAACCTGATGTCTACTAAAAACTATCTGTTAAATTTTTAAAAATTTATGATAAAAACTATATTTTTTTTTTTTCAACTATAGCAAAGTTAGAAACCCTGATAAATTTGTACAAGAAATTTAAATAAATTTTAAAAAAACATAAGTCTAAAAATTTAAATTTTTAAATTTTAAAAATTATTAAATTTTTATATATATTTTATACCCATCACTGTCAAAAGTTTTAAAAGATTCTTATAATTCAGTTTTTGTGTCTATATCTTTCATTTTTCTTGACATTAAAGCCAAAAATTCCTAAAAATCTATTCTCATATTTCCTAATTAAAAATTATAATATGTATAAATTAATTAATTGATTTATTGATTATCAACGTAAAAAGCAAAATGAAAAAATTATATATAAAATAGTTTAATAAATTTTTTTTTTATTTTTATAAATACTAATTTCAACAAAAAAGAAAAGAAAAGAAATTATTAACTAGTATATTTTAAGATAAATTAACTTTAAATATTGTATAATAGTTATAAACTTAAATATTGATTTTTTATTATTTATAATAAGTTTTAATAAAATGCAAATTAACTATTATAAGAAAAAAAATAATAATTTTATAAAAATTATCATAGTTAGCTAGGTTAAATAATAAAAAAATATTTAGAATGCTTATAAAAACTTATTATCAATAAAAATATATTAAGTTGTTTTTTAATTAAAATATAAATTTTTATATTTGTTAATAAATTATAAGGTTTTAAAACATATTGTGTTTTTATTTTAGAAATTTACTTATTATATTATTTTATTTTTACCATCTTAATCCACTTCATTTATTATATCTTGCAATTCACTTTCCTAAAGTTAAGTAATAAAAATATTTTTATAATAAGTAAAAATATTATTTATTTTAAAATTTAAAATTGTATAAATAAATTTAAAATAAAAATTTTAAATTTAATATGCAATGAAAATTATAAAAGTAACTAAGATAAAATTTTAATTTATTTACAAAATTTATTAAATAAATATTTAATGTATAAATTTATTTTAGTATTTATAACCATTTTCTTATAAATAGTTATACATTTATCTAAACATAAAAAAAGCTTTAAAATAAGTAAAAAATAAAATAAAATAAAACCCCAAAAAAAGTCATAAATTAGAAAAAATTTTAAAAAAATTGTATAATTATAATTTATTTACTGTAGGATTCATTTCAAGTGCTCTCATTATTGTTGCTAATTCTTTAGTGGAAATTGTTCCTGAATCATCAGGGACAAATAAATCAAAACATTATTTTAATTCTTAATCGATATCTTATAATTCTTTTTACATTCTGAAATCAAATTTTACTACTTTATTTATTTTTAATTTTAACTAGTTGAATAATTTATACTTTACACTTACTAATTTATTTTGAATTTAAAATTTTTTTTTTTACTTAAAAAACCTTTTAATTATATTTAAATTAAAGAATTTTTTTAAAAATTTTATCCAATTTTAGAAAAATATATAATAAAAATAAAACAGAATTTTCCTCCACAATTTATTAAATTTACAGTTTATAATACTATATTAATGAAAATTTTGAATTTATAAAAAATAATAAATTAAATAAAAACAACTTAAATAGTGATAATTTAATAGAAATTAAAAATTTTTACTACACAAAATAAATTATTAATTATAAAAAAAAGTAATATATTAATGATTATATTGAAATATATATGATTCAAATTTTTTATTTTTTTATTAGGATTAAATTTTTCACTTAGCCATCATCATTCTCACAAATTCTTCGTAGTCAATATAACCTTCTCCATTATCTGCAATTTTAGTTATTTCATCAACTAATTCCTTAGGCAACCTTTCGCCTAAATTCATAAGGCCAAATTTTAGTTCATCTATATCTATTTTCCCAGTTTAATCGTGGTCAAAAACTTTAAAGGCTTCGATTAGCCTAAAAATAAAAAAAAAGATAAATTAATTTATAATTTATATTTATTCAATTTTATTATTATTTATTTATTTATTTTTTATTTTTTATATAAATTTTTTTATTCGATTTTTTATTTTTTTTGGTTACTTACTCCTCTTCTGTGTCGGTGTCCTTCATTTTTTTTGCCATTAATTTACAGAATTCTTCTTCGTCGATTAAGCCATTTCCTAATTCATTTTAAAATGAGTTAAATTTGGTTTGAATTTTAATTTTATTTAATTTAATTTAATTTAATTTTTATTTATTATTATTTAATTTTAAATTTACCATCTTAGTCTATTTCATTTACCATTTCTTAGAGTTCTAATTCTGTTGGTTTTTGCCCTAAAGATTTCATAACTTCGCCCAATTCTTTTGTGCTAATTGAGCCATCGTTATCTTTGTCGAATAGTCTAAAATGCTCTTTAAATTCCTTTATTTGTTCTGGAGTTAATTCGTTCATTTAATGTTTATTTTTTAGTTAAATAAATGATTATAATTTTTTAATTTTAAAATTATTTATAATTGATTCTAAGTTTACAAATATATCTAATTATTATAATTTTTTATCGCGACTTTTATTTATAAATATTAACTATATATAAATTATTATATTAAAAAATTAAAAATTTTTATAAATATGTTGATAACCTGAATAAATAAATAAATATAATTTATAATATATTTTATAATAAATATTTTGAATTATTGTATAATTTTATATTTTTGATTTTAATAATAAATAAATACTCAATTTAAACTTTTTATTTTTAAAAACTACTCGAATTTCTTTTTACTTTTTAATAAATTAAGGCCCAAAATAAAGTGATTATTTTTTAACCAATTTGGACTAATAAAACTAATAAAACTTTTTAAATTTTGCTATATTTTTTTATTTCAACCAGATGTATTTGCCGGATTAACAAATGTCCAGTTAGGAATTCTTTCTTTTTCATTCTAAATTATGCCATTATTATCGAAAATATTTGGATCGAATTTAGTTGAAATTCTTATTTTTCTTTTAGGAATTGGAGGTTAATATTTTCTTTTTAAAAGTTTTAGATAAATTTACTAAATTTATTAAAAATTGAAAATTTTTTATTTTTTACTTATTATAAACTTCGCTCCAATTAATTCCTTTGAAAAATTCATGTTTTTTTATTTCTTCTGAATCTCCTTTACCAGATCCAAGTCTTTTAGCAGGATTTCTTTATAACAACTTTTTTTTAAAAAAATTAAAAATAACAAATAATAATGAAAAAAAAATTTAAAAATAATGTTTACGGCTTTTAGCAAAGATTTTGCCTCTGGACTCAAACTAGAAGGAAGTTTTAAAGGAGCCTTTTCAATGTTATAGAATAATTCATCCCTATTATTGGCATAATAAGGAGGTATTCCAACTAAAAATTCGTACATTACAACCCCCAAAAGATACCAATCGACGGCTTTACCATGGCCGCATCTTTTAATTAAAAATTTAAAGTTTTAAAATTCAAAATTCAAAATAAATAAAAAAATAAATAAAAATTAAAAAAATTATAGAAAATTAAAAATTACCTTTTGAGCATTTCTGGAGCCAAATATGCAACACTTCCACAAAAGGACCTTGCTCCTGAGTGAGGATCCAGAATTCCTTCTTTTGAAAGACCAAAATCTGTTAGCATAGCGTGTCCATCGTGGTCCAGTACTATATTATCTGGTTTTAAATCCTGAAAAATTATATTATATTAATAATTAAATTAAAGTATAGAATTAAATAAAAGTTAAGATAATTTGATAAAATGTAAAAAAAATAAAAAAAAATTTAATTAAATGAGAAAAGAAAAAATTGAAATTTTATATTAAATATTTAATTTTTTTTACTCTAAATATGACATCTCTTTTATGTAAATCTTCTAGGGCTAAAATAATTTCGCACAGGTATATTTTGACTCTCTCCTCGTTAAATCTTTTTAAATTTAGGTGGTTATTAAAGAAGAAAATTAATAATTTGTATAAAAAGAATTAAAATACTAAAATATTAATTATATTTAAAAAAATTTAGAAGTTTTAAAATAAATAAAATTATATTTGAAAATAACTTTACTTTTTTTCTTTGCTTAGCAGTTCGCCTAGGTCTCCTCCTGGGCAGTAATCAAGAATTAAGAATAGTTTATCTTAAGTTTAGAAGGCAAATTACATTTTTACAATAAAAGGATGGTTTGTAAAGGAAAGGACGTTTCTTTCTGTGAGGGCGTACCTGGTTAAATTATGTCTTAAAATTTTACTTTTGTGTAAAACTTTCATTGCATATAACATGTTATTGGATTTTTTTTCCACTAAATAAACTTCTCCGAAACTTCCTTTTCCAATCAGTCCGTGCACCTGGAAATGGGAAGGCCCGATTTTTTCCTAGGATTTTTAAAATTTATTTTTCTAAAATAAACTTAGTTAATCAAAAAAATTAGAAAAATTTTAATTTAACGTTGTTTTAGTATAGAATAATATATTTAGTTTAGAATTTTATTTTTATTTTTAGTTAATTAATTAATTTTTTTAAAAAAAATTAAAATTTAAAATTAGATATTTACTATTTCGTTTTTGAAACTATTAGATTAAGAATTGTCATTTGTAGTAGAATCAGAATCAACGCTTTTTTTATTATTACTGTTATTACTTGTGTTTCGTTTTAATTCCGTATTCATTTTATCTTTTATATTAGAATTTTCTTGCTATTAAAACATTTATTTTATATTTTCTTACTATATATTGACAATTTAAACTTAAGGTTCTTTTTATTGCTATAAAAATAAATAAATATTAATATTTATTGCGTGATTTTAAATTTAAGTTTAATAAATTACCTTTCTAAGCTGCTCAAATTTTTGAAATACTTGAATGATTTCCTAACTATTTATCAGTTCATGAGCTGTTTATCCATTTTTATTTTTCAATCCAGTATTGATGCTAAATTTTTTTAATAATATTTCGGCAATTACTACATGGTCTAAAAAAAGTTATTAGAATTAAATTAAATTATAAAATAAATAAAAAAAATTTTCATACTATTTTTAACAGCGTAATGTAAAGCAGTGTCTCCATTTGAATCTTAATGATTTATATCTGCTCCAGAAGTAACAAGAATTTAAAAAACATCTTCATGTCCCCTAAATTTATAAATGAATGAATAAGAATTTTTTAATTAATAAAAGTAGTTAATTAATTAATTAAAATTATAAATTAAATTATTTATTTTATTTATAAAAGTCAGATTAGAATTTTAAATTTATTATTTTATTTTTTAATTTATTATTAAATTTATTATAAAAATTACTTTAGAGCTGCGACTAAAAGAGGAGTTTAGCTGTCTTTATTTTAGGCGTCAATTATGGCCTCGTGATATAAAAAAAAACTTAGTAATTAACTATTTCCGTTTAAAGCTGCGTAATGCAGAGGAGTCCACTCGTTTTGGCCTTTTGTATTTACGTCTGCCTTTTTATCTCCTCTGGATTTGTCTAACAGTTCTACACATTTGTTTTGATCGTTTATTTTTGCCATTAAAATTAGCTCGCTGTTTACTTTACTAGCTTTGCTTCTTTAGAAAAAATTATTTAAAAGAAATGAATTTAATTAATAATGATTTAAATGAAAAATTAGTTTAATAAAAAATAATTAAAAGTAAATTAATTTAAATGTAAATTAAATTTAATAAAAAAAATTAAAAGTAAGTTAAAAAGCAAAATTAAGTGTGTAAAAAAAGTTTTTTTAGGTAAAAATAGAAATAAATTTTACAATAGAGACTACCATGAAGGTAAATTATTGTTGTTGTTTTGGTGAGATTCTTAGTTTTAATTTTGATTTTGATTTTATTTTTATGTTTAATTTTGATTAGATTATTTGATTTAAGTATTTAAATTGAAATTTTTCATTGCTTAATACTAAGCGTTTTAATGAGGCGTGGGAGAAAGACTTTTGGAATTGTTATTGTTTGCTAGGTTTTTAAGGTGGTTTTAGACCATTTTTTATTATTAATTAACGTTTCCAAAGGGAGACTATGATTTCAAGCCAATATTTTTATTATTGTATTTATTATTATTATTTATATTATTGAAATAAATGTTGTTAGTTTTAGGGTTATTTACGGGGATATTTTCTTATTGAGAATTTTTATTTTATTGATATCCATGGTAAATATTATTGCTGCTTGAGTAATGTTTTTGCTATTAAATATTATCGAATTCTGTTGGTACGGTTTTAACTCTTTATGAATAATTATTTTGGCTAAGTTGAATTGGTTTTTCTGATAAAAATCTATTTGCTTCTTCTTCATCTCTGATTTTATTATATTCCCCTACATCATAAACTTCCCCTGTATCTTTATTTCTTATGACAAATTATTATTCTTAGGAATTTTTCATGTTATTAATATTCATATTATCATTATTTTTCGACTACTATTATTTCATAAATAAATTAGGTTGTTATTATTATTATTTATACAATTATTCTTGTTACTATTATTAGTGATAGTTGGAAAAAAATTAGCTTTGTTGAACATTTTTATTAGAATTGTAATTAGAAAAAGGCATTTTACTATAGTTTTAATATGGTGTGGTTTTTGAGCCCTGAATAGTCCTTGATAGAGGAATCATATTTGTATTTACTCCTTCGTCCAAAATAGACCCAGTAATTTACGAAAAACTGTCTTAATTTTTACTTTAAATTCTGTTTTTATTTTCTTAGTTACTTTTTGGGCCTAATTTTTAATTATTTTAAACTTATTGCTTTAATAAGAATTCAATTTTTTTTTTTTAATTAAAAAATATTTAGAAAAAACTTTATTTGTTAAATAATATGTACCAAAATTATTGCCTAATTGTCCGTAATAATTCTATTAAGCTTCCAAATCTTAATTTCGAGTATTTTAATTTCTGTTTTTATATAATTATATCATAAAATTAATGAAAACTTAATAAAATACATTAAATTATAAAATATTTTATTTACTACTAGTGAACTGCGTTTTATTTTGCAAAATCTACGATATTCTAATGAATATTGACCTATATTAATAATAAAATAATTTGTTAATTGATGTTAAAAATAACTTGTTATAAAATGATTAATGTTTATAAATTTGAAAATTCAAGGAAATATATACAATAACTGTAAATCTACTCAAATTTTTTTATAGAATTATAAAAAGAATTGTAATCTATTTATTATTTTTATTTTATTTATATTTTTTTTGTTTTTTACTCTGGATTCATTTTGGCTTGAAATTTGAATTCCCTATTTTTACGCCTAAGTTGCCGAAGAATTTGGAGATTTTTATCTATTTCCAAAATAGGGCTAAGTTCCAATAGAACCGATTCCCTATTACTATTATAATTAATACTATTATTATTAATATTATTATTAGAAATCTGTTTAATGTAAATTTTAATTATTTTGAAGGTAAAAATTATTTCTGGCTGGATCAGGTCTAGGAGAAAATTAGGCGTTATAATTTTAAGTTTAATTTGCGATGCCGAAATTTTGAGCTTGAAATTGTTATGAACTTTTTTTCTGAAGGAAAGGACTTCCGATGGATTTTAAAGATGTTTAACCGACTGTAAATTCGGGGATTTTTTATGGGTTGTCCCCGTAGTTGTTGGGATTCATTAAATTATGGGTTTAATTTTGATTTATTTAGTGTTTTTTTGCTTTTGTTTTTGAGCTTGTAGTATTTATGTAATGAAGTTTATGTGAGTTTTTTTTATTTTATTGGTATTTAAAAATTTTTTTTTTGTTTTTTTTAATCACTTAATTAGATTAGTTATTAAAAATAATTGTTTATTAATTATTATTTAATTAAAAATTCCTTTTGCTTTTATATTATATTTTAATATGCTTTAATCACAAAATTACCACTTTTGATTCCTTGAAATAATTCATATTTTATTTTTCTATATAAAATTAATTAACCTGAAAATAAATAAAATTTATAACACAATCAATTATTATTACCAATAAATTTTTTATAAACCCAATTTATAAATAAGTATAGTAATAAAATTTTGTTAATATTTCTTATTTATTATTTTTAAAAAATTTTTAAAATATTTAACTTCAATTTAAATAGTTCAATAACTAAAAATAATTTTATTTTATTATTATTAATTGTGTAGCTAATATATATTATATAAGTAAAGAAAAAAAGGTCTAGTCGTAGTCTCGATAATTTATTGTTATAAAATTTATTATTAGTTGAAAATAACTATATGAAATAATTTTCTATTTTAATATTATATTAAAGGGTAAGTTTATATAAAAATTATTAAAAATATAACGTACTTTATTTCAATTAATTATAATTATAGTTAAATTTTTTTATTAAATTTGAAAATAAAATAATATTTAAAATATTTTTTTTTTTAAAAAAAAAGGCTGTCGACACGTGGACTTCCCAAGCGGTCCCCCACCTTAGTACTAACCACGCCTTAAGACGCTTAACTTCGGAGTTCTAATGGGATCCGGTGCTTTAGCCTTAGTATGGCCGACAGCGAAATTATGACAATAAAATTACTTATAAAATAAAATAAAAACTTATAAATATTAAATATAAAATAATAAATATAAATAAAATTTAAAAAAATAATTTCTAAATTTGTAAAAAATTTTGTAAATTGTAATACTAGTTATTAAAATTTAAGAAAAATACAATCATCTTAAAATAATTAAAAATAATCAATAGCTTTAATAAGTTATAAATTTGAAAATGAATATTATATTTTTCATTGATATAATATATTATATAAGATTTAAATTAGTTTCAACTTAATTTACCATTTTAAATTAATTTTAAAGAGTATAATAAATTTAATTATAAAAAATATTAATTTATAAATTAATAACATAATTATAAAACTTAGTATATTATATTTTTTTTTCTTAATTATATAATCTAAATTAAAAAATTAATAATTTTATATAAATTTTCACATTTTAATATTTTTTCTTAATCCAATTATATTATTATACTTAATTTTAATTAAGATATTATTATTATAAGTATTTTTAAGTTATTTCTATGTTTTTTATAAATTTTCCTAACTCATCAGTTAACAAACTATTTTATTATGAAAAAAATAAATAAGGTTAAAATATTAATTTTTTTTATATAATTTTAACATTTTTATAAATAAAAATTAAATATTTACTTTTGGAGTTTTGGGTCTATGATTTATGTGTTATTTTTTATCATATGGTTTAAGGATTTAGAATGAACACATTAAAGTTTCATCTACAGACATAAGCGCACCTAATTAAAATTTTTAAATAATTTTTATTTAATTTATAATTCAAAAATAATTAATTATTTTTCATTGAAATTACCTGAATTATCAAACTCTCCACAATAATTAGGAGCTGAAAATAATGTTACTAATTATCTTTTCGCGAAAAATTCGTATCCATCTTCCACAACCTAAATATTAATTTTAATTATAAATTAAAAAATATTTAAAATTATTATATTAAAGTTAAAATAAATTTATTGTTTATTTATTCTTTAATTTTTTTTTTTTATTTACTTTTATATATTTATTTTGATTTATTTTTTTATATACTTTATTATATTTATTTTTTAATTTAATTTGAAAATTACTTGATGCGCCCTGCAAATTAGATCCATATCATGTTTTCGTAAGAAACTACTGACCACATCTGGCCCAAATATATAAGAAACTCCTCTTTCATTATCTGCCCATCCCAAAATATCTTTTTCGGGATCACTCCAAAGTAAATCGCATAATAAACCAGTGTCTGGAACCTTTATTAAATAATTTATTTAATTTATATTTAATTTAATTTAATAAATAAAAATACAAAAAAATTAATTTAAATTAACGTAAAAAAAATAAAATGTATAAAAATTTATAGTTTAAATGTTTAAAATTTAATTAAATTTTACTTCTATGGGTCTCATGATTCTGTGAATTTATTCCATATTTGTGATTTCAGGAGATAATCCTCCGTGCATGCATAAAATTTTTTCATCAATAATAGCACAAACGGGTAAACAATTGAAACAATCGGTGAAAATTTTCCAAATTTTAATACTATATCTTCTTTTACCTTGAATTAAATTTTATATTAATTAAAATGATAAAATAAAAACGAATAAAATTTTTATCAATTTTAAAACTACTTTTATGTATTTTTTATATAATTTTATATTTTATTTTATTTTATTTTCTATTTTTTTTTTTTTTCCTAAAGAATAACTATAATTTTTTTTTTACACTCATCATAAAATCCATATATTCTATTAATTGAAGCGCATTCGTGGTTTCCTCTTAATAAGAAGAAATTTTCTGGGAATTTAATTTTATAAGCTAATAGCAATAATATACTTTCTAAACTTTATTTTCCTCGATCAACGTAATCTCCCAAGAACAAATAATTAGCTTCCTTAAAAGAGAAAAAAATAAAAAATTGGCATAAAAAATAAATATTAATGAAGTTTATAATATTTTAAAAAGCGTATATAATGTTTTTTTTTTCATTTTTGGAAAGTTTTTTGTAAATTGAATTTATTTTTTATTTATTTAAATAAATAAATATTAAATTAATTGTTACAGGTGGATAACCTCCATATTCGAAAATTCTTAATAAGTCTGGATACTGGCCATGGATATCTCCTATAATAAAAAGATGAAATATATATTTTTTTGTTATTTTTTTGTAAATTTTTAAATTTTATTTATATACCGCAAATTTTAATAGGAGCTTCCAACTCCAACAACATGGGCTAACTCAAAAAAATTTATCTAGCTTTTGAGCAAAGTCCTTTAATTTAGGGTTCGCTCAAAGCAGTGTGTTTGGGGACTTTATGTCCTCTAACTTCTAATAATTTATCAATAATTTTATCTATGTCTAAATCGATGACTTATTTTTCCATTTATTTATTTAATTTTTCACTTATTTTTTATAGAAATTTTGAAAACCCTGTTTTTTTTTTTCTTAGTAATTATTCTATTCTTTTTTGTTTTTTTATAATTTATAAATTATAATGTATTTGTTTTTTTTTAATTATTGTTTTATTCATAATAATTGATCGATGTTACTAAAAATTCACTTTGTTAATTAATAATTGTTAATTATTAAATATTAAAATTTTACAAACAAATAAATAAAAGAGGAAAAAAATACTTATAATATAATGTGCTTATATTTTGTTTAATAAAATAAAAAACATTCTATCTTATAACTCATTTTTCAACCTGCGTACTAAATATTTATTATATATATATTAATATAATTAAAATTATTATATTAATTTACTTCTAAATAAAATATTTTTAATAGATCATTATTTCCTAAACATTTATTTAAATATAAAATAAAATAATTATTATTTTAAATATAAAAAATTATAATAACTATATTATATAATTATATAATTAATCCACTATTTGAGTTACATTTTTGTTTTAATAGAGAAATATAATTATTATTTTTAAAAAATTTAATACCATTTTTTAACCAAATTTATAAAATTTTAATTTAAGTATCGAAAATAAGATTAAATTAATACAAATTTTTTGCTATAAAATAAGTGAGAAATTAATTTTAAATACTCATTTTATAAACAGTTTTTAAAAGTAAAAATAATTTTTAATTATTAATTTAAATATATATATATTTTTTTATTTATTTTTAAAAATAAGCATAATAATACTAAAAAACTAAAATAACAAATTTTTTGCAATTGTTTCTATAGGTAAATTAAAATATTATAACATTTTTATCCTTTAAAATTTATTTCATTTAATACCCAGATTAATTTTTTTTAAAATATACTCATATTAAATTTCAAAAATTTATTTTATTTTTCAGAAATAACTATATTCTTTAATAAAATTGTAGTAAATTATTTTAAATAAAAATTTTTTGTGACTCACTATAAAAATGAATATTTTAATGTTCTTATTTTTCTTTATTAATTTGCTTAACTTATAATTTTTATTTAAAAATTTGACTATAATTATCCTAAGTTTTATGATAGTTTTATTTTATACAATAAAAGATTTTATTATTTTTGTTATATAGATGTTTAAGATTTATTATTTAAGATTTTATTTTATGATTGTATTTTAAATTTTCGCCGTAGACATAATAAAAAACAGAAATGAAAGATAAAAATCAAAAATAAAAAGAATAATAAAAACAAAAATTTAATTATGATAATAAAAGAATTTGAACAAATTTGATATTTAATTGGTGGAAATTTCTATTAAAATTTAATAATTAAATGATTTTATCTACTTTTTTTTTAATTTTTAAAATTAAATATATATTCGAAATGTTTTTTTTTTCAAATAACTATTATATTTATTTGATTTTTTAAAAAAATCTTTGTGATTCTAAAAACATATAATATAAAATTCCAGTTATTTCTGAAAACAATTAACCATATTTTTCTTATTATTTTATTTTAATAATATCGAAGAAAAGCATAAATAGTATCATTATTTTATCTCAATTATTAATTATCATCATTAATCAATTATAATATTAATAGAAGGAAAATAAACAAAAATAAATTAAAATTAATAAAAAAATGTAAAAAGAGCTTTAAAACACCTGGGCGCAGTAAATTAAGCTTCTCCTTTCTTAAAAACAAACAGAAAAAGCCCAATAAGAAATAAATGAAAAACAGGCCGAATAATTAACAGATTCTGATTAGATTTAGATTTATTTATTACAAGGTAAATTTTTTTTTTTTGATTAATTTTCTAAAATTCTTTGAAATGAATGAATGATTGAATAAAATAATATTAAATATAAAATAAAAGTAAAATTTATGAAAATTTTTGGAGATAAAGTTTTTAAATTTTTTTAGGTTAGATTTACTACATAGAGCAGAAATATGAATAGGCTATTGAGCAGTTTTAAGGGTGTTTAAAAATAGACAAGAATTTTGCTGTGGCATATTTTAAAATCGGTTAAATTTACACTTCGTAGAACAAGTATATTCAATCTTTAGAATATTACGAAAAAGTAATAAAAATAGACGAAAATTGTTATAAAGGACACCATTATTTGGCTCGGACTTATACTATTATTGAAGAATATTTTTAGGCCCAAAATCATTATAATAATTGTCTTAAAATTGCCTTGTAGTTGGAAGACCCTTCTAAGTAAGTTTAATTTTTTTTTTTTTTTTTATATTTTCAACTAAACTTATTAGCTTTATATATAAAAATGTGATTTTTTAATTTAATTTTAAAATTTTTAATTTTTTAATTTTTAAAATTTTAATCTTTGATTTTTATTTTTAGCCAAATTTATAGAAGATTCTAAGTTATTTTAATTTAACTTTATAAATTTCTAAATAAACTTAGAAATAAAAATATGTTTTTTCTTTATTAATATTAAAAAATTAATTTTTTGTTTTTTATAGAATTAAAGAGTCTTATTTTTATTTGGCTGACATAAAAAACAAGCTGGGATTTCTACAAAAGGCAATAGAATTTTACCAGGAAGCTATAAAAATTGATAAAAATTACTTAGACGCCCATTTTTACCTTGCTTACACATTTCAAAGAATTAATAAAATTTCGGAGTCAATTTAATAATACCAATAATGTATTTAGATAGACAATAATTATTCGAATGCGTATTTTTGCATCGGAAGTTTATATACAAGAAATTAGCAACATTAAAAAGCTATAGAATATTATTAAAAATGTATTTAAATAGATTAAAATTATAGAGAAGCACATTTTTGTATGGGTTAATCATTTTAAAGTTTAAAAAAATTTTCTTAAGCAATTTAAGCCTATAAGTCTGGTTTAAAAATTGAGCCACATTTTGCAGAAGCTTATTTAAATATTGGCCATTCATATATGCAAATGAACTAAAAAAAAATTGCAATTTAAAATTATGTAGAAAGTGTGTATTTGAAAAGGACTTTAATTAATTTTATTTCAGATATTCATTTAAAAAAATAAATTCAACATTTGGTTTAGGTTAAAGTATTTATTGCTAAAAAATAATAAAAAATATTAATGCAATTTAAAAAATTAAAAGAATACTAGCTTTGGAAAAAGCAGTTTAGATAGGAAATAGTTTAGGAAATTGGAGAATTTTTAATAGATAATGAGACATTTTAACAGAACAAAGAAAGATAGGAATAAAATAGAGAAAATTAGAAGTAAATATCCATATTTGCTACAGAAAACTAGCATTAAATTCACAATAATGTGTAAAAATAATTCATTTAAAAATAATAACAAGCATTTTAATAAATGCAAATGCTATAGTAAAAAAGTTAGAATAATTATTTAAATAATTATTTAAATAATAGTGGTATAAATATTAATAATAACAATAACAATAATAACAAAAATAAGAATGCTGAAGGGGAGCTGGTTTTAAATGATATGAAACATGTTTTGTAAATATCTAAATACTTGGATTTGTAGTTGTTATAAGGAATGCCGTATTATTATTTATACAAATAAAAATTTATCAAATCTTCTATTACAACTGCAAACTGAAAATTTAAATAAAGAATAATAAAAATAAATAAAAAAAATAAAAAAAAACTTATTACTAAAAATATAATAATAAAAAATCAGTTTTCTTTTTGAAAGCTAATTTATTTTTAAAGAAATCGAGAATGAGGGTATTTAAAATGTTATTATAGAATATATTATATATATAAATAATAAAAATAATTAGAAGGTGAAAATAATTTAAAACTATTATTTTATAATTTTTTCATTTAAAATTTATAATTACTATCATATTGGTTTTTTATAATTTTATATTTTATTTAATTTAATATAATTTAATAATTTAATTATTATACTGTAACATTATATATATAGTCTATATAAATATATAAAATCTAATTTATTGCTTAAATTCTAGTTAAAATCCTTCTATTAACTGGAATTTGGAATTTGAAATTCTGACATTATTTATAATGATTAATTTACTATAAATTAGCAAATTTTTTCTGCATTTATTGCTAAAATAATTAAAAAAAAAAATAATTAAAATTAAATAAAAAAATGAGCTTAAAGTTCCATTACTTTGAAAGATAAAAATAAATTTTAAATTTAAATCAATAACCTGATTTACTTTAATAATTTACGCATATATAGCTAGATTTTAATAAAGCTTTAGAAAAATATGCCAAAGCGAAACATTATACTTATTAGGATATTCAATTTTTAAAAGGTATGTAAAATTTTTTGTCAATTATTAATAGTAATTTTTATTTACCAAAATTTTTAAATTTTAGACTTCTTTTTTGAGCAAACAATTTATTACTATTATTAGTTCATTGGTAAAGGTTAGAATATAGAAATTGACAAATAATTTTTAAATTTATTTTATGAATACTATTATATAAGTAAAAATAAAGAAAAAACAGACTTAGATTTCTTAAAATTAAAATTTATTGTCCAAAATTTCGAAATTAATACATTATAAAATTCTGTAATAGAATAAGAATCAAAGAATAAATAAATTGGTTCTTAAATTGAAAAATTTTAACTTTATATTGAAAAAATTATGATACACTTATAAAAATATAGTAAGATTAACTTATCATTAGAAAATTAAGAAACTTATTACACAAGAAACGAAAATATTACGAAATTAGAATGTGAATAATTATTATATAAAAATATATAATAAAAGACAACTGTAATTGTTTATATTTTTAATATAAATGACTAATTTTAGTTAGAAAATTAAATTTTTGACTATGTTTTTGACAAATAAAATCCTTAATTTAGGAAATTTTTATTATAATTATTAATTGAGGGATAAGAATAAATAGTCAGAACTATGCTTTATAATTTAATAGATTATTTTTAAAAAATAGAGTAAAATAAATGTTTTTACTTTTAAATTGTAAAATACTTTTCTTACACTTTATAAACGAGATAAGAATAAAAAATGTTTGATATTTAAGATAGTATTTTATTTTTTTCTGATGATGGTGTTTAAATAAATACAAATTTAATAATTGGACTTTTATATTTTAATTTAAAAAATTATTAAATGGCCATAAAAAACTTTGAAATGTAAAGTAAAAATTAATAAATGCTAGTTAAAGTAATTTATTAGTATTAAATACTGAGTTAATATAAAATGGATCAATAAAGTAAAATTGGTCTTAAATAGAAAGTTAAATAAATTTTGGATTTAAAAGAAAATAAAATAGTAGGCTAAGATATTGATAAGATAATATATTTATTGGAAATAAAAATTCATTTAATGTAGTTAGACGAAAAAAATAGTAAATTACCTTATAATATAAAGAATAAAGAATTTTAAAAAAAACTAAAATAATTTCTTATCAAAGAAAGCTAAAAAAAGGTAGCTAGATTTTCCTTTTAACATTTAATGACTTCTCTTAATAATTATAACAAAAATACATAAGATTAATTCATTTTAAATTATGTTAAAAATTTTTACAAATAATAAATTGTGTAAAAAAGTTAAATTGCTTAAACTGCTTAAAACTCTTAATTTGTTAAAAAAATGAAAAATAAAATATTTGATTAAAATTTCAAAAAAGAGAAAAGTCTTTAAAACATTAAAATTTAAGAAAATATGAAAAAGCAGATAATTTTAAATATAAAATAACTTTTTAAAAATCATAATAATATGTAAAATTAACAAACTGTATCTGTAATTAAGAATAGAAGTAAAAAAAATTTTACAGTAATAAAGAGAGTTTAATAGATTTAATAAATATAATAAGAGGAAAAAGATTTAAATGGAAATGAAACGGGATAAAAAAGTGATTGTGATAATTATTTTTAAAATAATAAAAATAAAAATAATAATAAAGATGTATTTAATTAAAATATGATTAATCTTAATGAGTGTAAGTTTATTCCTATTTTTATCATAAAAGTATCATCTAATCTTTAGTTAGTTTAAATATTTTCTAAAATTTTGCAATAAATTATAAGAATTTTACAGGAAAAAGGGCAAAAAACTCAGAAATTTAGCAAAATAATAAAAATCTTAAAAATTATTTGTATTGTGATGTAGGTTAATTTTTCATTATTGGCGAATTTGTAACTAGCTTATTTTTATGAAAAAATTTCGATTAATAAAAATAGTAAAAGTAAATTTTAATTTTAATAGTAATTTATTTCATAAGATGAGTTTTAATTGAATTAGTAAATCTTTTAATATGTTTTAATTTTTTTTGAGCATTTAATTAGGTTAACACCCGCATATATTTATTCAATACACTATTTAGTAAGTAAATAATTTAAATTGGAAAAAACATTAAAAATTTAAGAAATTGATTTCGTTTAGCACTTAAATGAGAAATATTGGATTTTTTCGCCTTGTTTTCATTAGTTCAATACTTCTATTACAGTAAATTATTTTAAAAACAATAGTGGAATTAAATAATTTATATTTTCATTTCTTGAATTTTAACTATTTTCCTAAAAAATTGAAAAAAACAACTAAAAATTGGTTAAAAGTTAAAGATCTAAACTAGTTGAAGTTAATATTGACTGTTCAGTGATGATGCTTTGTACTCGATTAATTATAGATTAAAATCCAAAAATAATATCTAAAATATATGTAAAATATTTGAAGTTAATATAGAAAAAATAAACATTGTAATAAATAAAATGTATAAAAAATTAATTTATCGCTTAAAAATGTCTTTTAAAAAAATTTTAAAATGAAAATAAAGATTAATAATAAAATTAATAATACAAATAGTTTTCTGATTTTAGTAAAATGTTTTATCATCAAAATTTAATAAGCTGTTAAAAAAGCCAAATTTAGATTTGGTAAGAATTAGACAATTTTTAATTCAGTCTTCCTAAAGAATAATTTTTTTCATAATATAATTTTTTACAAAATATTTACACTTAATATATCAAAAAAATAAAAGTCAATTGAAGATTAAAAATAAATTTTATATAAGTTACTAAAATTGTATTTAATTTTAATTCACAACTAATATATAAATATATAAAGTATTACTATATATTAAATTTGAAAAAAAATGTATAGCTATATATTTTATAACTGGTGTAAAATAAATTTTTTATATTTCTAAAATAAATTTAATTTTACTCAATTATAATTGATTAATAGAATTTATATATCTTTTTTTAATTTTATTTAATTTATTTATTAGGTATATTTATTTTCCTCTAATTATATTTTTAATAAATTTAAAAATAAAAATTCTAAATTTTCTAAATAGGAAATAAAAAATTTTAACAAAAAAATGTTCAAAGCAAAATAATATATTTTAATTCTAGTTATATTATTTTAATTAATAAGTTTATCATATTAAAAAAACTGGTGGCTTAATGTAAAAGCAGTAGATTTAAATTAAGAAAAATTTGAGTAAATAGTGGGTCACGAAAATGATGTAATAATTGAATTTTTTACTCCTTGGTGCAAATTTTGCTAAATAATGTCTCCTGAATATAATAAATTATTTGAATTTTACGATTAAAATAAAAAAGAATAAGTTATTATTGCAAAGATAAATTGTTCTGAAAACGAAGTATTTTGCAGAGAACACCACGTTCATTCATATCCTAATATAAAATTTTACCCTGCAAATTAAAAAAAAGCAAAATCTTAGTTTTAAGGAGATAGGACTTTTTAAGAGTTAAAAAATTGGATTTCTAGGTTATAAACGAAAGAAAAACCAAGTTAAGATGAAAGTTAGAATAAAAATTAGGAAAAAAATTAGAAAAAAATTTAGGAAAAAAATTAGAAAAAAACATAAGAAAATGAAGAAAATAATGATATTAGTTCTGTAATTTACGATTCAAGTTAACTTTAAATTGAAATAAAAAAGGTTTTATAAGACGGATTGGCAGAAAATTATATATAAAGAAATGAAAATAAATAAGCATTTTATGAAAAAGATTTTGCAGGTAAAGCGGAAGTTTTATTTGACGAAATTCATAGTATTCGAAGAGAATTAAAAGAATTAAATATTATAAATTAGTAGAATTTAAAACTTTTGAATAGAGTAAAATTTATATTATATATTATTTTATATTTATTGAAAAATTGATATTAGCAGTTTTTTAATTTGGCTGTTAAATTAAATTTTTTTATTGAAATGTTATATAATTTTTTATTAACAGTTTTTTAATTCCATTGTTTTATATTATAATGTAAAATATTTATATTTTTTCAGTCGATTACTTAAGCAGACAATTTATAAGATCAAAGAATTGTAATAGAAAATGATATTAGTTTGCTAACATAATAAATAGATTTAGGAAAAAATTAAATTTTAAATTAAATTGACACAGATTCTAAAAATTTATAAGAAATAGAAAAATCTTTATAAGAACAGAAAAAATAAGGAGGGAAAAAATCACATTTTAAATATTTTATTTTTTCACTTTTTTCTGGACTTTTGATAGGATATCTAATAACTTATATTGTCAGTTTATTAACTAAAAAATCTGAGTAAGAAGAAAATGAAGAGTTAAAATTGTACTGAATAAATAAAAATAAAATAGTTAAAATAAGATAAATTAGCACAAAAAGTACTTTTAAAATAAATAATAACAAAAACTTATAAAATAATTAACACTTATATACATATATTATAAATAAAATATAAATTATAATTTAAGTTAAATAAATAATATATTACATAATAAGAATTTCTATTTTAAATTATAACTAATAATTTCAATTAATTATTATTAGTTTTTATTATTAATATTGTTTTTTTGTCATATTTCTTTAACAAAGTAAATAGAGGGATCTTAAACTAACTGGGATTTTATATACTCTTTTAAATTATCTATTTCCGTATTTAATGCTTTTAAAAGATCCAAAAATTCGCTATCTTATTAATATTCTTCTGAAACCTAAAAATTATTAATTTAAATTTAAAAATATATTAAATTAGTTATATAATATATTTATAATTGTTTATTTTTAATAATAAATTTACTTTATTTAAAAAGTCTTTAAAATTAAATAGTTCCGCTTTAGTTTGCTTTGTAAATATATATTTTTCCAATTACTTATTTACGATTTAAGAGTATTTTTCTTTCCAAGACTTTTTATATAAAATTAAAGAATGATAATTTTTATATATAATTTATTAAATAGCAATATTTTATTTTAAATGTTTGGTTTTTAATACTCATTTTTAATTTTAATATAAATTTACAGAAAATTTTTCCAAAATTTCATTCTTGTCCTTACTTTGTTCAAATTCAACTTTCATTTTATCTATAACTTACGATAAATCTTTATTCAGATAAACCAAAAAATTAATTACTGATTTTCTATCCAAATTAACTTAATCCATTATTTAAAAAGTCTATAAAATTGATTTTTAAAGTTATATTTATTATTTTTATTTTTAATTCACTAAAATATTTTAGTTAATATATAAAAATTATTTCCAATATTAGAATAATAATCAAGTAATTTTTCACTATTATTATATATTTATTAAATATTTATCACTATTTATACATCCTAATTATATTTATTATTGATAAATTACCACAAAACTAGGTTCCAAAAATTAATTAATATTAAGTTCAACTTTAAAAAAATGTTATTAACTTTATTTAATATTTTTATTTCTAAAAATTATAACAAAATAAAAACAAATAAAAAAATAAAAAATTAACATGGTAAAATAAAGTAAGAAAGAAGAATGGACTTCTTCCCTTACGAATACACAAAATTTATACAAAAAAACGGGTGAAGGTTTAAAAAAAGAAGAAAATTAAGAAAAAAGTTAAAAAGTTAAGAAAGAAATTAATCACAGAATTTAGGGGAATTTATAAAACAGCTAACAATTAATCAACACTAATATTAATAAATCAACATAATAGTCGCAAAATAATTCTGAAACTTCAATATCAAAAAGCCAATAAAGCAAAAAAAAAGAAGAATCTTCTAAATCTTAAAAGGCGAATAAAAAAGATAAAAAGTCTAAAAAAGAGAAAAATGAATTAAATGACAAAAAAGAAAAGAAAGAAAAAAAGTAGAAAAAGGAGAAAAATCAAAAAAGCACAGTGAAAAGCAAAAAATAAGTAAGAAAATATATAAATATATAAATTAAAATATATAAATATATAAATTAAAATATATAAATATATAAATTAAAATATATAAATATAATGATATTATATTATATTATATTTTTATCAGTTTAAAATTCAATATTTTTTATGAAAATAAATAAAAGTAAGATAAAAAAATAAAATAAAAAAGCACTTTAAATTTAAATTTTTATTAAAAAAGAATAAAAAAGGGAAAAATAAAGATGAAAAAGAAAAAATAATTGAATTAAAAGTGGAAAATTAATTATAGAAAGAAGTAGAAAAAGAAAGTGTTAATAAGGTTTTTCCTTAGACTTTTTTTACAAACTTTTCTTAAAAATAAGAAAAGAAATTAGATTCAAAGGAAAAAAGAGAAATTGGAATAAAAAAAAATGTTCTTTAGAAATTTATGAATGTAAAGATTATTTTAATAAAAAATTTTTAAAAAGTTTAGTTAAATATATTTTAAAACTATTTTTTTTAATAATTGAAATAAATATTAACTATTTTAATTATTATACTTGTTTATTTGTAGATTAATATAAACAAAACAAAAATTATTTCTAGTTTTGTTTTAATTTCTAATAAATTTAATTATTATTTATTTTGAATAGAATATAGAAGAAAAATATAATATTAAATTAAAATTAAAAAAATTTATTAATATTTTTCATATTTATTATTTTTTTTTATTTATTTTTTTAAATTTATTTATTTATTTTTTGAATTTATAAGGCAAAATAAAAAATACAAAGCCGAAAAACTGCAAGAGCCTCTGAGTTAATGGGAGGGACTAAATTTGTGAAAGAATTTTTGGAAAGAATGAAGATTTCTTAAAAAAAAAATAAAAAAATAGATACAGTTAAAAAATGTGTCGATAAAGTAGACAGAATTGACAGAATTAGAGGAGTTTAAATTATTTATCCTAGGTATATTATACCTATTAAGTCAAAATTCAAAGTTATATGGGATATTATTATTTTATTTTTAATTATGTACATAGCTGTTATGCTACCCTTTTAAATAGGTAGATAAAATAATAAAAATTGTTTATTTTTTATTTTTATGTATAAATTATATTTATTCAGATTTTTTTTCAATTTATATTAAAATTTATTTAAATAATTTTTATTTAAAATTTATATAGGATTCAGGTATGAAGGGGGAGCACTATATACTATAGAGTGGATAATTATTGCAATTTTTATTATAGATATAGGAATGAACACAAGGACCACCTACTTAAATTCAGATGGAGATGAAATTTGTAATAACTTAAAAAAAAATATTATATAAATTAAATATTAATTCTTAAATTAATTCTGATTTTATTTTATTAATTTTTATTTTTTTAAAAATCAGTGGAGTCTAAAAAAATACTTTACCATTACTTGAAAAGTATAAATTTCATAGTTGATATTTTGAGCGCAATTCCAATTGCAGAATTTTTCGAGTCAAATAACAATATTAGGTTAATTAATTTGATTAAAATTTTGAGACTTTTGAGGCTAGCAAGACTTTTAAAGCTTTTACAGTCCGATAAAGTTAAATATTTTGCACTTTTTATGAAAAGTTTTATAGGTTTTTTGATAATTTTACACTGGATTACTTGCACTTGGTTTTTAATTTCTTAAGCAGATTACGATTCTGAAACTTCTGGATTTGTTACCACTTGGGTTCCTAGCAGTATTAGGGGAGTGGCAGAATCTTCGAATACGGATGAATAAGAACTGGTAAATAAAATAAAAATATATGATTATATGATTTAATAAAAATTATAATAAAATATGAAAAAAATTATATAAAATGAAAAATATAACAGTATGATTTAAAAAAATTAAAATAAAATATAACTTAGAAATAAGATATAAAATAAAAAACATGAGAAATGATTTAAAAATATTAAAATAAAATATAACGTAAAAATAAGATATAAAGTTAAAATATAAAAATATAAATAAGACATAAATTATATAAAAAGTAAATTTATGAATTTTTCAAAAAAATCATAAAATTTATGGAATTATATTTATTTATAAGTGTTTTAAAAATTAAAGGGTAGATTAATTTTAAAAATATTGTTAATATATTTTTATTAATTTTTAATTAGGTTGACAGTTTTTATAGTACATATTCCAAAGGAGAATAATATATTACTTCATTATACTCTATTACAATGTTAGTTTTGGGAGGGGATATAGCCCCTGCAAATAAAAAATAGGCATTTACTTTATCCATTGCTTGTATAATAGGACAGACTTCTTTGGCGATTTTATTTGCGAATATTTCTGTTTTAATTTTCAAAATGAACTAAAAATCTGCAGAATATCAGTTACAATTAGAAACTCTTTAAAATACACTTTAAACTACTGAATTAGCTTCTGATCTTAAAAGTCGAATTTTAGAGTATTTTTAATATTGTTGGCGAAAGAAAAAGGTAAATATTTTTAAAAAAAAATTAAAGTTTTAAAATTAATTTTTATGGTAAAAATAATATTTAATTAGATTTTTCAGCCTGAAATTTCGAATTTTTCGGACCTTTCTATTACTTTGGAAAGAGAAATGTTGTTGGTTATTCACTAGAAAATTGTGGCAAATGTGCCTTTATTTTCCGGTTTAGAACTTTCAGAGTTACTTTCTATTATTCAGAAATTAAAAACTTAAGTTTATATGCCAAATGAGACAATTTATAGAACGAATGATATTTCTAATGAAATGTTTTTTATTTCTGAAGGAATTATAGAACAAATTACTTACTAAATACAAGATGACGACGATGATGATGAATCAATTTTATTAAAGTAAATAAAACACAGAGACAGTCATGCGATAAAACAAAAAGTTGAAAAGTAAAAAATTTGATTTAAAAACTAAATTTTAATTTTTTATTATTATAATTAATTATTTAAATAATATATTTCTGTTAAAAGTTACTCAAAAAAAGGGAAAAAAGAAACAAAAATTTATTAAACAGAACATTAAGCTATAGTTATGTAGCCGCAAATTGAGACTGGAAGAATAGAAGATGAAGAGCTTTTGGGCACTGAAAGTACGAATCGATTAAATTAAAGACCAATTGAAAAAAGAAATATTTTTTCCAATTTTTAAAATTAAAAATAATAAAATTAATAATAATAGAATAAAGATGTTTAATTGTTAAAATAAGGAGACTATTTTTTAGAACTTTCATTAATAAATTCAATGCGAGTTGAATCTGACTATAATTCTTCTGTTTTTAGTATAGTTTAATCATTCACTAGAAAAGATTTTGAGCAACTAAAAAGAGAATTTCCAGGCATACAATCAAGACTGTAGAAAGTAATAGAAAATTATAATATATGGATTTAAAATTAAAAAAAAAGCAAAGTATAAAAAATTATAAAAAATTTTTAAAAATAAATTAAAAAATGAGGATTTATAATTTAAAAAAAAAAATATATTAAGAAAAATTAGAAAAAAATCCAATTATATTTTTTTTACTAAAATAAAATGGATAATTATGAAATATATTTAAGTAAAACTTTATTATTATTATAAAATTTTATAATATTTTTATTTTTTTTATTAATTTAATTTTTAAAAAATTTCATTTAAAATTTTTATTTGACTTTTTTAAGCTTTATATATAATATAATATAAAAATTAATGTTTATAATTTTTTTTTTTTTTATTTAGGGACTTGACCATTACAAGTGTAAATAAAAATCGGTTTTAGGAGAGATTTTAAGTAAAGTAGAAATATTTAACGGATTTTCTTAAGAAGAAATAGACTATCTTTATTTAGATTTTTGTCAAGAAGTATATTTGGAATCAAACTAAATAATTTACTAATAAGGTTAAAAAATGAGCAAATTTTATATTTTAATAAAAGGGCAAGTGGCTCTTTCTGAGAAGATAAATTTTTACCAAAAAGAAGACAATTTAGGATTTATAACTGTAGATGACGAATTGGAATATATAAACGAATAAGACATTCTTCATTTTGAAGAGCAATTTTTTTTAAAGCAAATTAAAACTTTTAAAAGAGGTTAATTTTTTGGGTTTTTTAATACAGATCCTCACGAAAAAACGTAAATTATTAGTTCTAGTTATTATATTACGAAATAGCCAACTTAGTTACTTAGTTTGGATATTTCTTGTCTTTAAAAATTGGAAAATTACGAAAATTAGGCTTTAAAGGAAAAATTGATATTAAATATTGAAAAATTAGAGTAAAAATAAAATTGTTTAAAAGTTGAAAATTAGAGTATATATCCATTTTTTTTACGAATTCCAAATATAGATGAAAATTTGGAAGATGAAGGCGATGGAAGCCCGAGTTCTTTGACTTCTTTAGACAAATAAGTATAAAATTAGAGAAAAAGTTCTATTTAGCTGAAAAATTAGAGCAAAAGTAATAATATTAATAAAGATTTGTTAGAAATGTTTAATTTGGTGCTTAAAACTTAATAGGGTGTTTTATCTTAAATTAATTTAAAAACTAAAGAGTATAAAAAAACTACTTTTCAATGATAAATTAAAAATAAATTTTATTTATAAAAAATGGGAAAAATAATTTATTTTTTGTAGGAAATGATTTATTATTTATAAATTAATACAGTTGTTAATAATTAATTTTAAAATTTATGTATATTTTAATTTTTAAGTTTATTTTTTCAAAAATAATTGATATATGAAGTTTTTTAATATTTTTTAATAGATTTTGTGCAAATTAGAAATAAAATATATATAAAAGTTTGATGTTTATTTCTAATCTAAGTAATTCCGATCACAATTTGATTATTTATTTTCAGAGGAACATAGTTATAAATTTTGATTAAAAAATAAAAAACCGTATAAAGAAATTAGCGAGAAAAAAATATTAAATTTTATAAAATAAAAATGTATAATAAGTACAGAAGGTACAGAATTCCTGAGTACTTGAGATTTTGGGACCACAGAACATTTTATTTTTTTGTGAAAAAGACGATTTTTATAGTTTCGCACAAGAAAATCGCGATGTGGATTCCGAGATTAATAATTGCGACTTAATTAAAAAACATTTCGAATACAATAAATGCGACAAATTAGTTGGACGAGTATTAAAAATAAAAATTTTACAAAAATTACATAAAGTAGTAGAATAAAGAGCTTTAGAAGAAGTTGTTAAATTAGAAAATTTAGCTGGCAATGGACTTTAATAACAAGCTTTCTAACGTTTATAAGGAGATGATGCAGGAAATGGGGGGAAATTTGATTTTTGGAGATTTTAATAGAGTTGAAAATAAAAGGCTTTTTTCGCACGCTTTGTAGTTTGTTAATAATCCTTTTGAAATGGATGAGTTTAATTTAGAAGAAATTTAGACTGTGTGCAGCGACGATAATGGGATGTGGGTTGACTCGGATTTTAGTTAGAATTCGGAATGTGATATTATTTCTGTTGTTTATAGTAGTGACAGTTATTGTTCGATTGAAGAGATTTGAAGATTTTAGGTTTTTTAATATTTTTAATATTTTTAGAAAAAAATGGGAAGAAAATTATAATATAGTTATAGGATGTGTTTATAGAAAATTTTAGGAAAATGTTAAATAAATTATAAGGAGTCTAAAAGTAATTTATTTTAAGTCATAATAGAAAAATTTGTAGAGAATATCAGCTCAAAATTATTATTAATTCTATATATATAATAGTTAAATAAATAAATATCTGAGATTTATAAATAAATATAATAAAATGCATATGAAATTAAAAATTAATTATAATTTTATAATTTATATTTATATAACTAAAATTACAATATTAGATTCTAATAACTTTTATTTATATCATTAATTTATTTAATTAGATTATTAAAAAATAAATATATTAATTTTTGATACTTCAACCATAATTCTCTTATTTTAAAATTGTTACAAGCCTTTTAAATATTTAGTATCAAATAAAAATTACAAAGCTCTTTTCTTAAATATATAAATAATTAAATTTTAGAGTAATTACTAAAATAATCAAAAATCACGGAAATTTTATAATAAATTGATTGATTAATTTATGAGCTAACAAATTAATAAAAAATAAAATAAAAAAGTAAAATAAAAAAAAAAAAAATGAGTCAAACTCTGCAATAACTGTAAAATTAGCGAAAAATGCCTTCAATAATTTCTATGAAAGAAGACAGCAATGCGTCAATTTTAAGAGGTATTATTAAAAATTTATTATATTTTTATTTATATAATTTTTTTTAACAAATTATTATCTTAATACTTATTTTGAATAAGAGCAAGAAAATCAAAATGACCATTTTGGATAGAATATTAAAGCCAAAATTAAATTAAATAATTAGTTGGTAAATTATTTATATGAATAAGTATTCAATATTAAATTTACTTAGGATTTTTTAATAGTTTCACAATATGAATTTAATTAGCAAAATTTATCAAAAATTAATATTTATAAATTATTTTAATTTTTTATCTTAGGAAAATAATACGGAGTACAGATAATTTTCTTAAGATTTCTAATTAATCCCCTAAATTAATTAAAACATACATTTATATTAACAACAATAATTAGCTTTATCTTAATAAAATAATAGGGGATTTTATAACAACTATAAAAATTCATTAACCAATTAAAAAATATCTCCTTTAAAAATCAACACAAGTTACACAAGTTAGGAAATCCAAGCTAATGTTTAAAATAAAGTTAGAATAAAAAGTATTTAGTAATAAAATTAATAAAATAATGGCATAAATAGTTAAATTTAAGAAAATGAGTAGAAAAAATCAGCAAGTATTTCTAATTTAAATTAAAATTTAGATTCATTAAATAGTCCTAAAAAGCAGTCTTTGAAATTAAATCAGTTTATAAATCCTAATTATTATAATTCTATTAAAAGTGTTAAATTGAATTTATAAAATATAAATCAAAGAAAAGTGTAAATAAATTCACAAAAATTTATGGAAAATTCACTTTGTAGTTAAATAAAATCGATTAATTAAAGTTAAATAATAGAAAAAGATGAGAAAAATACTATTGATATGTTAAATGATGTTATATAAATGTAGGCGTAGTAATTATAGTAATTAGAAAATTAAAGTAGTTAGAAGAAAAAATTAGAAATGAAAAATAATATCTAAAACTAAAATTAAAATCTTTAAATAAATACATAGAAAGATTAGATTTCTAAATAAATTATTGAAAAAAATAAATAAACTAATTTTAAAGAAAATAGTCAAAATTTTTAATAAAAAGATAGAAAAAAATCAGTTGAATCTATAACAATAATAAATATAGAAGACGATGATGAAGAGGAATAAAAAGATGCTTAGAAATCTTAATAGTTAATTTCTTAAAATAAAAAATTATAATTAGAAAAAGAAAAAGAAAAATAATTTTAGTAAAATATTTAATAAACTAACTTTAATTAAAATATGTAAAAAAGTTTGATTTAACCTTAAAGTTAATAAGAATATTAGTTGAGTTAAATAAATGGTTATTAGAATTAAAATTTTCAAAATAATTTTAATAATTAAAATCAGAATAATAATTCTTAATACAGCAGTTTTAGCTAGAATTTAAATAATGATTAAAATAACAATAATAAAAATAATGGTAATGGTATAAATAGGAATTTAAATATAAGTTCTTTGTAAAATTAGTTTAATGAAAATAAAGGTTAGCATCAAAGGTAGAATTTGACAGAGTAGCTATAAAATATAAAAAATTAAGCTAATTAAATTTAGTAAAAATAGCCTGGTTAGCTTTCTTTTTTAAATAAAAATAATACTATGTAGTAGAATAATTTGATTAATGAACATATTGCACAGCCTTATTTATAAAATGTGTCTCAAGTTTAAAATTAAAGTTTTAATTAAAAATAGGCATAAGTATAGGAATAATAATAGTAATAAAATTAAAATTAAAATTTTAGTTTAGGCAATTAAAATTAATAATAATAATGTAATTAATAAATGAGGGTTTAAATGGGTAATTAATAACATCATAATTTTTAATATAATAATTAAAATTAGGCTAACAAATAAACTTCAGTACATAATAGCGGTTAGATTTTTGGTTAAAATTGTGAAATTAGTTTAAAGAATTAAAATTAAGGATAAGGTTAGATTTCATAAGTTGAAAATGATAGTAATATTCAATAATTTAGTAAAAATAGAGTAAAATAGTTTAATGTTTAAAGAATTGAACGTCAAAAATAGCAGTTGCAATATTAAGAAGTTTAGCCGTAAAAATTCAGATTTTCGGTAGGTTAAGCGATTGAGTAAATTAATAGGGAGGTTTCTAGTTAAACTGAGAAATAAATTAGTAATTTTAAAGAATAGAGGTTTTTGAAGAAAGATCTTAATTAGACTATGCTAAAATATAATTAATTTAATAATAATTAGCATTAATAAAGAGGGTACTAGAAATTTTTTAACCGAGGGTTTTCGAATTTTTAAAGGTAAAATTTCGAGTCGGCTGAAAGAAATTTTCTTAAAGCTATTTAAAATAACCCTTTGGACTAAAAATCTCTTATGTTTTTAGCTTTGACTTATAATAAATAATAGAGGCCATTACTTGCTATTAAATATTATTTTAATTTACTTTAAATTAACCCTAAATGTAAAAAAGCTATTCTTAATTTAGCAAATTGTTATTTGATGCTTAATATGTATAACCAGGCAAAAGAAAGATACAGGTATTTAATTATAAAAAATATATAGATATATAAAAATTAATATATATATATAGTTTGAAAGTATTATTATATTTATTTAATGATATTAACATAAATATTTATTAAATTGAAATATAAATTTATTTTCTAAATAGACAGTTGATAGAAATAGACCCGAAAAATCAAAAAGCTTATTTTAATTTGAGTATAACTTATGTAAAATTGCAGTAATTTTCATTGGCTTACTAAACAATGGGTTAGTTTTACTAAGAAACAGAGAAAGAAGATTGTGGAAATATAAATATTTATTTAGGAAATATAATTTTTGAGTAAGGAAATCTTGGTCGAGCTTTGGAATTTTACTAAAAAGGTGTATTATCTAACTTTTAGGAAATTAGAAACATTAACTGTATAGAAATTAAGTAATATATAAAAAAAAATTTTAAATGCTTAAAAAAAATGATAGTTTAAGTATATGCTGTAAAAGAGTAATTAATTGGGAATTATGATGATAGCGATTTTGAGGAAAATTAGGTAAAAGAAAGTAAAATAAAAAATGTATAGAAAAATGGAGAAAGGTTAAAAGAACAAAAAAATAAGTTTCTTAAGAAAATAAAAGCAATTATAAATAGTTCGTATTTTAATTAAAATAATAAAGAAAAAAATATAAAGCTAATGAATGATTTAGTCGAATTTTTCAATAAAAAAGAATGATTTTTTCAAAAAATATCAAAATATTATTAAATAAATTATTAAAATGATGAGATTTATAATGAAATCATTTTAGCTTAAAAAATTTTATTTTAAATTACCATAATAAATTTATATGTAAAAATATTAATTAATATATATATTATATATTTATAAATAATTAATTAAGAATTATAATTAAAATTTTAATAAGCATATGAAAAATATTTACATATATATAAAAAAAAATAATAATGAATCTAGTTAAGAAAAATTTTTTATATATTATAATTAGAATTAAAAAGATATTATTATATTTAATTTTAGCTTAATATTTAAATTTTAATGTTTATTTTTATTAATACTAAATTTTTTAAATTAAATATGAGTATTATCGATTTATTTATTAATATATATATTAATTAAATTTAATAAAATAATTTCTTATTAACATTAGATTAAAAAAGTTTATTTATTAATTTGTTTATATGGGAATTTAATATTCTATTTTATTTTTTTAAAAGATTTAGCATTAAATTAGGCGTATTTTTATAAGATAATTTATTTATATAATTAATATTAAATAATTTATTTAAAGAAAAAAGAGATATTTTATTTTATTTTTGATGAAAAATCTTAGTGGGAATAATAGATAAAAAGAAAGATAGATACATTTGATTTTAAATGATTTGTCAGTCAGTTTTTTCTTTTTAACTATTTCCTTTGATTAAAAATTGTTTATTAAAGATTTTTTTATCATTTTTATTGCTTTTTATTTTATTATTTAATTTTAATTAATTATTTGTTTATTTGTTAAATTTATTTTTTTTATTTTATTTAAATTTATTTTTTTTATTTTATTTAAATTAATTTTGAATAAACATTTTATTAAAAGAGAATTCAAAATTCAAATTATTGTTAATTAATTATAAATGCTAACTATTTTATTTTTGATTGAAATAAAAAGAAATATACATTATAGAAGTATTTTTTGAAATATAATTATCTAATTTAGTAATAATATTTTGTATTTATTTTTTTAGTAAAATCAGTTTTATCAGAATTTTTCGTCATATAATTCTTTAATTTATTTTTTATAATGATCTCTTGCATCTTTTCTTTTTACTTTGAAAGTGTTGGTCATAATTCCTAAATCTGAAAATGGTTTGGGTTCTAAATAAATATTTTTGGCTTATTCGAATCCATAAAGTCCGCCTTGTTTTCCTAAAGCGTTAATTTCTTTTAAAATAGTTTTTCTCAAATCTTTATTTTTTAATAATTATTCATAGTTTTCAAAATCAACTTTATTTTCTTTGGCCCATTCTTCGACAGTTTTTTGGTTAGGAACTGCGAAGGCGACCAAAGTGGACTGCAAAGAGTCTCCGTGTACGAAAATTTCGTCGATAAAGCTGGAACTTACGTAGAGATTTTCGATTTTTTCGGGGGCGATATATTCGCCCTAGGAAAGTTTGAAAAGGTTTTTTTTTCTGTCTATAATTTTTAAAGCTCCATTTTCTAGAATTTGTCCTACGTCTCCAGTGTGGTACCAGCCGTCTTTGTCGATAACTTCTTCAGTTTTTTCGGGCTGTTTGAAATAGCCTCTGAAAACGCCGTGTCCTCTGACGCAGATTTCGCCCTGGGGAGTTTCGTTGCCTTTGGCGTCTTTGGAAGTGGAAGTGTAGTTCATGTCGGGAATGTCTTCTAGTTTAAATTCCATATTTCTTTGGATTCCGCCGACGTGCCCGGTTTCTGGGTCGAAAATTGAAGTGAAAAATGTCGCGCCTGTGGTTTCGGTCGCGCCGTAGCCTTCTTGGATGGGGACGCAGAGGGTTATTTTTAGGTATTTTAAAACTTCGTCGGAAATTGGAGCTCCTCCGGTGGCGGCTTTAGGAATTAAAATTTAGGTTAAAATGTAATTTTAATTTATTTTGTTTAGTTTATTAGTTTATTAGTTTAGATGTGGAAAATTTTTCAATTAAAAAAAAAAGTTAATTAATTATAGATTTTAGTTACCGATTCTGACTTTTCCTCCTAGGACGGATTTTGTTTTGCTGAAGACTAGAGCGTCCCAGAATTTGTGCTCGAATGAGTTATCTTAATTTTGATAATATTATTTAGCGGAAAGTCCTTTTCGGGCCATTATTCCTTTTATTCCTGTTAATTTATCGATTTTTTCTTTGATTGCGCCGTAGAATTTTGTGTAAAGTCTGGGAACTGAGCAGAAAACAGTAGGCTAAACTACCTCTAAATCGTCTTTTAACTTCAAAACATCGCCCGAATAAAAGGCAATTTTTCCTCCTACAAAAACCATAGCACAAACGAAAAGCCTTTCCAAAACGTGGGGCAAAGGTAAATAAGACAAGTAAGAGTCTTCGTGGCCCATTTTTGCTTCTAAATAAGTTGTTTATATGCAGACGCTCAAAATGTTTCTGTGAGAAATCAAAGCACCTTTATTTTAATATTAATATTTATGTTTTAATATTTAATTTTTAATATTTAAAATTTAAATAAAAATAAATAAAAATATTTGATTAATTATTAAATTAATTAAGAATTTGGTTAATTATTAAAATTTTACCTTTGGGATCTCCTGTGGTTCCACTGGTGTAGGAAAAGGTGAAGACATCGTCGGGGTCAAGAGGGGGATAATTTTTATCAATTTTTCCTTTATATTCTTCAATTAAGGCCCAAAATGAGTAAACTTTCCAGTTTTTTTCCTTTATTTATTTTTCAATGTTTTCATCTAAATCGTCAATCGCAATAATATTTTGAATTTTTCCGGGTTTTTCACATTTCATTAAAGTTTTTAACGAGTCATTAGTTGCAATTAAAGTGGTTATTTCAGTTTATTCTAAAACATATCCTATTGATTTTGGGCCCAAAGTATCGTAAATAGGACACAAAGTCATATTATAGAGAAAATCGGCGTATTCAGTTAAAAGCCATTCTTCTCTGTTTTTGGCGAAAATTCCAATTGCGTTCATTTTTATTCCTTGATCTTCTAAGTGAACTGTGAAATTTTTGTCTTTTATGGCAGTTCCTAAAGCCCCGGCCAATTCTACGCATTCAGAATAGGTTCTATATTGATATTTTCCGTTTTTATCTTTGGTTCCTTTAAAAAAAATTAAAAATTAATAAAAAAATAAAATAATAGTTAATTTTAAAAAAAGGTAAAAAATAAGTAAAACTGAAAAAGTTTTGGACAGGTATTTTTAGATAAAAAAAAGTCTAGTTATTGCAAAAAAAATGATTTTTTTTAAGGGAAAATTAAGATAAAATTGAAATTCATAGTTTATTTTTTATAAGAAAGAGAAATTAAAGAGGAAACTTTAGTTTTTTTTAGTAAATTGTTATATTTTTATGAATTTATTTATTTTTTTTATTTTTTTATTAATTTTTTAGGCTAAATTTTACCTAGTAAAGGGGAATTGGGGTACTTTTTGGCCGAATATAAAAGACTATCCCTCATGGTTTTTATTTCCTCATTTGTGGTAAATGTAAGTCCTTCAGGGTTTGCAGCGCATCTGTAGGTTTTGGTGGAGCCTTCGGGTTTTTCTCCGACTGGCACTGAATATTTAAAATTTTTGCTTTGTTTTTGACCCATTATGAATTATATTGTTTTTTGAAATATTTTATTTTTTTTGTTTTTTGTTTTGTTTTGTTTTTATTTTTCTAATGATTTATAAATTTTGGATTTATAGTTATCAAACTAAGTTTTTCAGAAAAAAATAAAAATAATACTAAAATTGTTAAGAGGTTTTCACTTTCACTTAAAATTCAACACCAGATTTTATTGTTTTTTTGTAATATTTTATTAATTTTGATAATTTGAGAATAAAAATATTACATTATTAAAATCTCGTAATGAAATACAACTTTCACAACTATAACATAAAAAGTTAATTAATTAGTAATTTAATTAATTTATCTAATTTAACTCATCATACATCTAAATTATTAATAATATAATTTCAAGCTTTAAGATATAAATTATTAATATAATATTAATTATAAGATTTTTTCTGATTACTTTTTATATTTAATTTAAAATTAAGAAAAATAAAAATTAAATACTTTTTATTTATAATTGAATGAATAATTTTTAATTTTTAAATGTAATTTGAAATTTGAAAATAAAAAATTTTCTTTTGTTTTTAATAATTTTAACTACAAACTTTAATTATTTAATTTTAACCAAAATTAATATATATATATAAATGATTTTGATTTATTAAGTATTTCAAATCCCACTTCATTTAAAAATAAGAAATTTTATTTAAAAACACAAAACTATCGTGATGAACATTGATTGCCTTATCAGGAGTTAATTTAATTTTTCTAAGATAGAATAAATTAATGATAAAATGAAAAAACTCGAAATTTTATTATTGTAATTTTATTTTATTTATAATTTGAATAATATAAATTATTAAAAAATGTATTTAATTTAAAAATTAAAATTAAAATTTATGTGCATTTATGGGATAAAATTATGTTAGAATATTTAACTATTTTTTAGAAATTTGTATTTTTATTTAGTTTAAACTACTTTGCCCTATTTATTTAGTTCGATTTTATTGATTTTTTTTATTAATAAGTGTAAAAATCAAAACTAAAGTCAAAACTATCTAAACAAGTATAAATTAAAGCAGTCAGAAAATAGAAATTTTATATACTCCCAATTTCCATTTTAAATATATAAAATAAAATTATTCCTAAAAATCAAAAAGTCTTAAGTATACAACAGATAACAACTTTAGAGCAAAAATTTTCGATTCTCCTTTTCAAAGGCGTAATCTACAAACGGGTAATTTCCATTCCAAAATATGATAAAAATAAATAAATAAAAAAATTTAAAAAAATATATAAAAAAATTAAATAACTAAATAAATAAAAAAGTATTAAATGGGCAGTTGTTTATCCTCTCAGACAGTGGTACAAGATATAAAGCATTAAAAAGTTGCAAAAAATTAAAGAAATTTGCAAGATAAATTAATTCTAGGTGCCTTTGAGATTTCTAACAGAGTGGTAATGGCGCCAATGACTAGGTGCAGAGCAGACGCAAAAACAAACGTTCCTTAAGAAATAATGGGCGAATACTACTCTTAAAGGGCCGGATTCGGGCTTATTATAAGCGAATGTGCGCCTATTTCTGCGTTGGGGAACGGATACCCTGGGGCGGGCGGGATTTACACTGAAGAACAGGTTTTGGGGTAATAAATAAATAAATAAATAAATAAATAAATAAATAAATATATTATTTATTATTTATTTATTATTAATAAATCAGAATATTAACTAGCTTTTATAATAATATTATAATAATATTAATATTAATAATTTTTTAGGTGGAGAAAGGTTGTGGATTAGGTGCATAAGAAGGGCGGGAAAATTGTTCTTTAGCTGTGGCACTGTGGGAGAGCTGTGGTGCCGGAGTTTATTGGAGGGGAAAGTCCTATATCTGCCTCGAGTATTCCTGTTAAGGGGAATCATTAGATGACGGGTTAGCCACATCCTGTGCCTAGAGAAGCTAGTTTGGAAGATATTAGGGAGGTAATTTTAATTTTTAATTTTTAGTTTTTAGTTTTTAATTTTTAATTTTAATTTTTATTATTTTTTGTGTTTTTAAGTTTTTATATTTTAGATTTGATTTTTATGTTTAATAAATTGTTTATATATAGTTGGTTGAATAACATAGAGTAGCAGCTTAAAATGCGAAGAAAGCTGGATTTGATGGAGTTTAGATAAGTGCGGCTAATGGGAGTTTACACGATTAATTTTTGAAAAATGGAACCAATAAAAGAATTGACAGATATGGTGGGTCAGTTGAAAACAGGTGTAGATTTTTATTTGAATGTATAGCTGCTGTTAAGAAATCTTTTTCTGCGAACAGAATTTCAGTGAGACTGACTCCCACAGGTAGATCACAAGATATGTATGATTCAAATCCCTACGCTTTATTACAGTATATGCTTCCGGAACTTTAAAAATTAGATTTACAGTTTTTGGAAGTAAAAAGACACGCGGAAACTGATGTTAAGGAATCTTCTCCAGGTTCAGGAAAAGACGAAGAAGGGAGAATTTTACCTTAGAAATAAATTCCAGGAGACTATTATGAAAGTATAAGAGCTTTATATTCGGGAAAAATTATGGCCAATGAAGGCTTTAATCCTTAAAGTGCTTAAGAATTACTTAATAAAGGGCAAGTTGACCTGGTTTCTTTTGGAAAATTAGCTATAAGTAACCCAGATTTACCAGAGAGAATTAGAAATGAGTGGCCTTTGAATGAAAATATTGATTGGGCTCATATTTTTTAGGGAGGAGCTACTGGATACACTGATTATCCTAATTATAGATGAAATTTAAACTTTTTGTTAGCAAAAAATTTTTCTTTAATTTATATTTTTTATGAGTTTTTTATGGTTTATATAGTTTTAAAATTTATTTATTAATGAATTTTAATGAATTAGTGTTTTATGTCTCATATATATTATATTATATTTTATGTTTTTTATATTTTACATTTTAATAAACTTAGAAAATAGTTTATTAGCCTATCTGACGTATTATAAATTTTTCATAGGTTAGAATTTAATTAACAATTTAGATACTAAAAGTAAAATATATATAAAATAAATTAGCTGATACTAGCTAATAAAGAAAAAGTTTAATAAAGTAATTTCAAAATATGTATTAATTTTTCATAATTTCAATAAAATTTATTTCAAATACCATAAAAAATAAACTAATTAATTCTGTCAAAATAGCCAAAAATATCAATCAATTTTTTCTCGAATTATAAAGAAAATATAGTTCAATAATTTTATATATAACTTATAATTAATAGTTAATTAAAATTTTGTTAAAAATTAGATTTACAAACTATAAATAATGACAAACAATAATATTTTAACTATATTTAATTAATTTTTTAAGCTTTTTAATAGTTTAAATTTATAATGAAACGAAGTTTTTTTCAATTTAGCAAATATTCAATAGTTTTTTCACTTAATTAGGAAATAATCGCTTAAAATTAATAATAACTATTAAAAAAATTCCGTCAAATTTAATTTTTCTACTATTATTCTAATAAATATTGTTTGCATAAAATATAAATTCATTAGCATACATCTTAAATTTATTTAAAAAGAAAATACAAATTAAAAAAAAAAAAAAAACAAAGTATCTACAGATAAAATAACTAAAAATTTTGCTTAACTTAAAAAAGAAAAAAAAAATTGCAAAATAGAAATTTAAATATAAGCAAAGAAGATGTCGAAATTTATGTTACTTTTTTTAGCAATTTTTGTTTTTAACTTTTTGATTTGTAAAAGTTAGGAAAATGTGCTTTTTTAAAAATCTTAGATAGAAGTGAGAAAATAAGAAACAATTGAATTTTAAATAAGTCCAGAAGATATATAAAAAAATTTGGTGATAGAAATGAATGTTGATATTTAAGATAACTATTAATTATTTCCTGCAATGGTGGCTGTCATAAAAGACATGTAAATTTATTTATTATAGTCAAAATTTTTAGTAATAATAAAAAAATTAAAGGGTTTTTAATTTCTGATATCACTATTTATTTGTATTTTTTAATTAGAATTACTAAATATAACAAATTAATTATTAATTTATGTGTAAATGTTATAAGATTATACGAATTTAATTTTATTTGAATTTTTAATTTTTTAAATTCAAATAAAATCTTGAAATAAGAATATCTTTTTAGTTTAGAATATCAATTTACACATTTTTTTTTAGTTTTTTTAATTTTTAAATTTTATAATTTAAAAAGAGCAGGAGTTCCTTCTTACGAAACTTTTAGAGAAAAAATTCTCGATAATAAGAAATCAGACTATTATTTTGATAGAGACGCAATTGTCAGTTAAAATTAAAAGCATGAAATTTTATTACACACGCCTTTATATTATGGAAATTATGGCTTAACTTTTTTCAATTTATTTGAAGAAAGTTAAACCAGTTATTTTATTGCAGATATAAAAATATACTATTAAGACCCTGATGAATATAGTTGCAAAAGTAAATGTTTTGGAATTAATAATTATTCAATTGCAAGTGGACTTTGCCTGCATAAAAACTGCATTTGTCAAAAGGGCTATTTTGGGTAAAATAATAATTTATTTCGATAAGAATAAATGCTATATACATATATATATATGATAATAAGAAAATTATTATCGTATTTATTCTTAATATTTAAATTTTTTTTAATGCAATGAAAATATTTTCTAATATAATATATGTAATAGAACGGAGTTAATATCGAATTTTTTTTCTGTTTTTAGAACATTTAATTAAATCATAAATTTATAATATTTATTTTTTTAAATAAAGTTCTAATATCGAAAATTTTTTCTTTTTTTAGAATATTTGATAAAATTATGAACTTTTTAATTAGATTTTTAAACATAGTTTTGTTAAAGAAAATTTTTTCTGTTAAAAAAAATCATAAAATTGAAATTTATATGGAAAATTAAATGATAAATTATTAAATTTTTTATAGGGAAAGTTGTGGTTTTGAAGTCGAAGAAATAAATATTCAAGGATATAAAACAATTACATTAAAAAAAAATTAATGGGTCTATTTTTAATACAATATAAATTAGAAAAGTTAAGCTATAAAAATATTTTAAGAAACTTAGGGAGATTTCGATAGCATATATTTATCTACTACATAAAATTAATATTCTTTTTCTAATATTCCTAATATTTTATCTGAAGAAGGACAATTCTTAAAAAGCAAAGTAAGAACTAAAATTGGCTCTTATTTCACCAAATTTATTTAAAATTTTTTATATAATTTTTGAGATAAAATATAAAAAATATTTAAAATTTAAACATTTATTTTAATATTTAAACATTTTAATTAGAGCTCTTTTATTGAAAAAAGTTAAGAAGAACTCGATGAATATATAAAATTTGCTTAAAGTAAAGATATTGGCTAGATTTTATATATTGGATATTATAATCAGGGTTAAAAAGCTGTTTCACTAAAAATTTGGATGGAAAAAGAAAATTAAGAAAATCCAAAAAACGCTATTTCTTATTTTATTATAATTCCTATATCCATAATATTATTAAGTTTCATGTTTCTTTTACTTTTAAAATTTATAAATTGGTAAACTATTAAAATGATACTTTTAAATTCTGTTATTTTTAGCAAATTAATTAAACTATCTAATAGAAATTTTATAGAACATTTATTATTCGAAAAATTTTTTTTATAAAATTGTATTTAATCTTTATAATATTTATAAAATTGTATTTAATCTTTTTATATTTTATAAAATAGTATTAAATCTTTTTAAATATTATTATTTATAATTAAAATAGGTGTAAAAAAGCAGAATAAGCGTCGGCCAGTAACTCATAATAAAATAGTTCTTAATTAAGTAGCGAAAATTAATATCAGGTAAATAACAATTAAGACGGGTAAAATCATTAAGTAATTATTTACCCTAGTCCTATAGATATGGAACCTAGTTACTATAACGAATTAATGCCGGTGGAAAAGTAATAAAAATATTATATATATTTTTAATAATAGAAATTAAATAAATTTTGATAAAATAATATTCATTAATTAAAATAATAATTAAATACGTTTTGAATAAAATAATAAAAATCAAAAAAGTTATTAAAAAATATTATTTTTTATTAAAATTAGAAAATTACTAAATTCTGCATTATTATATAATTATTATTTATTACCAAGTTAAATATGTTTTTATTTTCATTCATTCATTAATAAAAATATAGTTAAAAATATTTAATTAATTTTTTGATTTATAAAAAATATAGAATAGAAAAATTAATAGAAGATTATCCAAAATTATAAGAAATTTCGGAATGTTTAATTTGTTATTTGGAATTTGAAAAAAACGAAAATGTTAGAAGGACTCTTTGTTTTCACGTTTTTCATGATGAGTGTATAGTTACTTGGTGGAAAAAAAATAACAATTGTCCAGCTTGTAGGAAAATTTTAAATAAAGAATCAGTTAAAAATTAAAATTAGGAGCCTATGAATCCTTATATAAGTAATATTATATCTCACAGAAATAGTGTAATTTTAGGAAATTCTAATAATTTTAACTAATTTACGTCCTCTCTTTAATTAAACCAAGATCCACGTTTTAATTTAAGTATAAAGCTTAACAATAATAATAGGCCTGTTTCCTTTAACTCATAGTTAGAAACTAGGTAATTTATTTACAAAAAAAAAATTTTTTTTTTTTTTTTCATATTTTAGATAGAATATAAAAATTAAAATATTATTTTATTTTTTTTAAAGAGAAGCAAATACATCTGTGAATAATGTGAGGGCTAATTTAAATAGTTTAGAAGATATAAAAACTGAGAATATTTTTATAAATACTTAACTTGGAAACAGCTAAATTTTTGATGAATCGAATACTTAAGCAAGAATTGATAATGAACAAGAAGAGTAATAAGAAAACTAATAAAGACTAAAACCTAGTGAAATTTAAAATATAAATATAAAAATTAAGCCTTAATAATAGAAAAATTAAAATTAATACAACTCTACTACTTTTGATGTATTTTCAAATAGGTAAAAAAGAAATTCAATTTAAATTTTACAAGACAACTCTGACTCTTCGAACTAAAGTAAAAAATTATTTAAAAAACTATTTATCATATTTTAGCCTTATTTTTTTAATTTTTTTTTAATTATAAATAAATTAAAATTAATTTTAAAATTAAAGATTAGTCTAATTCATCAAATTCTCCAATTAAAAAAGAAACAAAAAAAAAAAATATTAATGTTAACAATTTTCATTAAAATTGTAGATAAGGAACAACTATACCAAGATAGAAAAGTATACATTTGGAGCCAATTGCAGAAAAGGTCACTAGATATAGTTAAGAAATTAAATCATAAATTCATGATAATTAAAAAAAAAGTAATATTTTTAAAATCTAATTTAAAAAAAAATAAAACTGTATTAATATTTATTTTTTTTTTTTTTATTTTAGTTCCTTTAAAAGTATTGAAATATAATAGTTCTTCAGATAGTGAAGATGCTTATTCTGAATCTGAATCTGAATAATAAAAAAAATCCGAGATGTAAGCTAAAGAATAAGATATTTAGCAAAAATTTGGAAATAATATATAAAATCAAGATCTAATTGTTTCTAATAAATAAGTAAGAAGAAAAAGAAATAAAATAAAATGTTAAAACTTAGAAAACTCTAAAAGTAAAATTAAATAAAATTTTTAATTAATTTATTTATTTATTTTAATTAATTATATAAAAAATTTATTAAGATAATAACAGTATGACTATAAATTCGTAAACAGAGTAAAATATTTCAATGGAAAACTAAAATTGAGCCTTTTTTTTAATATTAAATATTAATTATGTTGAAAATTCATTAAAGCTATTTTGGACAGATAAAAAATAAAATAAAAATATAAAAAAAAGAATTTAAAATTATAAAAGTATTTACTAGATTATTGGAAACTATTTTTGACTATTTAATACAATAAAAAAAATTAACTAATGAAAATAAATAATTTATAACGTCATTTAATCTATTTTGAGATATACTATATAATAATAAAACTTATACTATAACTATAACTATAACTAATATTTAAAATTTTTTTATATAAAAGTTAAATATACTAAAGAAAATTGTAACTTTTTATTAGTAAAAATTAAATTAAGAATGCAATTACTATATTAACTATGATAAATCTATTTAAAATTTTTTAATATTAAATTTTAGTAGTTGTTTATTTTAATTTTTAATTAAATAATAATTATTATTCCAGATTTATTTGTCGAAAATAAAATAAAAAATTATTTTAAAAAAATAAATTCTTCAATATTAACTACAGAAAAGCAATAAATTTATTGTAAAGATAAAAAAATTAGAAAAAATAATAGCAAATTTTAATGTAAGCATCTTCGGGAAATTAAAAATATTTAGACTAAGAATTTCCAGGATTAAAAGATATTTTTTTTGATAAAAGAGATGAGTTATATTATTAATTAGAATCCGAGACAAAATTTTTAGAACTATTCAATTCAAAAAAATAAAAATTAGATATAAAGATACCAAATACGATAATATGCAAAGGTAAAAATAAAATTATCCTTATTATTATTTATAAGTAGAAATAATTTAGTTTTAAAAGATATTTAAAAATTAAATTAAAGTAATAAAAATAAAATAAAAATAATTATTAAATATATAAAAATGTGATCATTGTAGTTAAATTTGAAATTGAAAGTTATTTATTTACTTAAAAAATGTATATTTTTTATTTATTTTTTAAATTTTTAATTATAGTATAAAATTAAAATAGGTCAACCAGTTGTTTGGTTTTTTAATTCCGCAAAAGATATGAATGTTTTAAAAAAGAAAAGCGAAAAACTAAACTTTGTTGAAATTGCAAAATTTTTTTGTAATAAAATTGGACTCAGAAATTTTATAAATGAAAATAGAATAGATAATTTGCAAGGAATGAAGGAAGTTATTTTTAATTAATTCAAATTAATAGTAAGGAAATTTATTAAATTTTTTAAAAAATATAATATTTATTAATAATTGATAAGTAAAACTCCTAATTTATATATTTTATTATATTTTATTTTATTTTATTTTGTGTTAAATAAGATGGAAAAAAAAGATAGTAAAAGAGCGACAAATAGTGCGTGTATACCATTAGAAAATATTGTAAAAAAATATAATATATTATTTTATAAAAAGGATTAAAAAATAGTATGTAATTATATTATATGTTTAACAGTTTATTTTTTTTATATTTAGTTAGACCAATGTGTATTTGTTTAATATAATGACGATAAAAATGAATAAATGACAGTTAGAAATTTGGTTAAGCTTTTTATCGAAGGGCCTTAAAGACTTTAAATAATTTAGGAAAATATTAAAAATCATTCTCGAGCACGTAAAATTTACTTATATAATAAAAAAATTTTATTTTACATTTTTTATTAAATTTAATAAAAATAATATATTAAATTTAAAGAGGAAATTTATTACGTTGAATATAGACATGATGATAATACTATGCCTATTGGATGGAAATTTTTTAAAAAAGCGTAATAATTTTTTATTTAAATGGCAATATTTTTTATAATTTTACAGTTTAAAATTTTTATTTAAAAATTAATATTTAGTTATAAAATAAAAAAAGAGAAAATGAACTTAAACATGTCATATGATTTTATGTATGAAGATAATAAGGACTTGAATTAGTTGTAATAAGATATAAAATATAATCCTTAATTTTATAAATTTTTCGATGAAAAGCTAAACTCATAATTTATGAAAGTAAAAATATATTTATATCTATTTATATAGTAAAAATATATTTGTAATTAAATAAATTTTAATTTTTAATTTTTAAAAAGTTGACGTGTAAAATTGTTTAATATATTGAAAAAATACATAAAATAAAAGTTAGAAAGACCTTTTCTAAGTTTATTGTGGACCAGAATGGGGAAATTAATTTTGTGGGTCTGAAGTAACTTTATATTTAATTTCCTGCTAATGGTAAAAATTAAATATTAAGAAAATAAGAAAAATAAGAAAATTATATATTTAATTTATAAAATAATATTTCTATTTATTTTTATTATACTTGACTAAGCTCCTTACAATATTGATGAAATATCTTCACATATGTCAAATAATATAAGTTATAATGAATTTTCCTCTTTATGCGAGAAGTGTAGAAAACCAGAAGAATTAAAAAACACAAGAATTTAAAAATTAAAGTAAAATTTAAAATTATTTTTAAAAATTTAAAATTATTTCGAAAATTAATATAAAAAATTAAATGGAATTTATATAAATTTAAATTATAAAGTTTACCAAATGTGAAAAATATTAAAGAATAAGATAGGACTATTTCTAAAAAGTTGTATAAATAAATGATAGTAGAAAAATGTTAGGGAGATTTTTGTAATTACTAGATGATGGAAAAAAAAACAGGTAGATATAAAAGCATTTATAAATTATAATACAAATTTTTTTTAATATTTTGCTATTTTTTTAAAAAATATTAAAGGTCCATTGGCTATAAGGAAAAATATTTTTAATTAATATGAAAAACATTTTGGAGCCAAATAAGAAGATTTAGGAAATATAGCTATTGATTTACCGTATGAAATAAATAATTAACTTATTATGAAAGTAAGAACAAGATCTGACGAAGTTTGTGAACTTTTGATAAAAAATAGGATATTTTAAAAAACGAGTGTAAAAATCAAAAATTTTATATGATCTATATTTTAATATTTTATATTTATTTAATTTGTTTAATAATTTTAAATGCTATATGAAAATTAACTAATTATAGAAATAAATGAACTACCAAAATGAAGAGCATGTTTATATAGATGATATAAATGAAGAATACCCTTTTAGGTTAAAAGATGTAAAATTTGATAAAAAAAAATAAGAAAATTTATACAAAAGATAAAAAATTTGTAAATCATGTTTTATTATTTATTCTTTGGCCTCCAAGTATTTTGACGAAGAACTAACTAAAAAAATTAAAACTGAAACTTTATAAAGGTAAATTTATCATATAAATTATAAATATTTTAATTTTTTTTTTTAATTTTTTTTTTAAATATTATAGAGAAATGCATAAAAGGTAGTGGTCGGCTCCTGCGTTAGATAAAGGCGATAAATCTTTTTTAAAATTTGGAAAATAATAATTTTCAGAAAAAAAGGCAATGACTGCTTAAAGTGGGTTGAGAGAGACAAATTATTTGACAAAGAATTCAGCTAATGAAGATCAAAATGTCTTGTAAAATTATATATATATAATTTAGAAAGAATTGCATTATTTGTATATTAAATAAATGAGCATAAATTTTAAATTATAAGGCCATAATTGAAAAACCTAAATGGTAGTAACTTAAATTTAAATAAAGACAATATTTCTATAAAAAACACAAGTTAATAAGAAAATTAGAAAGAATTTTTCGGTAAAAGTGGAGCCAGTTTGTAAAATAGAAATATTTTGATTAAAAAAAGTGGAAAAAGGCAAAATTCTTTAAATTCCTTTAAAAAGACAAATAAAGATATAAATGCAAATAGAATGACTTTAGGTTTTATGAATTATGAAAAAGTTGGCGAAATTTACTCAGAAGATGTTTTGAGTTAAAAAAATACTGTTAACTATTAAAATAAAATGGAAAAAAATTCTCCTCTTTTGAAAGTATAAAGACAATTTAGTATAATGGATAGCAATGATGAAATTTTGGCGAAAAAGTATAATTGTTTATGTTTATTATTTTTTTATAAATTTTTGTATATTTTAATATTTTTTATAATTAATAAATTATTATAATTATAAAAAGAAAATAACTAAGTGCGAACACTTAATTGGTGTTGCAAATAAACGAAGAGAAGAAAAATTTAAGAAAAAAAGTAAAAAACGACCATGAATACCGATAATAGAGACATATAATTGTTTAATGTAATAATAATAATTATGTATATATAAATATAAATATAATAAAGCAGTTATAAATATTTATTTAATTTAATTTATTTATTTTAGAGGGACTTTAAAATTAAGGAAAAGCAAGACATTTACAAACTTAATCCATGTTTTATAATAATCCATAGTTTTTATAAGTTAGATAAATTCCGAAATATGTATCTGAATCTCCTTTGTAGCCATTAGTGGATGAATGTTATTAGACAATAAAAAATGAAATAGATTTAGAAAAAGTAAGAAATTTTATAGCTTTTAACAATTTTTATGATTTTTAATTTTTATTTACTTTATATATATTCATTTAAATTAGGTATGTTCTATAATGAATTACCCAAAACCACCTGTGAAAACGAATAAAATGAATTATTTAATAATTGATTCTTAGACAGCAATTCCTTATATGTTAGTTTAATACAATTAATAATATGATACTTAAAGTAGTAAAAGTTAAAATACAAAAAATTAAGACGAAATTAATGAAGATAATAATGAAAAGAGTTAGGACGATTTTAATAAGGAAAATTATTCAGAAAATAGCAAAAATTTAAACGAAAAATAAAATGAAGTGGTTATTTTTGCGCAAGATTTTTTTGACAGTTTTTTAGAATATGTCGAGATTTTTAAGTATATAAGCAGGTAGTTTCCGACGAAAAAATTTGTTCTTCTTAATTTTCCTGGTAAATTTTGATTTTTTTGTCAATAATTTTTAATAATTTGCATTTAATTTTAATTTTGATTATTTTTATAAATAAATTTTAAATTTTAAATTTAATAAAATTGAATTTAATAAATAAAAGGACAATCGTACACTCTTTTTTCTGAAGATAAGATATATGATAACCTGAAATAAAGTCAAGTTATAGACAGATTACTATACCATTTGGAAGAAACTAAATAAATAGATTTATAAACTGAGTCTCTTAGTTTTATTGGTTATGGGTATGGGGGATTTATTTTATAAAGCTTTTGTAAAAAATTAATTTTTTAAAAAAGATTTATTTTGAATTTTAAATTATATTAATTAAACTAATTTTTATTAATTTTAAATTAAACTAATTTTTATTGATTTCAAATTTAACAGTAACTCAATCTTATAATAACTTACCAAATATTGGAGAAATTTAGCTGATTAATAGTTTTTATGATTTGGACAAAGGTTTTAAAAATAATTTAATTAATAGTTTAGATACTTTTTAAAATAACTGTCCAGATTCAATGCCAGAACTTCCATTTTCTTTTCATTCTATTTTTGTGAACTCAATTTAACTAGAAGAGGAAGTAATTAAATCTAAAATGGAAGTAAAAAAATTAATAAAATTTCAAAAAATTTAAATTAAATAATTAATTAATTATTTCAAATAAAAGATAAATCCTATAAAAGTGCAAGGAAGAGTAGCAATTTTAAAAGGAATTTTAGAGTCAATTCCGATGGGAGATCGTTTTTAAAGAATTCCTATTAAAGTTTAAATTGTTCATACTCTTAAAAATTCTTATATAAATATTAATGAGTCTGATAAGCTTTCGATTTATACTAAAAATGACGATATTAATTCCAAAAATAATAGTCATGCAAATAGAATTAAACAGGAAACCCGAAATATTTCAAGAACAAAATAATATATAGACGGCGGGCACAGCTTAATAGAGGTATATAAATTTATTTATTTATTTATTTATTTTTTTTATTAATTTTATATAAAGATATAATTAATTAATTAAAAAATTTAATTTTTTTTAAAAATAGGAAAATATAAATGGGCTACTTTTATTAGTAAAGAATTTTGTTTCATAAATTGAGTAATATGTGTGAAAAATTTGTATTGATTTTATAAATTGTTTTTGTTAGTTTTTTGTTTTTAATTTAATATATTACACACCTTTATTATTATGTAAGTATTATATCAATACTATTATTGATAATTTTTTAATTATAGTTATTTACGGTAAAAATTATAAATATACATTTATTAATTTTCGATTATTCCTAAAATTTCTAAAATAATTTTCTAAAAAAAAATAAAAAATATCAAAGAAATAAATGAATCTTTTAAATTTTCCTAATTTGCTTAAGTCATAAAGATTATTAAAATTAAGTTTTGGAAACAAATTAATTTTTTAATTTTACAATTAATCATCTTACAATGAATTGGCTCTAAGAAAATTATTTAAACCATATGCTTAAAATTTACTAAAAACAGAGCCATTTGATTAAATTGAATTTTTATAGAAAATTGAATTGCAAAAAAAAATACTGTAAGACAATAGAAATGTTTTAAATTAATAAAAAATATAGCATTTTTTATTATTGAAAGCATTCACTTATTTTGAAAAGCATTAAGTAAGTATAATATAATATAATATAATATAATATAATATAATATAATATAATATAATATAATATAAAATAATTTTTTAACTACTAAATTATATGTGATTAAAAATAGGTTATATATTTTATGTATATAATATATATTTTTTTAATATTTTTTAATAATTTTTAGGTACTTAATCCGTTCGTAGGGCAAAATAGAAGTGAATTTTTAAAGTATATGAAAATTTTAGTGAATGATGAAACTGAAATAAAGAATTCCCTTGATCTTACTATTTTGCAATTATTTAATTTGTATAAAGATTAAATTAAATTTGTAGATATTTGTAGGCTACTTAAAATGATGGGAGATTTAAAATAAATTAACTCGATGTAATCAACTGCTCTTGATTTTTTGAATTTGCTTAAATATAAAAATGTCGAAGAAATGCCTCCTAGATATGTCGTTCACATGGTTCTTATTTACAGTAGATTAATTTAATCCTCTAAAGACACTATACAAATAGAAACTAATATGCAGGTTTTAAAGAAAATTTTGGAAATAAATTAATAGCAGTTACATTTAAATTAAATTTTTATGATAGTTAAAAATTTGAATATAATAATTCATGCAATTTCTAAGTTTAAGCACTATTTTTTAGATTTTGCGAAGATAATAGAGCCGGAATTGATAAAAAATTTAAGAAATTAGGAGAAATTGACGGAATAGTAGCTTAAAATAGTGAATTCGCCTGATTTTTGTTTAGAAACTGTTAAATTTTACAAGTATTTAGGACTCCATAATTCTGAACTACTGGATCTTTTAGAAAATTAATTAAATTAAATACCGAAATCTAATAATATTTTTAAAACCTTTATGATTTCGTTTAATATGCTTTCAGTAATTGGAAAAGGACAGAAATTAATTGAGTCTATGGAATAAAATATTAAAGGAAGTTCTTTGATTTAAAGGCAAGTTAAATCTTAAATTTAGGAGTACAATACACATTATTTAGTTTAATTGATATATAATATTTGTCTTTTGGATGTTTAGTTAAAATATTAGGGGTTAAATGAAGTTATTTAAATTTAAGAAAATGAGTTTAAAGGTATAACAAGAAATAGATTTGATGTTGTTTTTGGAGATAAAAATTAAGATACTTAGTTTAGGAAACAAACTTCTGAATTTTAGAGTTTGAATATATTAAAATTGATTTTAAATTAATTGTAGTAAAGAAATATAAAAAATTAGCAGTTTCATAACAAAAATAAAGCTCTTATTTATCTTAATAGAGTGTGTTAAATTTGGCCCGAATTAGCTGAGGAATTTCCGTTTTTTTAAGAGTTAACAGATATTGAATTGTAGAATTTGGTTGAATACTATCCGAATATGAGTTAAATTTAGTAAAAATAAACATATTATAATTTCAACGAGCTAAATTCTGATGTTATATAAATTTTATTGAAAAATGATATTAAATTTGTTTAAGAGTCTTTTGAAATTGATAGATATTGCGATATTTACTTGGAACTTAATGGCGTTAAATTAATAATAGAATTGGACGGAAAATTCCATTATAATCCTACACAGCTCGAATAAAGTCTTGCAAGTAACTAAATGAGAAATGTACTGTTTTTAAAAAAGGGATACAAAATATTAGAAATTAATTACATAGATTGGGAAATTCACAGGTGCAATAATAATATGGAATAGTATCTTTTAAATAAAATTAAAACAATTACAGAAAATTAGGATATTTTATATATTTAATGACATTTTTATTATTTTTTATATATAAATCATTTATCATAATTTTTTATATTTATTAAAAATATTTACGTTTAAAATTATTTTAATTCAATTTCTGTATATAAAAAATAAATTTTAAATTAAAAATCTATTCAATTTATAAATATTTGATAATACTCTTCATTTTCATTTATTAGATTAAAGAAAATTCTT
>LDAU01000147.1:0-33431 GCA_001447515.1 Pseudocohnilembus persalinus
GTATATTATAATTTAGCATTTCGCACGCTAGATAAACCATATAACTCAATAAAGAAAACTAAAAAAATTATTTTTATACACTAAGAAAAATACAGTTAACTAAAAAATTATTGTTTTTATTTTTTAAAAAAAAAATAACAAATATAATGGTAATATTTATTTCTTTTTATTTTTAAAAAATATTAAAAAATTATTATATCATTATATTTAATTATATTTACTAAATAATTATTAATAGAATTTAATTTCTTTTCATGATAATAATTAAATAATTGATAATTTTTATTAAAAAAAAATTACACAAACCGAGAATCGAACTCGGGGCGAATGCTTGGAAGGCATCCATGTTACCATTACACCATTTGTGTTTTGGACAATTAATTGGATTAATGTTAACTTTTTTTATAACAAAACTATGAAACTATATATTTTAAAAAATAATTTATTTTTTATCAAATAAATAATATAAAATTTTATAAAGTTAAAAAAATAAAAGTATTTGTTTAAATAATAAATTCTACTACTTTAATTGAATTATTATTTTTATTAAATTTATAATAAATAACAATAATTTCTTCTATCATATATGCGTTTAAAATTTTTTATAGTTTCATTTTAATTACTAAAAAATTTACATAATAAGTATCTCTTTTATTGACTCATTAACACTTTTTAATAAATTTAAATTAGATAATTTATAAAAAAAATATTATTATATTTTTGTAAGGCTCGAAAAACCTTGAGTTTCTTATTATAAAAGCAAATTAGCAGTTCTGTAACATTTCATTAATTCTTAAAAAAAAAAAAAATTTCAAAGTATTTTCATTAAAAAATTTAAAAAGAATGACTTTATAATTAAATTTTTATAAAAGAGTAAAATAATAATATATAAAATATAAAAGCGAATATAATCGTCAAAGTTAACAAAATACAAAGAAAATCAAACCATAATTAATCATAAGTACCATTTTTATTAAAAGTTAATAATTAAATTTTGTGTAATATTATAAAAAATATCTTGATATATGTTAAAGATTCAAATCAAGAATGAATTTAATATTTTAATTTTTTTAATATAGCTTAAACAAAAAATAAAATATATTTCTAATAATCTATTTAATTTATCTAAATATAAATTTATAATTTAATATTTATTAGTATATATTTAATCTTCTAAGATGCAAATTTATAATAATTCTATAATATGAATAAATAAAACTAACTTTCCCAAATTTAAATATGATAAACATGATTTATGGATACTTTATTTTTAAATTTTACGAATTATGAAAATATTATTTTTTTATATAAAAGTTTTTAATATATTTTAATATATTTAAATTATTTATATTGATTTAAATTACATTAAATAATAAAATAAATACCTCGAAATACCTTAGACTTTTACCTTTTATTATATTAATATACAAATAAAGTAATCTATTTATTGTTTATATTTATAATATTAACAAAATATTTTTATTTTTATTTCATTCTATTATAAAATTTTTAAATATACCACTTTATAATAAAAATATTAATTCATAGAAAAATTCAATCTATATATTTATAAGATAATATATAATAATAAGTTTTTTTTACAACTTTAATTAAAATTATAAAATTTAATATTTTCTTTTAACTTAATATATTAATTTAATTCAAATTAATGTTTTTAATTCATCAAAAATACATTTTTAAATATTGTTTTTTCTCAGAATTAATTTTTATTAATTCTAATTTTAATAAATAATAATTTACTATTTTATTCAAAATGAAAATAAAAAAATTCTATTCTTAAAAATTCAAATAAAATTTTTATTTAAATAATATTTTAACATTATAAGTTATAAAATAAAAATATAAATAATAAAATTAAATTTTTTTTTTAGAAATATGTAAATTAAAAATTTTGTGTATATAAAATTAAAAATTTATATAAACTATATAATGGTTAATTTTTATAATAAAAATAAAGTTTGTGTTTAAATAAATTTTATATAATAATCTAATTAAGTAATATTATATATTTTCTTTAATTCTAAAATATTATTAAATATTTTATTCATATTATATTAATAGTTTTTATATTTTAAAAAATTTCTAATTACAAATTAATGATAAAAAAGAAAAAATAAAAATATAAATTAAATTATTAATGAGAATATAACATATACTTTTTTATTTAACCTATATAAAATTCTAGAATTTAGACCAATCGAGAAAATAAAAAATCAATTTGAACTTATTAATATAAAATAAAGTGGTATATTTAGTAATCTATAAAAATAAAATTAATAAAAAATAATAAAATTGATGCTAATTTTTCAATTACCATCTATAAATATTTCAATAAGTAATAACAATTCAATTTTCATTTTAATTTATTCTAATAATATATAAAAAATATACAAATGAACCAAAAGCCAATTAAAATAATAAAAAATTAAACCCATAAACATAAAATATGTGTTAGAACTAAATAAAAAATTAATAAAATGTAGTTAAATATTATTTTTCATAATTTTCGTACCTAAAATAAAATATTAAAAAGGTTTTTTTATTTTTAAATTAACATTATACTTAAATAAAAATTGACTATATAGTTTAATATAAGGTTTTTAATATAAATAAAAATAATTCAGTATATATAAAATACTATAAATTAACAAACTATTTATAAATTATTAATTATTCATTTATTTAATTAATTTAATGCTTTTTTTCTTTCTATCACTTAATACTTAATTACACAATTTTATAAATCATGAATTGATTTTTATGTTCTAATCAAAATGAGTAGTTTATTCTTAAAATTAGGACCATTTTTATAATTTAAGACTTTATGATAATAGATTATTGCTAATAATAATAAAAGAATTTTACCCCATAATAATATTTATTATTATATCATTATTTTAACTAGTAAATCAATAATTTCAAAAATAATTTAATTTTATTATTTTATTTTAAGTTCCATTGTCTGAATTTTATGTCAAAATTTCTTATGGTAGTTAATTTTGATCATTTACTAAAATTTCTATATCAAAATTTTTATCATTTTGATTTTACTCACTTTAACTTCTTTTTATTTACATTATATTCCTTTTTTTGTATTTCCCATTTCTTACACCAAAATAGGTCTCTAACTATTAATTATCTTCTTTTTAAAATAATTTTCCTAATTTTTCCTACTAATTTAATTTTGAATTTTTATTCCACTTTTCGTTTTTATCCTAACTTTGATTTATTTCCTGAACTTATAATTTTTCAATTAAACTCTCTTCTTTTTCGAATTCAATTTCAAAATTATAATTATAATGATTAATACTTTTTTTAATTGCTCTTCTTTTTTATGTTTATTACTAGTCATCTATTTATATAAAACTATTACCATAATCATCCAATTTGTTATTTAAACTTTCTAGTTTTTTAAAATTAAAACTCACTTCATAATCATACTCAAAATTATTACTATCATTAATATCGTTTATACTTCTATTCCTTCGAGTATTTTTATCTTAATATTAATCAAATTAAAGATAAAAGCCCTAGTTTTTTTAGTCACTTTTATTTTTGTATTTATTATTATTAACTGCATTAGTATTCAATTATAATTAATTTTAGGTATTAACATTAAGATTTTTCAAAGAATCTATTTCAAATAACTCATTTTTTTTTTATTAATAATAATTTTCTTCTTTTGTGACCTCTACGATGTAAATTTACCTTTAATTTAACCATTTTTCAATTCTTTTTTCCATTTCTTCAATATCATTACTCAAAATTAATTCTTCAATTTTGATGTTGGCAAAAATGTTTCTTTATAATTTAGACTTTTATTCTTAAAATTAAGTTTACATCTATTTTTGCGGCTATTGTTTTTATTCTTAACTTTTAAAACCTTATTTTAGATTATTTTAATTATTTAGCTACATCTTTGTATCTAGTAATTAGCCTATTTAATTTTCATATTTTATGTATTCCTTTTATTTATTCTATTCTTCATTCGATTTTGAACTAAAATTTTCAGTATATTTATATTATTGAAGGTCTAAAAAATTTTAACTTTTTTAATTTCTTTTTTCAGCTTAGTTATAATTTTATAAAAAATATTTGGGTTGAATGTAAAGTGGTTAATCACTGATACTTTATTATTAATAATAATTTGTTAAACTTATATTATCATTTTATTTGTCTATATTATTTTTTTTTTTAGATTAAGGTTAATTCAAATTCAATGGCTCTAGATAAAAAGTACTGTTTTAGACCGAGTTTTGAGTTTCTAAATATTTAAAAATAAAAAAATCAGTAAATGAATTAATGATAATATATTTTATTAATAAAATAAATATTCCCACGAAAAAACTTTATTTAATTATAATAATTATCTGCTAATTATTATTTTTTGACAATTATTTAATCTCCAAAATAATAATATTAATAAAGTAAAATAAAAAGTTTTCTAAATTGAATAATTTTATAAATGCATTTAAAATCAAAGCAACGTTAATAAACAAGATTATCTTAAATTTTGGAATTTAATTATAAATAAAAATTTGTATATTTAATAAATTTTTATAAAAAAAATATTAATTACCATTTAAAATTTATGGTGTTAACAAATACTTCCACAATAGAAATAAACAATATAAATTATATTAAAAAGAGATTAAAATATTATACCTTCATTTATAGTACTTTTAGTTGAAAACTAACTAGAGTTATTTTTCTGATCTTAATTTTGAGAATAATATTTAGCCGAAGATTCCTTAAAGTCCATGATTTATATTTTTTTTTTTTAATTATTTTTATTTATTTTTTTTATTTTTATTTGTACTCTATTTAATAATAAATAAAAATATTATGTTTAATATAAGGATTTTAAATGCCCATTCGATTTGTTTTTAAATAAATATTATATTGATTTTATTGCAACAACTTTCCAGTCAAATAGAATCGAAATCTAATTAACATAAAATAATTTTTGCCCTTTTGAAAATGAATCAATAAAAAAGTTTAAAAAATTTGTCTGCTTTATTAAATTTTTTATTTAAACGACTAGATTTAGATTATTTTTTTAAAAATTATCATTTTTATAATCAGAAATGTATTCAGAAATTATATAATGCAAATTTAAACACCATTTTTTACTTTAATTTATAAAAAATATCTATTATTTTTTATAGGTATAAATATCAAGTCATTTAAATATATAGAGAAATTTCAATTTACTTTTAGATAAAAATACAAAAAAACATTATTAATTGAATAATTAGAAAACTATTTACATTAAGCATTTTAATTATTCTAAATATCTAACATGATAAAGTTGAAACACTGATAAATTGATTAATATTTTCATCTTATTTGAATAAATTTATTTTTTTAGGTAGTTTTAGCATATTTTTTTATTATTTGTTTTAAAAAGTAAAAATGACCAGAAAAAATATAAATAGAGCTAACCTTATAATATCTATTTTTATATTTTTATCTATTAATATAAATATTCTATAAAAATTATACTAAATTATACATATTATGAATTTAATTATACAAAAGATTTATCCTTTTATTACAAAATTAATTTAGTAATGTTAATATAATATTTATATTTATCTCATGCTTAGACATTAAATCTATGAAACCGTAAAAAAAATATATTGCTTTTATGATTTTTATAGTTTAAGTAAATAATATTTAGTAAAGCATCATAAATACACTACAGTCAACTTTCATTTTATATTTTTATAATGGAAATTAAATTAAAAAGTAAATTCTAGTTTTAAAAAAATCAAAGTAAATAATTCTTTTATTTTAAAAATAAATTAGTTTTAATAATTAAAAAATTAAAAGAGCGAAAAATAACTTATTAAGAATTTAAAAGTAAAAGTAATTAAAATTCAATTAAGATTTTATTTTTTTTCACGTGAAAAAATAATATCCTATACTAATAAATATCTATTTCCTTTCTACCACATATTTGAATTTAATATGAGATTTATGGATTTTAAATAAATTCCCTCATTTTAAATTTTCTTTTTACCACAAATTAAATATTAAAAAACAAATGATAAAATCAAAAAAAATGAAAATATAAATATAATAAATCTACCAGAAAATCATCATAAAATTGATTCAAAACTTATAAATACAAGTTTTAAATATTCCAAACTAAATATAAATCTATCAAAATAATAATAAAGTCAAATAAAAATTAAAAATTAATTAATCAGTATTTTTCATCGTTCCAATCACTCACTTTAATTAACATTATTCTAACTTTTATATATAAACTATTATTACTAACAATTACAATTACAACCACAGATATCATCGGTATTTTTATTATTAATACCATTTTAATTCTTAAAGCCTAAATCATTAATTTCATGACACACTAATTATTTTATAGGCTAATTCTAAACAAATAAAGGAACAGGTTGAACTGGGAAAGTAGTGTAAACTTATTGTTATTAAAATTCTAAAATATTTCTTTTATTTTAACAATGTTAAAATTTTCTATTGTTAATTATATTTTAACTTAAATTCTTTTACTCACTCTATATTTCCCTCTATTATTTCTAAATTTGTATAATTTTTTATTCCTCTTCCTATGACCTTTCTTATAATTATTTTTGTATTTAAATACTTTGATTTTCACATTATAATTACAATTTCTCTTAATTTTCTCTTAATTCTGAAATTAATAAATCTTTTTATTTTATTTGTTCAGTAAAATCTGAGATATCTTAAGCTAAAAGTTATTTAAAAAATTATTACTATTAATTTACTACTAAAATTAAAAATTCCTAAATAAAAATATATACTTAAATTGTAAATTAGGTATTAATTAATTTAAATAACAAATAATTATTGGTTAAAAAAATTATTAATTTTCAAAAAAATACATTATATTAGAAAAATTGTGACTAGCTAATATTTTTACTATTAAATAATTAATTTATTATATATAATTTAATTTGTTTAAAATGAAATAATTTAGTAAGATATAATGAGCTTCACTTAAAATTAACCAAACATTTTATAATTTTTTATATATCTAAGTATTTTATTGCCTATAATCATAGATAAATTTTTATTGTTTATTGATAAAATAAATTAAAAATTTCCGTAAAAATTCTTAAAAACCAAACAATAAATAAAAACAAAATTATAAATTTTTAAAAATTGTAATTTTTTTACTTTATTGTGATAATTTTTCATTAACATTTTTTAACTAATTTTAAAATTCTCCTATTTCTAATTATCTTTCATTCAAATATTTTTGATATTCATTAAACCTTTCTTCTAATTCTCTCTAATATTATTAATTCTAATATGTTTATTCTTTATTGTGGAATTCTTTATAATAATAAATATTTAAATAAAAGAAAGCAAATATATTATTAAAAAAATAAATATATAATATTAAATCGCTTATCAGTAATAATGATAAAATATTATAAATTTAAATTCATTTAAAAAATAAATATATATAGAATAACTACTTTTTTTTATTTTCTTTTCTTGAAATTATAAAAATAATATATTATTAACAATTTTCATAATAAAAACCACAAAACTAATATGTTCTAAATAACATATTTTAGCTAAATTCTTTAATAATTTTTTAAAAAATTCAACAATAAAAAAAAAAAATTAGTTAGAAACAAAATAATTTTCTGTTAAAAGTACATTTATTTTTAATTTGGATAAAAAATGGAACAATAAATTTTTAATTAAAATTTAAAAAATTTACACTACAAGTTTTATTCTTCTGATTATTACTATTATTCCAGGCTAATTTTTTCTTTAAATCTCAAAAATTCTAAATCTTTTTGATCAACAATTCTTTAGTGTTCCAGTTTTAAATTATAAACCTCATTTTCATTCTATTGGCTAAATAAAATTATAATTTAGACATTAATAAAAAGTAATTTAATATTAAAAAATCTCATAAAGTGGTACAATATTCTTAAATATTTCTATAGTTTATTAGTATAAGATATTTTTTTTTAAATTTAACAGAAAAAACAAAAAAGAAAAAAATAATTTATTTTAACACATTTAATATTTATATAGTTTGAATATATTTTATTATTTTTTAAATTAAAATAGAAAATTAATTTTATTACCATTTTTCTTAATAAGCTTTTATTTGTTCTTTCGATTCATAAATTTATCTGTCTCTTTCTTATGCCTATATAAATTTAATTTTGATAAAAAAATAATAAACCTAATTATATTATATTTTTTTTTATTATAACATTTAAATTTTTTTATACCTGCTACTCCAATAACTAAATTTATGTATTAAAACTCTATTATGAACTTTTCCATTTTTTTTCTTGTTCTCCCCATTTTTCTAAAAGTTATAAATTTTCATTTTTCTCATTTTCCAATTAAACATTAATCTAATTGCTCTCTAAAATTTGGCCATTCAATTCTTTTTCCAATTAACTTTTTTCTTCATTTTTTCCCAAAATTTATTCGTCAAATTATTATTACTGTTAACTTAACTAGGTTTTCAGATTTTCAATTTCCTAATCTTTTAAACTTAAAACTTAAAATTTACTTTCTAATTCTTAATTTTTCTAATTCACTTCAATTTCTAGCAATTAATACTTTTATTACCATTATTAACTACCCTCTTATTAAACCTATAACTATACCTACAGTTCTTTTAATTCTTATTAAGTTTATAATAATAATTATTATTACTATTCAAACTTAACTTGTATCTATTATTTTTCTTCATTAGCTTTTTTATACTAATTTTAAAAATTATTATAAAAAATTTATTTTAAGTGGACAGACTTTAATATTTAACCATTTTGTAATTTATAATATTTAAAATAATAATATTTTACTTCAAATAAATAGTTCTCTAACTCTTTTTATTTGGAATTTAACTAAAAATCTTGTATATCATTTATTTATCTTTTTAAAACTTCAATTTCTTAAGATAAGAAATTCTTTTATTACGTTATTTCTTCAATAATACCTTCTTTTTCCTTGACTATATCTTAACTTAAAATTGTAATAAAAAATAAAAACATAAGTTTAATAGTTATATTATAATTATAATTAAGGAATATCCTAAAATATCTGTATTAATATTAAATAAAATTAATCCTTATTAATAAGGTTTTTTTAGTTATTGTTACAATTATATAATCCTATCAGCACAACAATTTTTATTTTAATCATCTTCTTTTACTGGTTAGGCAGGTATTTCTACAATTTTTTCAACAATTTTTTCCACAACTTTTACATTTTACCTCTCCTACTCCAATTTTTGTTCGTATTCTGCAACTATTTCTTAAACAGCCTTATAAAAATTAAAATTGTAAAAAATTTTAAACATATTTTAGGTTTATTTTAAATTAAAAATATAAAATAATTAGTATGATAAATAATAAAAAAAAATATAAATATATATAATAACTTATATTAAATATAATAATATGAAATATATATGATATATATAATATAAATATTTACTTCTTATTGTAATTTCTCCAAATCCTCTATTTTCTATACCCAATCAATTTCCTCCTCTTATAAATTTTTTAAATTTTAATTTTATTATTATTATTTTATAACCCTATAATGATTTCCCTAACATTTTCGATTACCATAATATTTAACCCCTGTATTTATTACATGACTTTCCAAAAACCTGCTTCTATACTAAGATTAAAACTAATTCTACTATTAAGAATAATTTTCGCAATTTTAACCAAAAGTAAATTATTCCTAGTATTAATATTAATTTATATGCTAATTTTAGTCTTCAATATATTAATTATCAGCTATTTAATTTTAATTTTAAGTATACTGTTAACTTTAATTATAATTTTAATCATTTATATTATCTTAGTTTTAGTTTTCATAATTTGATAAACGATATTAATTGTTGCTTTTATATAACTCTTCGTATTTTTAATTTTTCTAATCTTAATTTTCATTTTCATTTTCAAATTCAACTTCTTTTTTATCCTTTTTTGATTATGTTGCTTAATTTTCATTGGCTTGAATAAAAATAGGCTGATTTTTTAAAGTTTATTAGTTTGTAAAGGAACTAGTGGGAGAATTTTATTGGTTTTAATCTGACCTAAAATATAATTTAAAAATCTTAAAAAAAATATTAACAAAACTAATACACTAAATATTTCATTTTTTATCAATCTTTTATATTAATTTATAAAATCTAATTTTAATAAAAATATTTATCACAATTTCTACTCTTTCTTAATTTCTGACATTAAAAATCTTTAGTTATCTATTTTTGTTGATATTTTTTATTGTTTTTAATTTTTTTTTAAAAATTTTTACTTTTTTTTATTACAGTATTTCGATACTTAATTCCAAAATGTAAATTATTATTTGAATATAAAAAAAAAAAAGCTGTAAATAAAATAACAATAAATTTTATTTTTACATAAATAAATTTTATTTTCACTATAATTAAATTAGCATAGATGTTTTTTAAAATACTTATAATTGATTGAATCTTGATTTTTATAAGAAATATAGTATAAATTAAATTATAATTGATTATTATAATAAAATTAAACATAAAAATATACAAAATAAATATTTAAATGAATTAAAAATATATTATATGTAAGACATTTATATTTTTAAGTATAATTAAGATAATTAAATCAGTTTTTCTTGCCCTTGCTCTAATTTTTACCCTTTGCCAAGCTGGCAAACTCTTCTTTTAGCATTTTTAACAAATTTTTCTACTTTTTTCTAATTTTTTCAGAATCCATCAAGATCTTCTCCATTTTCATATATCCTTCCTCCCCAATCATTTCTTTTTCTTACCTTTTTTGTTTGAAATTTAATTCTCCTAATTTGCCTCCCAATTTATCTATTTCAACTTCTAATTTTTAATTAATATTTCTTTAATAATCCACTAAAGCCCTATTCTTTGATATTTTACTCTAAATTTCCACTATTTTCTATTGTAATTAATGTTAAATTTTCTCCTAAACTCCAACTGTCCCGCCCATTCCCATATTATCATGGACTCCATAGCTTTTAGAAAGTCCCAATAAAAAACTATCCTAATTCTAATTTTCTATAAAAAAAAACAAATAATTTAAACTTAAAATATAATTTTTATCAATATAATTTATTTTTAATTTAAACTTCATATTTTAATAATCAAATTACTTTAATAAATTAACTAAAATTTTTTTTATTTTATTTTTATTTACCTAAACTTTTTAAACTTTCTTCAAAATTCTATAAATTTTAGAAATTTTACAAATTTTTAAGCTTTGAACTCGATCTTAGATGATTTTTTTACAAATTTGGTCTTTCAGTTGAATTTTAAGTCCCAAAATGCGTTTAAAAAGTCGCCACCTTCCCAAAATTTTCCTTTCTTTTGGTAACTTTACTTTCGCTCTACTATTATCTGTTTTTGCTATTATTTATATTATACTAAAAATTTTAATTCTTATCATTATTTATATAATTATTTTCGCTATTTATATTATTATAATTATTATTATTATATTTATTATTGCTATTCTTGTTAAAAATTTAGCCCTCTCTTTTAGAATAAAGAACTATTTTCTTGGAATTTTTATTTTTTGTAGTTGATTTTCTTGTTATTGACTTATTTAAACTGTTTTAATTTGAAATATTTTTATTATTACTGTATATATTACTTTAAATTTAATTTTTATTCGTTGTGTTTCCCATTGAAGTTAAATTTCTTTTTCTGCTTTGACCAAGTTTTTGCGACCCCAAAGGTGTTTGGTATTGAGAACTCAAATCCATTATTGAAAGCTCCTTTTTTAAATTAATTTTTTTTTTTTTCGCATTTTTTTGTCTTGGTATATTATTGTAATTATTGTGATTAAAATTATTTTTGGCATTCAAATTTTTTTTCTGATTTTTCTTTTGATATTTACTCTAAAATTCTTGAAATTCTTCACTTGTTTAATTATTATCCGAGCAAGAAACTTAATCGGATTATTAAAATTGCTAACTATAATTAGAATTTAAGATTTAATGGTTTTTCTTCATATTTCGCGAATTTTACAAACTATTCTAATTATTTTAATTATAATTGTAATTATCTACCGAAAAACTTCTCCCCATTTTACCTGTCTAATTAAAGCCGGAAAAATTTTATTAATTCTAATTTAAAAACTAATTTTAATTAAAAGTTCCCAGCTAGTCAAATTCTATCTATTCCTATTATGATTATTCTTACTATTGTTATTATTAATATTATAATTATTACTACTATTATTATAAATAAATTTATTGAGTTCCAAAATTTCCACTTTAAATTTATTAACTTTCCACAATTTTTTATTCTAAACCTAATAATCTTTATTATAAATTTTAAAATTCACTTTTCAGTTCATTCCCTATTTTTTAAATAGCAAAATCTGAATTTTTCTCTTTAATTTCTAAACTTTCTCCAATCTATTAACCTTAATAATCACTCTAATTTTAAAGAAATGCTTATTCTTTTAAATTATTTTTCTATTAAATATTTTCCTAAACTCCAAAATCATTCTAAAATTATTGATATTATTGTTTTTAATTTTATTTTTAATTTGTTTCATTTTTAAATTAAGAAACATTTTAAAATTAATCCCTATTTTCTAACTAATAACCCGAATTTTAATTTCTAAATTTATTATTTGTATTATTATTATCATCGAAACTAACCTAATTTTTTTTTATAGGATCATTTAAAGATTATTATAAACTCAATTATTTTTACAATTCTTAATGTAATTTATATTAATCAGAGCTCAACATCAAATTGGAATTTTTGCTCTAACTTAAGTTATAATTAACTTATTTTTCGCTGCTATTATTATTACTCTAATCATTATAACTTTATAAATTTTTCTTATCGCTTTCTTATATATTTTAATTTAAATAATATTATTAATATTATTAGTTCATAAACTATTAATGCTAATCCAAATATTCTTATACATTTTAATAATCGCCTTTTTTTAACTACTAATCATAAAACTAGTATTAATCTTAATAATAATTTGGAATCTAATTATGTTATTTATCTTAATTATTTCCTTATTCTTTATTTTCTTCTAAATTATCATTCATATCGTGATCATTTTTTTTTTCTATACTTTTTTTTTTATTTTCACTTTAGTTTTTGCTATGTGATAAAGATTAATAATTAGAAACTTCATAAATATTATCATCTTTTTACTTTTTATTCCTAAAATCATTTATATTATTACCGTTCTAATTTTAAAAATTTTATTACTATTATTAATTTTCCATATCTTATTATTAGATTTCATTAGATTAATTATGGCTTTAATTTCCAAATTATTGACTTAACAACGGATTTTGATTCTAAAATGTTTGACTTTAATTTACCTATTAAATATTTTACAATTTTTAGTTTTATTTTTAATTTTAATTTTGAAACTATTGCTATTGCATCTAATATTATAATATTTGTTATTGCTCCTGATTAGTTAATTAAAAATTATTATTTTAATCTTGAGATTTCTACAATAAATTAATTAAATTAGATTCAATTTCCCTTTAGTAAGTTTCTTTTTGCTATTGTTTTTTAGCATTATCTATTTCTCTATTTAACAATTCTTGAAGCTTTAAATAACTTTCAGATTACATTTTTATAAATACAAATAAGCTTTAAATTTAAACTATTTTTTTATATAGTTATTTTATTTTTTGAATTATAAATTTTAATATTTGATTATTTTTAAGAATTAATTTAATTAAATACCAAATCAAAATAAAATCAAATATTATTATACAGTTAATTTTTAAATTTTATATAAATGATAAATGAATAAAATTTTCATATGATAAAAAATATGATACTAAAGTTTAATATACTTTAAAATTTTAAAATTGTTAACATTTTCAATATTAATAAAAATATTTTATAGATTTTTATAGATTCATCTACTTGAAAAATGAAGTAATCATTTTATTTAAAATAAGCTCTTATAGTAAATTAAATTGAAAAATTAATAAAATATTTATTTTTTAATTAACATAAATAAAATTTATCGTATACAAAAAAATTCTATAATAAAAATAAAAAAAGAAATATAAGAAACCGATAATATTTTATAAATAAATAATGTCTACCTATAAAAATACAAGTAAAAATTTCAAATAATTATTTTGTAATCTAAAGATTTATAAAAAATTAACTAAAATAATAGATATCCTAATATTATTTTAAAATAATATCCAAAAACATAACATAATCCAATAAAATTTTCTAAATTTTCCATAAAAATAAAATTAAAAATATAAAATTTATAATATTATAGACCCCCATCAAGCAATACAAAATAAAAACCTAAAAAAAAATTAAATTTAAAATATATTTTCATATTTTACCTAAAAATAAAAAATATTTATATTAAAAATAACCTTTAAATTAAAATTTCAAATAAAAATAAATAAAAAATTTTTATATATAAAAAAATAAAAGAAATCGGAGACTACTAAATAATTGAAGAACTAAAAGAATTTTAATTCGATTTTGAATGGGATATGTCCCAATAAGCTAAAAATCAGCTTTTAAATACAAAATATTCCACCACTTACAAAGCAAACGACAAATAAGGAAACGCTGTTCTTATTCATTAAATTAAACTAAACTTAGTCAGAAATGTAGAGGCTCTTTGCAATGAATTAGAAGTAAATTAAACTAATTCAAATTAAAATAAAATAAAAAATAATATTAAATAAATATTAAATATTAATAAAAAATACTCAATTTCAACAATTAAATTTTTAAAAATATTTTTTGTATTAATTTATTTTTCATTTAAATGAACCGCAAAAATTTTTTTTAATATATTTCTAAAATACATATATTAATTTTTTAATTTTTATTAAACAGCAATAAAAATAATCTGAAAACCCAAATTGGGTAAAAATTTTGGAAGTTTATAATTTAAGCAAACATTCTCCGCCTAATTTATATATAGTATAAGAATATTGTCCCTAAAGTTTAGAATTTTAATTAAATTAATAAAAATCAGGTATGCACAAAGATGACATTTTCACAATTTTTACCAGTATTTGTCATGGTATCGATTTTTTTATCCAAGAAGGTGCGAAAATAAATATCAAAAATGTTATTCATATAAAATTTAAATTTAATTTAAAATAAAATCCATTTTAAATTGAAAAAATCATATTTTATTTTTCTAATTTATTTATTTTATTCCAAGAAAAAAAAAAAATACTAATGGATAACTCAAATGGTAAATAAGTTTAATACATAGTTTATGACTCATTTTTAGATATAGAGCCCTCTAATATATTTGTAACTGAAGAAGGAGCTAAAATTGGCTCATTTTTAGGGCTTTAAGCTTAATTAAAAGAATTCGTACTTGCTCATATTCCTGGTAAACTCATTTACCAAGTAATTAAAAAGATATTCAATTAATCAATTAATAATGATTTTATATTAAATAATAAAAATTTAATCCAAAATTTTCTTTAAAGTCACCTCAAGTTGTTATGTAAAAAATGGGAATTCCAAATGTTTAATACACTGAAAAATCAGATGTTTGGACTTTAGGGGTTATTCTTTATCAAATGATATTCTAAAAATTGTAATTCATTATCCTTAATTTTTGACACATAATTTTTTCATTTTTTATATTTATAAAATTTTATCTTTTTTTTTTAAAAAAATTTAAAATAAAAAAAAAAAAAACTTTTTAGAAATTTAATAATTGTTAAATAAAAACTAGGCCCTGGAGTGCAAGAGATGAAAAATCGTATTTAAAATTGTTATATAGACAACCTTTAAGATTTTCGTACGAAAAACCTATTGGATAATATACCAAAGAATTAATTCAAAATTGTTTAGCGTTTGAAGAAAAAGATAGGTGGTCTTTTTAAGATATTTTATCTTCACTTTATTTAAGATAAGGTTAAGGCTAAGAATTAAATGAACATTTTAAATTATATAATTTAAATTCAGAAGCGCTTTTATTTTTACAAGAATTTCAAAATCTTTTAGATATCAAAGAAATAGATGTACTTCAATAATTTATAGTTTTTATTTTTAGTCCATTTTAATGAATTTTTTTATAAAATTAAAAATAATATGTTTTTATGATTAAATATAAATTTTAAATAATGTAATAGATTGCCAGCTATATAAATTAATGGGATTAAAATAAAGATAAATTGTTAAGCTTGAAAGAATTTTACTATCTATTGATTTCTCTTGATTAAAGAGTTACTTTCTATGAAACTGAATTAATATTTAAATAATTATGTGTTGTAGGCCCTTAAAGTAAAGATAAATTTTATAATTTATATTTTTGCAAAAAAATAAAATAATTAATATAAAAATATGTAGAAAAATATATAAGTGTAGATAAATTTATAACTTTAATACAATAATTTGATTTCTCCGATCCCGAAGATAAAGGAAAATAAATTTTAAAAGATATAAGATAAATAATAAATTCTAACCAGATAAATATACTTAATATATTTGATTCAGGTAATAAACCAAAAATAGATATATACTAATTATAAATTATAAGCAATTAAAAATTAAAATAAATTTAAGTAAAATAAATAATATTCTCAATAATTAACTTATTTTAAGTTTTTTTATTTTATTTTTCAAAAATAGATGGAACTGTTGGAATTCAAACCACGAGCAAATTCCAAAATAATACAGATGCTATGTATTTATCTAAATTTTTGGGCAAAAAAAAAAATTACCTTAATTATCAAGATTTTGTGGATATAATGGGATACATTGCCCCGGGTCTTAAATAATTTGAACTAAAATTGCTTTTCGAATAAGTAAAAAATATTAAAAAAAATTTATCTTTTACATTTTATATTCTTAATAAATAATTATTTATTGCACTAAATTTTAATTAAACTGAAATAATATAAATATTTATATTTAATAAATATCTTAGATATTTGCTAAAATTTTTTATATTTATATTTTTTATTGATTTATCTGAGACTAAAATTTTTATTAATTAAAATAAATTTAAGCTAATTCTCAGATTATTTATAAATTTATGATATAAAATAAATTAAAGTTATTAACTAAAAATAAATATTAATTTATTTTAATAGTTTGACTTTAATAAAAATGGGAAAATTGAAAAATCAGAACTGAAAGAATAGTTAATTTTTGGGTAAATGTTAGAGCAATTAAGAAATGAAAGAGCCTTAAAATTATTAGGAGAAATGTTATTTAGAAAACATAAATCCAACGACATAAAATAAATTCAACAAGATAAATAATAAACCTTATAAAATTTAAAATAATTATTTAAAGGTAATAAAATTAATTTTTTTAGATTAAAATTTTTAAATATCTATTTTTTTTTATTTGGCTATTTTTTTATTTTATTGCCACTGTCATTTTATTTTATACTAAACAAAATCGACATAAAATAATTAAAATTTTCTGATAAACTCTATAAATTTATAAAAATTTTATACATTTTACCAGAATATGACGAAAATAATAATGGATATCTTGATTTTTAAGAATTTATGTTATTAATGCATGATATAAACAGAGATCTACCAGTCTAAGAAATAAAAACCATGTTTTAATATTTAGATGTAAATAATGATGAATAAATTTATATTAACGAATTTTTGAAATAATTACAACACTGATTAAATTTAAAATATAAAGTTAAATACATATTATATATTATTTTGAGTAAATTTTTTTGTTAACTAAAATCTCATGATAATTAATTTTATTTCAATTTTCAATTTATATTTATTACTGATTATTAATTAAATTAATAAAAAAAGTTTTTACTAATCAATTTAAAAAGATAACTATATTATTTAATGGTTATATCTTTTTACTGTCTAAAACTTTGATAATTTTATTTTATTATTTATATTACAGTTTTGTTTAAAATAATTATATTTATAACCAAATGTTTAATTCAGTTTCTAAGGTAACAAAATATTTAATTTGACTTTTTATTAAATAATTATACAGAATTTATTTATTTATTAAATCAGGCTTTTTAAAATTCAAGAAGACACTTCATAATTTCCAAAACTAAAAAATTTATTTATAATTTTAATAGCTTTCTATTTTATTTACAAAAATAAATACAAAAAAAAAAATTTATGTAATAATAAATTATTTTATTTGTATAAATAAACTTATATAAAACTTAAAAAAAAAAAAAACAAAAACAAAAAAACAACCAAAAGAAATAAATAAAAATATTACGCAAATATAACTAATAAAATGAAATTTAACTTAATAATCGCAATAATACTATATATTTATTTACATTTATACTATATATCTGCTTTGAAACTAGGTAATTATTAATTCATATATACATTTTTAATTTTAAATCAATTATAAAATTCATTTATTAAAATTATTTATAATAAAAATAATAAATTAATCCAAAAATGATAATATTTTTAACTTTATTTTTAGCTATTAATTACGTAGACATTTTATGTAAATGATGAAATTATTCCCTATTTTTTTTAATTAAAATTCTTCGAAATATTTTATTTTAATATGAATACCAAAAGTCAATTGTATTTTTATATATTTTTCTTTTTAAGTTTATTCTTTTTGCCCAATTCTGTCTATTAATTTTTTATTAAGTTCTTTACACTTAAAACTATAAATATGATGAGAAAAAAATAAAAAATAAGTTAATTTATAGAATTTTAATCATAAGATATAAGTAAAAAAAACCTTTTATAAAAAACTAAAAAAATATTATATCATTATCAAAATTTACAGTTTTATTGAATTATAATTTTTTTTTTACTAAATATCAATATATTTTAATAAAAATTTGATTTTTATAAATTAATATCACCAATTTATAGAACCGTAAAGAAGAACTCTCCAAGAAAAAACTGCTTTTAATCTTAGATCTTAAGTCAAAACAGAATTTTTACCTAATAATTTATTTTATTTAGAAATTTAAAAACAAACCTATTTTATTAGTTAAAGTAAAAATTTGATAGAACCCTTATTTTCTGTCTATAATTTTAAGTTAGAAAATTAAGAGTAATTAAATTAGGTAAATTCTATTCTATAAAATCAATATGCTTTTACGAATATTTTCAATTCCGAATAAACTGGTGTCTGTTAATAAATAATTGTTTCAGACAATTTAAACACATTATATGCAGTATCTCAATATGAAGGCGTCTTAATTTACGATATTACCAATATTTTCTAGCCAAAATATAAAAACACATATTCGATCAGTGATAAATATAATTAATATGCAATTTAGTATTCTAAAATAATAAACAAACTTTTCCTTATAAACAAAGAATAAGGTCTTCTTTACTTAAGTTCAGATTCTAATTTCAACATATACTTATAAGAAAAATACCCATAATATACAAATATAGATACTGGCATAATTGATGAAAATTCTAATTATTTATTTTTAATTAACTCTGAATCTAAATAACTTTCAATTCTTTAAATTAATTTATTACCGAATATTTAGGAAATTTCGGTATTTAATTTCGAAAATACACCCAATTCTATTACTATAACAGATGATACAAATATTGCCTATGTTTCAAATAATAATAATGGATTCTAAATCTTAAATATAACCAATAAATTCCAACCTAAATTGGTAAATGAAATAAAAACATATACAACCATTACCAAATTTTAAATAATGTAAAATATTAATACTTTAAATATAAAAAAAAAAAAATATCATTCATTAAATATATTTACAGCTTTATTTATTTTTATATATTTAATTTTAAAAATAGAACCGAACTTAGCTTAATTTTGGCTCTTGCCCCAAATTAAGGAATCTAAATTTTTGATATTTAGAATAAATTTTACCCTTAATTGATTAATACAATAAAAATAGAGGAAACAATTACAGATTTCAAAGTCATTTAATAAAATTAATTATTAGTCATTTCGACTCAAGAAAAATAATTTTTAGTTTATAATTTATTATAAAATGGCGATGTATCATAAATAATCCCATTTATTTTAGAAAATAATATTCCTTATAAAAAAATAGTAAAAACGATAAATTACCAAAATAAAGAAGATTAAATTAAATATATACAGGTAAATTCTTAACATTCATATTCTTTTGGAATATCTAAAAATAATTCATTAAAAATCTCAAAAATTTCTGATAATTTCAATTGTACTGAAATTTCCAATCTATTAATAAAGTAATTAATATATCATATAAATTTAAATATATTAAAAATATATAATAAAGAAATATAAATTTTTAAAAACTTTAAATAAATTTTTTTCTGTTTAGCCATTAAAAGTATAAAGCAATTATTTTTTTCCAATATTAAATGACAAATTTAATAAAATTAATATATCTTTTATTTTTATACAAGTGGAAAACCTAATAAGATCCAACTAGACACTTCTGAAAAATACGCATATATTACTAATTTACAAGGATTCGCAATTATTAATATTCAAAACATATATAACCCTAAAATATCAAGCTATTTTAATTCAACCAATTAATAAACAACAACTTCATTTCTAACGAATACTTAAAAATACTATATAATAAATGACCAAAATTTTGGTATTCACATAATAAATGTATAAAATAAAGAAAACCCTTATATAATAAAATCTATATAAAATCTTGATAATTGCTCAGATTTTGCTCAATCTCCTAATAATAATGTTATTTATGCTGCTTGTAATTAATAAGGGCTTATCATACTTAACTTTGCTTATCCTTAAAATACATATATTCATTCAAATCTTGATTAATACTAATATTTGACAAGTTTGTATTTAGACCAAATTAATCAAATTTTGTATTTAGGTATTTCTTATCAAGGTATTAAAGTGCTAGATATATAGTAATAATTTTATACTATTCATTTTATTTTATTTTTATAATTATCTCAATTATAGTTTTACAAATTAAACTCTCTAATTAAATTAGACAGTTAAAACTAATTATTTTATATTAATAAATATTTTTCCTCAAATAGAAATCCTTACTAACCAAAAGAAATTTAATCAGTAAAATACTAAGGTGGTAAATTTCTCTAAATTAAAAAGCACCCAAGTTTCTCCCAAATCTACGTTTTAGAAGAATATTCCCGACTTTTAATTTTTAACTCAAATTCTAATTCAGATTTATTTCTAGAGCTAAAAGAAACAATTTCTCTTCCTAACTACTCTTAATAAATGACTCTATAAATGCTAAATTCCAACCTTTATCTTTACTTAACAACTTTAAACTCAGCCACATATATTCTTAGCTTATAAACACCCTAATTTTTAATTAAACCCTTTTTTTATTAAAACCAAACACTTACCGACAAAATACTATTGGGAGATTAAAACGAAATATAGTTCTAAATATATAAATAGTAATAAAATAGCCAATCTTAATATTAAAAAGTAATTTTTTCTTATAAATTCCTTGATATAAGAATTTTTAAGGGCGTTAATTACGATCAATTTAAAACTTAAATGTTACCTGCATATTTCCGAACAAATTTTAACTAAAACACAATTTATCTTAACACTTAGAACTAGCCGTAAGCGAGAGGAAAACAGTATTTAGTAAGTTATTTTTCGATTTAAATTCCTGACTCAGCTTTTATAGGACTTTATGATCCCGAAAATAATTTTTATATAGATAATTTGGAAAAATCTAAAAAAATAATTAACCAACTTTATATTTCTTAATACATTGACTCAGAAAATTACTTGACTTTAAAGTATAACCCCAAAAAAATAGATAATTCTGCATCTTACAAATTCATTCTTTCTGAAAATTATTCTGAAAGTCTAAAAGATAAAATAAGAGAAATAATAGATAATCAATATTATCATGAAGCTATTGGTGAAATTAATATAGAAAATTCTCTACTTTTAGAAAAAAATGATGCCGATAATTAAATAGAGATTTCATCCTATACTCTAAAAGAAATCATTTTAAATATAACCATTTCAGATAATTGTTTAGCTACTTTTATTCCAGACCTGAATATAAATTCTGTTTATTTTTTTACTTAAAATTACAAAAAAATTACAATAATAGGAAAATCTATAGACCTCAATAAATCTCTTAAAAAAGTAAGAATGGACATAGAGTAATAAAATTAAATTAAAATAATACAATTTAAGATATTTACATTTTTTTTTCTAACTTAAATTTATAAAATTCTATAATTTTAGCAAAGATTTCGATTAATTCCACTGCCATGGACAAATAGAAATCGCTGACCAACTAAACAAAAACTTAAACCAGACAATAAATCTAGCCCAATATTTCCTAATAAACAAAGCCCCCTACATAAAATCCGAAGACCTAAAACTACAAGCACAATACAACCTGAAATTCAAAAACCAAAAGCCTTTAATAAACAACGAATACGTTTTCAATTTCAAGTCGCCTTTTTCCGACAACGACCTTTAAGACCTCTAAAATTTCCGTTACGAAATGGAGGTCTACAGTCAAAAAAACGCCCTTCTTTAGAGCCAAAAACTTATTTTTTTCGACTAAATTAATATGTAGTTCCTAATAACTCCGCAAAAAGAGCACATAAACCAAATTTTTACCGTTTTTTTAAGGGTTTCTGATTAGTATAAACAAAATAGTGACTTTTTTAACTTGTATATTCATGATGGCCCGCCTCTTCTGAAAATTCCCCTTTAAAATCAAGTTTAAGAGGCGAAATTCCAGGAAAATTTCAGCTTTTAGTTTGATTAAAATTCTTTTGAAGATCAGGAAAATTAACCTCTTTCTTATTAAGTTGTTAATTTGCCAGGTTGGCTCAAATTTAAACCCTTGGAAAGAAAGTTTAGCGGAAAACCTGATAGTTTCGAAAAAATTTAAATTACTGTTATAGCAGAAGATCCTTGGGGACAAAAAGTAGAAGACACTTTTGTCATTTAAATTTAGCCTTCTGTTTTCTATTATATGTCACTTTTTTTGACGTATTTTATACCAATTGTCGGTTTTCTAAGTTTTTTGTAGTATAGAGATGAAATATATGCTTTAATTTTCTAAAAAAAATATCAATTTAAGAGAGTTATTAAGGTTAAAGTTGGACAATAGCTGTAAATGGATCTTCCTTTGATAAGAGAAGAACTCTAAATTGCTGAAAAATTGATGTAAATTTTTCACAAAAATAAAAATTAAACTCTTAGAAAATAACTTTTGAAAGAGCCTGAACTTGATAAATATGGAAAATATTTTTACATTTTAAAAAATCAAATTAAAGATAAAAAGCTAAAAAACTATCTTGATGAGCACACTTACCAAAATACCGATAAAAATACAATTTCTACAATTTTTGATGGGTTTATAAACTAATACAGAATGAAAAATAATAAACTTGCAGAAAATATCTTTGAAGGCCTAAAAAAACATTGTTAAAACCAATTAATTGTTTTTGAAAATGAATATGCTATCTCTAAAAATGACTGGTACCAAGAACTTTTAGAAAATTATCCATTAAATAGTTTTGAAAAAAATCAATAAGAATCAAATCAAGATTAAGAATCTAATATTAATTTAGAAGTATAAAATTAAAATATAAATTCTCGAAAGAGTAGCTACAAAAATACAAAATGCGTCAATAATAGTAAATATAAATGTATTACTCCTATTATTTAGTCCCAAGAAGAAGATTTTATAAACCCAAAATCGAGTAACTACTAATTTTTCTCGAAATTAAAATAATAAATAGAATCAAAGTAAGTTGGTTCAGACTCAAATTATAAAATAAGTCAAGAAAATTTAAAAAAAATAAGCAACTTTACCAAAAAAAATCCTAAAATTAACTAAAATATGATTTCTAGTATTTTTTCTAAATTCAGTGGATAAAGTGTAAATTTATAGTCGATAAAAAGTCAGTAATTTTTCAGATCTTAAAATAACACTCAAAATTTATAAAAGTAATCATATATTTAAGAATAAAAATAAGATTTGCCGACTAATAAGAACAGAAATAATACTATTGTTTCTATTGACTCTAAAGAAAGCCCTAATTCCTAAAATAATAATGAAAATTTATAACCTCTTCCTAATTAATACTAATAATATAACCAAAATAAATAGAATTAAAATGATACCTCAATATTAAATATAGATTAAGTGCCTTAAAATTAAGTTAAAAACCCTTAAATTGCTCTAAGTATCAATAAATAAAATATAATTAACAAATTTCCCATTATAAAACTAGATAAAGAAAAAATAAACCTAATTCTAGATAACCTATTTATTTTAAAAAAATTAAACTTCAAAAGCTATTTAAAACTCTTAAGTCTAAATTAACAACAATTAAATGTAAATAATTTAAATCTAGACCAATTCTTAGACCTCAACAAAGAACAAGCCCCAGACCAAATCTCAACCAAAAAGATAATCCAAAGTCCCTCATCCCAAAACCAATCCCAACCCCAAGGGTAACCCCAATCCCAACCCCAAGGTCAACCCCAACCCTATTTAAATTACTTACACAAAAATAAAAACTAAAGTTAGCAGTTTAATTTCCCTTTTTAAAATATAGATTCAACTAATAATTATAATAAAAATAATAATAATAAATAATTTATTTACAACCTAGTTTACCACAACATAAGAGCCGAAGCCTTAGGAATAGAAAAATACTCAGTTTTTACAGGTTCTAAAGGGGAATCGTTACACATTAACCAGTCTCAGCTTATGGGGCTCAGAGCAGTTCAAAAAGTCAACCCTAAAGACACTTTTTTAAGCTATATTAAGTCGAAATTAGCTTTTTTTAAACTTGATTATGAAAAATTATCTTCTTCTAATGTTAATAAAATTTTACCGGACTGGCTTATTGACTCTTCTTAGTTGGGCGTGCTTAAAATTAGCGGAGTGCCGACTGAAAATGATGTGGGACAATTTAAACTATAAATATTGGATAAAGGGTAATTTATTTTAAGAGAAATTTGGATTGAAGTTGAAAAAGAAAATTTTGGAACTTAGAACAGAAAAAATATAGAAAGTAATTATCAAAAATAATCAGAATTTGGTTTTGGAAAAAAATAACAATAATAAGAATTGTATCAATAAAATAACTAACAAATTTACAACAATTAAAATTGCAATATTAGCTGTTCTTAAAGTTTTAATGAAATCGATTTTAAAGATAGCGAAAATTTTAAATACTACCATAATTTAAGTTATGATGATTAAAATATTTTAAATTTACTTAAAATTAAGCAATCAATAAAAAATTAAGTCCCATCCGAATTTGAACATATTCCAAACATTAAAAAATAATCTTTTTAAACTTATTAAGATAAAATGTAAATTGAAGTTTGAATCTATTTTTAATTATATATATTATTATATTTGTTAATAATCTTGTATAAATTTATTTAAAATTATATTAAATTAGATTAAAAATATATAATTTAATTTATTATCTTATAGTTAATTTTATTGTTATAAAATTATAAAAAGCATTAAATTATTCTTAGAATTAATTTATAAAATTTTGTAAAACCATTATTATAATTTAAATAAATTAAAAAATACTATAATAAAGAAGTAAAAATTAAAATTATTAATTTAAAAAACTCCATCAAATACAATAAATTTATTAAAACGAATAAAAAGAAAATATTTACTAGAACAAACAAAAAAAATAAAACAAATATAATAAAAACTTCCATATAAAAGTCCTTTTTAAACCCAAACAACTAATAAAATCATTAAAAAACAATTAAAAATTTTCCTTAAAAAAATTAAAAGAAAAATCATAGCGTTATTTATATTTTCAAAGCCCCTAAAAATAATTTAAAATAACCAGAAAAATAAAAAAATGAAATAAAACTTAGATAAGCTAAAAAAACTCAAAAGCTACATTTCAAAGCAAATCGACAAAGAAGAAAAAAAACAGTATCTCGTTCAAGTAACAATAATAGAAGCCAGGGAATTAAAAGGCGTAGATTCCACTGGAACTTCTGACCCCTTTATCAAAATTACAGTCGGAAATCTATCTCCGCAAGTAAAAAATCAAATTCTATTAACTATTATTATTTTTAATATTTTTAAGTCTAAAAATCTAAATTTAAATATTTTATATTTTTATTATAATTTTCTAATATATTAATACTTTAATTTATTTAATTTTTTGACTTTCTGATTTCGAAATTTAAATGTAAATAGATGACCAGCGTAAAAGAAGGGGCGACTACCGTTGTTTTTGATCAAAATTTTACCTTTGAAGGTTTAAAATTAACGAAAATTGAATTCGAAAATTTTGAAATTTTGCTAGAAGCTTATGATTATAACAACTTTTCAGCAAACCAGTTAATTGGCAGTCATAGTATAGGACTTAGCACACTATACAGAAACGCAAATCACGAATTATATAACCAATGGCTTCCTCTATATAATTCGACAAGCTAAGGCGTACAAGTAATTAAAAATATTTTTTATAAATTAATAATAATTTTTCATAAAAATATACTTATAAATAATTTTTAATTAAAAATATACTTATAAATAATTTTTAATTAAAAATATACTTATAAATAATTTTCCAAAAGGGACACTTACTAGTTTCCTGCTACATAATAAACGAAAACGACCGCCCCCCAGTCCACGAAGCCAACGAAGTGTACTTGGACCCGATTCAGGACCCCTTCGAAGGCATCCCCGAAGAAGAACTGACTGTAGAACAACAGATAAAAAGAAGGGAAATCAAAGAAAAATTAGACACTGTGCAAAGACCAGTCATATCTGAATAGCCTCATTAGCTACTTATTAACATAGTTAAAGCTGAGGATTTGCCGATTATGTTCGGCTCCACTTGCGACTCTTTTATTTCCTGTAGAGTGGGCGCTAATGTCCTTCCCACGCCTGTCATGGAAAATTCCTAAAAACCTGTGTATTAAACTAGAATGATGTTCCCAGTTTAGTGGCCGGTAAAATAATTAAATAATTAAAAAAAAATTCATAAAAAAATAAAAAAATTCAGAAATTTATAAAAAAAGCTTTTAATTCTAATTTTTAATTAAAAAAATGAATTTTTTTAACTATTCATTTTTCTAAAATTTTTAACCTAAATTACAGGAATTTAATTTGATTAAATTTTTTCTTAACAAAATTTTAAAACTAATTTCAGGTTTTAAATGACAATATAGTTTTCTACTTGTGGGACAAAGTCCGGTTCAGATCCGATATTTTCATAGGACAAATCCCGGAGTTTCCCTCAGAAATTTCAGATTTAAACCTAAATTTCCTGCAATCACAGGGCGGGATCGTGGCTTACAGGTGGTTCAATTTATACGGGGTTCCAAAACAAGAAAGAACTTCATTTTTCCAAAATTTAATTGGTAAAAAAGGCTATTTAGAAGGAACTCAGTATTTTGGAAGAATTTTGCTCTCTTTATCTCTTTCAAGAAGCGATAAACCAATTCTCGGCGTAAAGGCCTTAGGTGCTTTTAGGGAGCCGAAAATAGTTAAACTTATGTTTAGAGTCCAAATTTATGAACTGCAAGGCACTAAAAATTTTGGTGAATATATATAAATTGTTATCAAATTTGGCAAATATGAAATTTATAGCAATAGGTGCAAATTAAAATAATAATAATATAATTAATAAAAATCTGTTTAGCAATAGCTAACCAAATCTAAAACTTTCTCTCAAATTTTGTAAAAATCAAAGATAAATAACTTATCTTAAAATTATATTTACGAGTGGCCTTATTCAAAAGTAACATTGGACGATATAAAACTTGAAATGCCTGAAAACATACAAGAATAGCCAGACATATTTATTTCTCTTTACGAATACGACAGGCAAAAAAAACAAATAAAATCAGGTAAATAGAGGATCATATTCTTTTTTAAAAAATTTTTCATTTTTTTTATAAAAAAAACTTAATATAAATATAAAATTTAAACCTCTAAATTTTAAAAACCAGATAAAAGATTAGCTTTTATAAGAATAAAAAGGACAGAAAAAAGCCTAGAAGAAATAAAAAACAACCCAAAATGGTTTAAATTTAAACCAACTCAGCCAGGCGACAATTTAAATTCTTAACTACTCTGTAAATTAACTCTGCTTAACGAAGAGACTGCCCTGAATAACCCCTAAAAAACCATCCCCAGAAATGTTAAAATTCCTTACAGATTTAAAGCCTATATTTACGCCGGATACGATTTTTGCAAAAATTAATTGCATAATGAAGTTTAAATTTAACTTAATTTTAGCCTAAATGGAGTCGAATTTTCTGTCTCAGTAAAAAAAAATAAAAAAATAATTGTATTAAATTTTAAATTTATCTACTTATTTTATTTATTTTTAAATATCCATATTAATTGAGAAAATTTATGTTAATATTTTTTATTTATTTGCAGGAAATTTAAGGCAGAAATCCTGTTTGGAACTAATTAATTGAAATTGACCTAGAATTAGACGAAAAACTGGAATTTGCCTCCAACCTGATCATAAATGCTCTAAATTTAAAAAAATAAAAGCAAAATTTTTTAGAAAAACTGGTTTTTTCTCAAAATTAAGAGGAAAACCTAGGAGATAGCACGATTTAACTTTAATAAATGAATACAAATATAGAATATCAGAGTCAAGATTACTCTTAATTTTAGCCTAAATACCAATTTTTCCATTTAATAAAAAACGGGATCCCAAAAGGAAGAATTTTGGCTGCCTTTCATCTCTTCAAAATAGATCCAGTAAAAAATTTATTTTAAAATTACTTAAATTAATAGTTGTTTATAAATTTGAAGTTTTTCTAAATATTTTTTATTTTTCTTTATTTTCTAGTTCCAAGATAACGCCGAGAAAAAATTGACTGAAAAAAGAACTTCCCTAATTTTATAAAAAAAAGACTTTTATGAAACTTAAATAGAGATGCCCGTTATAGGTATAAGAAATATGCCAGAACCCATGAAAAATCCAGTTCTTACACTAAGAATACCCCAGCCACTTATTTATTAAGGAAAACCGTATTTCGAAAAAAAAATATAATTTTTTTAAGATTAGCAATTTTTAGCATAAAACTAAAAAAATATTATAGATCCAACTTTTTGTCAAATAATTTCTAATGTTTAAGATGATGAAAATCAAAAAAATCAAAATACATTATGTTATTAAGAGGAAGAAGAAAAAGAAATTGATGAAAATAAAAAAGAAACAGAAATTAATTTAAACAATATATAAAATTAGTAAATTAATTTAGGGCTTCCTAATAGTTAGCTATTAGAATTTACACCTTAAGCAGAAATTGAACTTTATGATTAAGAAAATATAAACGGAAATAGGTATATTACCAGTATCAATTTAATCGAATATTATCCCGTAAAAATTAGAAATATTTAATATATTCGTATAATATATATTAAATTATAACTAAAAATTTTTTATAAAATATATCCATTTATTATTTACTATTAAGAGTAAAAACATTCAAAAACTTTCCTCATTTTACGAATGGTTTGAAACTGGAAAATATTCATATATTTTGAATCAACTGGAATCTGAAAACAACGCAGATTTATAAGATAAAATATACCCTATTCAAAATTAAGAAGCTTAAAACCAATTTCAACCCCAATCCCAACCCCAAGGTCAACCCCAACCCCAAAACTCAAATTTAAATAGCAAGGAAAAAAACGTATTGGATGAAAATTTTGACCAAGAAATAAATTAAGAGGAGCTAGATTAGGTTCCAGATTTGGATGAAGCTTAAAAATTTCGTAATCCTAATTTTTTAAAAAAAAAATCTTTTAGATCTAGTTAAAAATAATAGTAATAAAGTTTACAATAAGATTAATAATAGTAATAGTAATAATTATAATTGTATACAGAATCTTAGGCTTATTCTAGTTAATATTTAAACACATCAAAATAATCTTAAGGTAGTGAATTTCATTCTCAAAATTAGCTTATAGATACAGAAAATAAAACTGTTTTTTCTTCTAATAATTTGAATTAAAATTAAAATTTAAACTCTAATAACAATGAATAATACTAAAATAATTCTTAAGACCCCCAAATTTCAACTTCAACTTCTTTTAATTCTAATTATAGTATAGAGTAACCTTTGTCCATTGTCAAAACTGCAGAAGAAACTTAATACGAACTAGAAGCAAAAAAATAAAATATTTAGTAGTTTTTTAACTTAGTTAATAATATTTCTAAACATGAATCTCAGTAAATTTTTATATTTTTTACATATTTTTTTGCACATTTTCAATTTTTTAAAATTTAAATAACAAAGAATCTAAAAATCGAAATATAAAACTGAAGATATTAGAAAATAAATATTAAGAGCCATTTAAAAATTGCAAAATAAAGTTACACAAGAATCCTTTTTGAATGATAATTAAATTGAATAAGGTAAAAAATATTATAAAATAATGTATAATGTTTTTTTATTGATATAAATATTAATATTTTTAAAATTTTTTATTATACCTATTTTTTTTCGAAACTTATATAAAATTTTAAATAGGATACGAAGGAGTTGATTATGGAAATAGAGAAGTAATAAAAGACTCATTTGACCAAATTTAAGCCAAAAACCTCCCTTACATAAGATATCCTCTGACATTAGTAAAAACCTCTTAAAAAGTAAGAAAATTAAATAATTAAAATAATTATAAAAATGGTCACAAATTTAATTTTTACACAATAAAAATAGTATTATAAATAAAAAATCATTTTTTTTTATAAGCAAATAAATTCACTAAACAACGAAAATTCTTCTATAATACTAAAAGCTCATTTAAGACTTTAATTTCTAAATAAACCCGAACTTTCCCGTTTCAGTGTTTACACAAGTAATTACTCTTAAACTTCTAAAAGTTAAAGTGTTTTAAGTCAGACAATTGCAAACAGCCAATCGGTAAGTAATTTAGAAAAATCAAAAAATTAGAGAAAAAAAAAGTAAATTGGACTTATCAACTATACTTCGGAATTGGACCACCCCCAATTTCCCTTTGATATTTTTGACGAAAAATTTTTAAATCTTTTCAACCCTAAAGAGTCGAATTTCAATTTAAAAGTAAGAGTTTATATTTTCAGGTGCTAAAATTTGGCCGCGTAAGCTAATATGATAGATAAAAAATAATTTTTGGCTGGAAACTCTGCTAAATCTTCGGCTTCCGCCTACCCTGTAATATAAGTTGGTAAATAAATTTATATAATTAATTTAAATAAGCAAAAAAAAAATAATTAAATAAATTCTATTAAGTAAAATAAAATAAAAATAAATATAATTTTCTTTTATTTTTTCTTATATATATTCCTTTTTAAATTTAACTTTAAACAAAAAACAAATCATAGGCAACGGCGACCTGAGCAATAAAAACATTACAAAAAAGATAAACGACTCAAAAAACGCCAAAATCGGGACCTTGTCGCCAGAATTTTACAAAGGGTACGAGTTAGACGCCTACCTGCCCGAAGATTGGCGTTTAAAAATCACAATTATGAACCAAAACTAATTAATAGACTCTGAAATCGGGAATTTTGAAATAGATTTAGAAGACCGTATCCTTTCCTACTAGGACCTCCGTCAGCGTCTAGTTTTAGAGTTATTAGAGGAAGATTTTTCCGAAAAAATAGAGTCTCTAAAATTTAAATACGACGCTGAATCTTCCCTTCTTTCCTAAAATTACAAAAATTAGTTAAATTAAATACACGCAATTCAAGAAGCAATGAACTCCGAAATAAAATTGCCCTTGGAGTATCAAGAATTAAAAAATTCTAATAAGCCAGTTTGTCAAGGCACTGTGGAAATGATTTTGGAGCCTTTTACTGAAAAAATAGCGTAAATGGTGCCTATGAGCTATTTTGAGGCCCCAAAACCCTTAGAATTCGAAATGCGAATAATTATTTGGGACGCCAAAAATTTGCCTATTCCTAAAACCCATAAATCTGTTAACTTAATGACTGTTGTCAGCATGGACTAGTCGGCCACGGGAACTAATGAAGAAATTATTAAGGAAACTGACGTTCATAATAACAGTTAGGATGGAAATGGACAGTTTAATTGGAGGTAATTTAAATTTTATTTTTTTTATTTTAACTTTTAAATTTTAAATTTTAACTTTTGATTTTTTTAAATTTTTAATATTTAACTTTTTTAACTTTCGAATTCTTAAATTTTAACTTTTTAATTCTAATGTTTAATCTTGTTAATTTTAATTTTCAAATTTTAAATATTAACTTTTAAATTTTAACCTTTAAATTTTAATTCTTATTTCAATTTTAAATTTTTGTTTTAATCTTTATCTTCAAATATAAATATATGATTGTAAACCAATATTATTATTATATTTCTTTTTGCGAATAAAATTTATCATTATTATATACATTTTTTATGAGACTTGAAGATTTATTCATATAAATAAAATAAATTGAAAAAACTAAATTTTAGATTGTGTTTTTATTTTATAATTTTGAAAATAATTAAATATTCTTTAATAACAAGAATGGTATTTCCTTTTAAAATACCCTCTAAATTTCCTAGACTTAGACTTTAAGTTTATGATTTTCATGTTTTAGAAGGAAATGATTTACTGGGAGAAACTGTTATCAATTTAAATAAGTAAAAAGACAAATATAAATATAACCTAATAATAATAAATATAGTTAATATATTTTATTTTTTATAAATAAGACATTATTTTACCTCATATTTTATATTTTATATATTAATTTAATATTTAATTTATAGAATAATAAAAAAATTAAGAACTAATGGGAAATACGAAATAGAGCCATAAGACTTCAAGTTATGTAAAAAAAAATTAAAAAACACATGTTAAAATTTTAAACTTTATACATTAATTCTTTTAAAATAGAATTATTCGAATAAAAAATTGTTAATAAAAATCTTAAAAAATATAATAAATAAAGAAAATATCTATTAAAGAATTAAACACATATTAATTTACTCTCTTTATAAGAAATCTATTATAAATAAAGAATACTAAATTTTTTACTTGTATATTTAAATTTATATACAAAAAATAAAATAAAATAACAAATTCAAAACGCACTAAATTTATATAGCATATATTATATCTAAAAACCTTAAATAACAAAATTTTTAATATAATATAAAAAACACAATAATCCTATAATATAAATATATAAGTAATATATAAATATGTAAATATCAAATATACAAATATATATAGACATACTTACACTAAAAAACGAATTTTTAATATTAAATAATAGAATTTTTAATATTAAATAGTAGAATTTTTAATATTAAATAATCATTAATTAATTAATTAAACAATTAAAAAAGAACACCCTAACTTCCGAGAAGAAGAAAGAGGGGAAGTGAACCTAAGCATTTAGATAATTCCGAAGCAAGAAGCAGATCAAAACAAAGTGGGAGAAGGCCA